>CAUJNA010000402.1:312828-547828 GCA_963377175.1 Effrenium voratum | reverse complement strand
GCCAAATCGGCATTTTCAAGCCGCCAAAACCGCAAAATTTGGTGGGGGTTAAAATTAAGCTCTTGGTGGATTCGAGCCCGCGGCTTTTTAAATTTCGAATCGGTGTTGAGGTGTGCGCCCGGGCGCTACGCGTTAAACGGCATTGGCTGCTGCTGTTTTACTCGGCTATCATGCAAGCGGACGAAAACTTGCTCCAGCGCCTGCCTTTCTTGCCCCCCCCCCGTCGTGCGATGCTTTCGTGCCCGCCTCGCTCAAGTTTTTTCCAGAGTAGAGGAAACGCCTTCGAAAGTGAAGCGCTCCTCTTGCTGTAGCTGATGGCTGCTGGGGTCCTAATTCCAGCCTAGGAGCATGGTGAAAGGATTGCCTGATGCGTTCATGATCTAGGGATGGACATCGGCTTCCACTTCTATCGCCGACTCTGTGGGCCAAAAATAGGTACAAGTTCCCAACATGAAGCCCTGGTAAATGGAAATGCGGCCCCCTGGTAGTTTAATTTGGCCCTATAATGCTGACCTAGGATTAATTTTTCCCGTCCCATTATTAGGGGGTGTTCCCTCCAAAAGTGATGAACCCCCACGAAAAGGGGACACCCCCCCACATGGTTGTGGGTCAAAACCTAAGGGGCCTTTTCGGGGATGGTTACCACGCTGTCTTTTTAGAAGGCTTTTTGGGTGTTCACCGGGGCACCGGAGTTTCCCATAGCCACGTGAGACAGCTGTCATAGTTTCAGTGCCAGCTCTGACGTCGATGTTTTTCAACTGGTTGGCAGTTTTGGAGACTGGTCCGTTGGGTCTGGCAACTCAATGTTGAGACTCGCTTTTTGAGGTTGGCTTCTGAGTGTTTTGTCGGGTTTTTCGGTTTGCTTCTGAGTCCTATATGGTGTATTTAGGTTTGCTTCTGAGTGTTTTATTGGGTTTTGAGGTTTGCCTTATGACTCGTTATGTTCAGTGCCTCTTTTTCCCGCACCGCCTTCCCACATTTGTTTCGGCAGGCGATGCTGTCGGTGGCAGGGCTGGAGCAGTCCGGGTCTGAGGTTCGGCCTCACGGTCCATGTGTTTATTTGGCAGTGGTTCTCAAAACTGTTTTGGGATCCCATTTTGGGGTAGATGCACCACCCAGTTTAGAACCTATTTTAGTGGTTTGACTGGGATGTTCACTGGGGGTACGATTTGGCTTTTGACCCATGGCCATTTCTCTGTTGCCCAGTGGGTTGCTTCCTTTTGTCCTTTGTTTTGGCTAAGGGTTCCTCTCTAAAGTCGACCAACAAAAGGGTGTCCTTTTTTATCCCGTGGCCACTGGGATTTGATGTATGACAGACCGGTTGCGGACAACCTATTGGGCATAAGAACGGATTTACTTGATGTAGTGAAAAACACCGAGCAAATATCAGTGTTTCTTTCCTGCAACACGGTACTTTTCACCAGGATGAGACCAGCTTAATGAAGACTGGGATTCCGTGCTAGGCACTTGCACGCCATTTTGGGTTCTTCTCTAGAAAGACACAGACTTGTGAAACGACACTGGACCTAATCTGGCGCGGAAGGGGTTCTCACAATCTTTGGAGACTTTTGCCAGCTTGGCTTCTTTTTGGGGTTCTTACAATTGGACGTTTTCAAGCTTGCTGGCTAATTTTTGGTTTTCTCCCGGCAAAAGAGGGGGACACCTATTTTGAGAACCCCCCCCAATTTCAATCGATCCGGCGGAAGCTTGCCGGGGACTCCGAGGCAGAAGCTCGAAGAGCTCTGCAAGCAGCAGGCGACAGGAGGGGAGGCGCGATGGCCGGAGCTGGTCCGAAAGCGTTTGCGAATTGACCGAAGAGCGATTGATTTGTTTTCCATGGTGTTTTTTTTTTCCAAAAGTTGATGCGTTTTCCTTTGGTTCCTTTTTTTTGGTTTTCCACGTCTGGTTCATGCTTAGCCTTTTGGTTCCAAAAGATCCTATTGTTTCAGGCCCCAAATGGGCCCAAGGGGCACGTGAGATGTGTTTTGGCTTTCATTCAAGGCTGGGACCAGCCTGGTCTGTCGGCGCAACACTCGTTTGTTTAATGAGCAAAACATGTTTGCGTCTTGCTGTGTGGAATCGACATGCTCAAGGCATTGTTTTGGAAGACGATGCGCGCACGCACGAACTCACGCACGCACGCACACGCAACAAGTGTCACTCAAAGCACAGCCCGGAATATTAACTTCTGGGGGAACGCTACTTGCTTTGCCTACGCCTGTCTGGAATTTTCCTTCATTGACTCCCACTCTGCTGTAGCTTCCGAAGGGTGCGCCTGGGAGTGCCTCCCCTCGCCTTTTGAGCACCACATGGTGTGAAGACTGTCTCTTGCAAGCACTCTATCCTCAAACCCCCTCCAATCAAGAAGCTTCTCGTAGGGTTTACTTCTATGAACTCCTATTTCGTATTTCGTAGACACCAATTTTGCTCCGTTCCTTGCTACCCAAGCCCTTTCCCATTTGCTTAGCTAACAATTCACCACACGTTTTGGGGCAGGCGGTGTTGCATCTTGCATTTCTAGTGTGAGAGCTCGGACGTAGGAAGGAAGCGTCAGCCGCCATGGCCTGCGATCCGAAGCAACTCGCCAGGTGTGCCAAATTGCAAACATCCTCTTCCCGAAAGGCTTCTCTTGTGCAGGGCGCTCAGGCCTCCAAAGCCATGAGCTTCACCCGTTTGCACGTTGAGAACTGGCTGTGGTCAAAACCGTTGTGGGATCCCATTTTGGTTGGTAGGTGAATTAATTCACCACCCGTTTTAGGGTTCCTATTTTAGTGGATTGGGATGTTCACTGGGTGTGCGATTTGGATTTTGACCCATGGCCAACTTGTCGTTGACAACTTGTCTCTTGAGAACATTTGCAAGGAGAGCCGCAACATATTCTCGAGGCTGGCCGGCGCAAGTTTTTCAGGCTCCCGGGCGACTGACAGAACAGAACAGACGACTTGAACCGATTCTCCGATGATGCCCAAGTATGGATTGGCTGCTATGCGCTACGTATGGATTTTGGAGAATTACCAAGAACGAACATTCCCAAGCATCAATTTGCTGGGAGAACAAGTGCATGTTGCCTGCATATATACGCATACATACAAATATACAAATAGATATGTATGTGTAGAATACATATATATATATATATATACATATTAGTACTTACTTGACATGCGAGTACACACACACACACACACTGACAAACATGTTTGCATAGCCGGCTGGGCACTTGGGAGCAGCAAGCGGTGCTTGCTTGCGCTCGATGTGCTGCTTGAACCCAAGACATATATGGGTGGCTCGTCTTTGTTTGAGCTTCGGTTCCCCGTTTTGTTTGGCGGTTTTTGAGGGACACCAATTGTAAAACCGAGATCTATTTTTGGAGATCTAGTAAAACAGAGACACCCACATTACCCACAAGACCCAGCCCTAAATCCATTACTGTAAGCCCTAAGCCTCTAAACCTGCAAAACCCGAAGCCGCTCAAATCTTAGAGCCCCAATCCCCTGCAACCCCCCATTCCCCCTAAAACCTTTGAAGCCCCATTTTCCTAAGTCGCCTCACCCAAGCTCATTTCCTGCGGGCAGAAGCAGAACGTGGGGGCTGACGGGAATTGCTTGCGAGGCACCCTGACATCTAAATTTGACAGAAATTTACATATTTGAGGCGCATACACCCACACACACACACACCGTAAATGTCTGAAACACAGGCAGCCATGCACACACACAAACTATATCCGAAATGCAGGCAGCCATGCTGACAGCCATGGATGCGCAAAAGCCGCCCGCGCCTTCCAAAGCGCCGTCCAATCCACGTGTGCCGTCACCGGCGACTTCGGGGCCTTCGTGGAGGAGAGATCGCTAGAGAGGAAAGGAGAGGGAGTGTGTGACCAAGTCACGACAGCGCACAGAGCGCACATGTTTCTCCCTTTTAGACGGCCGAAAAGGCAGTCTGAAGAAGGAGGACGAGTGCTTCGTTGAGGCTTTTTCCGGTGCAGACACCGTCGCAAGTTGCTGGCTTCACATACTATATTGTTGCATTGTCATGGTCAGTGTATGCCTTTACCGCCTTTGTTTACTTCGGCTCTTGATCCTGTGTGTAAGTTGCATGTGACCCCCGTTTTACCAATTCCAATCGACTCCGGGACTGGACTTGCTGCATCCCAGCCCAATCGTCCCATTCGTTCCACTCCATCCCGGAGACCATCTGAGACCTACGGAAATGCACCCCTGCGGCCTGGTTTTGTATCGTCTCGTCCTGAGATCGCTGTCCTTGGCGCTCCCACTGCTGACGCGCCGGGCGGACTCGCGCCGCACCCGCCGCCGGGTCGGGATCTTGGCTCGGACGTCTCGCTGCGGAGCGGTGCAGCTGTGGTGCGGTGGGCGCGTCCTTTTTCGGAAGTTGACAACTTCAAAATCGGGGGCGGCTATTCTCCCGAACAGGTTGCCCGAAGGGGAGAAAGGAGTTACTGAAACCTGCGGTTTTCTGGCTACATACAGCTTGAGCTACCTGGAGTCTCCATGACCCTTTAGAAACGGTTGGTCAGACTACCCAAAAGAATGGTTGGCCATGGACCCATTCTTATTTTGGGTCCAGGTACACCCAGATCGCTCTCGCCTTCGAAGGCGGGCTGTATGCCAGGCCTCGTGCCAAGATGCCCGTCACTTCCGGCAGGCGCCTTCGGCGCCTTCGGTGTGCAAAAACGCGACGCGGGGTCGCATCGACGCCTCACTTCCGGGGTTCATGGGACTTCAAGCTTTTTGTTGGAAGACCGCTTTAGTGGGAAAGAAGCAACTCAGCAGTTGAGCCACCTTTTGTGTGCAACCTGTACTGAACCAATTGAGCCAAACTCAAAACCGATTCGGGTAGATGAAGGTTAGTAGGGGAGACTCCCAACAATAAATGCGTGCAGCCGCCATTCTAATTCTTCATACTGTTCTGGGTAGACTCTTTGAATACTGGGTTTTGATTATGACTCAGTTTGATTGTGTGAAAATACTGTAGCTGCAAACCAATTTTTGGGAGGCAGCTTGCTGGGCCCAATAGTCTTGTTCTCACTGGTTCCCGCAGCCAGTCTGTGACAACTATCCATTTGCTCGGGCATCTTTTTCGAAGCTTTTGCCGAACCCACACAAGTTATGTAGATCCTCAGGGCAACACCAGTGCAGCAGCAGTTATTCGAGAGATTCGACAAAGCATGGTTTTTTTTGCCATGGTTGCTTCTGACATGTCTTTCTCTGTTTTCGTTTGGCAACTGTATCATCTTCTTAAGCAATTGCCACAAGCTTTGAATCACTTGGGCTGGTGAATGCCTACACTTTCTTTGTGCAGGTGGCGGTCAGCTGTCCTCAAGAGCGCCAGGCTGGGCTGCGAAAAACTCAGCCGAGCCGGAGAACATGAGGCCTCCACCTCCTAGGTGTGTCCTTTTTGACCCCAAGATGGTGGTTTGGCCGCCCCGACAAGAGGCAGAGCCAGTTTGCTCTAGGAAACCAAAGGAAAACCTATACGAATCAGCCAGAGTGTGACACCTCAAGCCTAGTGATATCTCGGGAACTCATTTTGGAGCGCCTTGTTTCAACATGCCAGAACGTAGAATATTGCTTCGAAGCCAAGCAACGGGCCGCAGCAAGTTTTTGCGCATTTTACTTAGAATCGACTAAGCGCTGCATGGGAGATTCATAGGGGCTTCGCTCTCAGGAACACACAGACACACACACACACAAACATGCGCGCGTGCGTGCGTGTGTGTGTGTGTGTGTGTGTGTGTGTGTGTGTGTGTGTGTGTGTATGTGTATGTGTATGTGTATGTGTGTGTGTGTGTGTATGTGTGGCGTTTTTGTTTGTTTTATGTGTTTTTTTTTGGTGTGTGTGTGTGTGTGTGTATGTGTGTGTGTGTGAGTGAGGGTGTGTGTGTGTGTGTGGGTGTGGGTGTGGGTGTGGGAGTGCGTGCGCGCGCACGCGCACGCACAAGCACACGCACACGCACACGCATACGCACACGCACACGCACGCACATACACACCCCCAAACGCACATACACACCCCCACACGCCCGCACACACACACACACACAGCCTCAGCAAGCACAGCATTGTCTCATTCTTGATGCTTCGATATGGAATGGCAAGGGTGGGCTATGGGTGTCCGGAGTATATGTATATGAGAGTTTCTCAGAATGAAAATGGAGGACCCACAGTTGCTTGATTGTGAAAGGGACACAAAAGAAAACAAACGGTTCTTGGGCACACATGTAGCATAATGTAGATGCCGTGTGAACAGTCTTGCATGCGGAAACGATGTATGCCTCAGATGATTTATGCGGAACTTGGAGGAAAGTAAGAAGATTGCCATGACCCACCACGCCCCTAAGCTGGTGCACTTTTTTCCTGATTGGCTTCATGGTCTGAACGGGAGAGCCTTCCAGACTTTTACTACCCAGAGGAGATGAAGCCCCTAAAATCCATCCTCTTGGCGGCTTGAGCGGTTGAACTGGCCCATTTTGCAAACCAAAGCCAGTGCTTGAGAGCCGGGTAGAACTCATCCTCTTCTACCTCGACCTACCCCTCACCACCCTTTACAAACCGAACCCTCACCTGCCAAATCCCGAAGGATCTTTTTGCGTGAAGGATTCGACCGCTGCAAATAGTTGAATCCCGGCAAGAGCCATTCAACAGCGGACTCCCCCCTCCAGTTGCAGGCATATTTTTTGTCTCAGGCTCGTGTTTGGCACCCCAGAATAAGCTTCTTGCGCCATGTTTCATGTGGATGTCCACTTGCCCATGGAGACGGTTACTCCGTAGAAATCTCGCGTAAACGGCCCATCAGCGAGCTGAAGGCTGCTGCACAGCAGCATTTCCAGCTCCGCTTGAAGCTCACTGCGAGAGGCGAGCAGCTCGATTTGTCGGCTACGCTGACTGAGGCAGGCCTGCGAGAGGGCGTTCGCTTTTCATGGCCACGGGAAGGTTGTGACTTGGGGTGATGCAGAATATGGCGGAGACAGCAGCGAGGTGCAAGAGCAGCTGTTGAACGTCCAGCATATCCAAGCGACCGGCCTTGGTGCGTTTGCTGCCATTCTTGAATCTGGGGCTGTTGTGACTTGGGGTAATAAAGGAAATGGCGGAGACAGCAGCCAGGTGCAAGAGCAGCTGCGGAACGTTCAGCACATCCAAGCAACTCGCGGTGCTTTTGCTGCCATTCTTGAATCTGGGGCTGTTGTGACCTGGGGTTCTTCAGACTGGGGCCAAGACAGTAGCCAGGTGCAAGAGCAGCTGAAGAACGTCCAGACCATTCAAGCAACAAAAGGTGCTTTTGCTGCCATTCTTGAATCTGGGGCTGTTGTGACCTGGGGTGATCCCAATCATGGCGGCGACAGCAGCGAGGTGCAAGAGCAGCTGTTGAACGTCCAGCACATCCAAGCAACTGCATATGGTGCTTTTGCTGCCATTCTTGCATCTGGGGCTGTTGTGACCTGGGGTCATCCCAATCATGGCGGCGACAGCAGCGAGGTGCAAGAGCAGCTGAGGAACGTCCGGCACATCCAAGCAACTTCCTGTGCTTTTGCTGCCGTTCTTGAATTTGGCACTGTTGTGACCTGGGGCCATCCAGAATATGGCGGAGACAGCAGCCGGGTGCAAGAGCAGCTGAGGAACGTCCGGCACATCCAAGCAACTTTGATTGCTTTTTCTGCCGTTCTTGAATCTGGGGCTGTTGTGACCTGGGGTGAACAGAGGCCGTACTTGATGCGGTGGCCGTAATATGGACGAGCAATTTGGCGCGTCAAAAGCGTGCAGAAAGAAGGGCGCCAGCCACACCAAGGTGAAAGAACCATCGACATGGTCCCCCAAGAAGACGGAGGTGGGCAGTCAGGTGTCACCACCAGACATAGTGAAGAGCATGACGTGGCAAAGACTGACATGGACCCGACGCGGAGGTGAGATCAGTTGTTTATGATGAGGCAGCCATGATCATCCTTACAGGAAGGCCTCGCAGAAAAAACAAAAGAACATGTGCATTTGCATATGGTCTTTTTTTCAAAATAACCCCCCCAAAAAATAATAATAAAGATAAACCATAATGGTGGTCTTCTTTTGGTTTCCCGTTAAAAGAAGCAAAAAGGGAACCCATGTCACGGGTGGCGCCTTACCATTCCCTTTGTGGCTTGCAACACCTTTCGGCCCGTTTTCTGCGAGTTCGCTCTCGGGGCGATTTGTTTTTTGACCCGACAAGTGAAACCAATGGCTGCGGCTCACACAAATGGAGCCCAAAATGGCACCTTGATAAATGGAACCAAAGAAGAGCCGCGCCCTGGCTCTGAACAATCTTGAGCCACACCCAATTTTTCTCACCGTTAGACCAGTGTCCGTGGGAATTGACGCCCACTTCGGGCCTCGGAAGGCGAAGGTTGCGAGTTTTTAGGGCTGTTGGTTGGTTTTAGTTGGTTTAGTGGTTGATACATATACACACGTACACACATGCAGACCTACACGCATACGCGCATACGCGCATACGCGCATACGCGCATGCACGCATACGCACATACAGGTTTTCATGTCCGCTAAAAGTTCTCAGAAAACCGACAGCCCAGTGTGCCAGGATTTGGAATGCCGACTCCGAAGGGGAATCTCTCACGCGGGTGCTATTTGAAATATGGCTCCAGAGGTCTGGCGGGTTCAGCATCCCAACTCCGATTTGTTTTATGCAAAGCAGCGCCCAAAGCCGATTCCCATCGACATTTTTGTTCGGCGGTTCTACCGGATATGCGGTGTGGCAAGGCCGGACCATTTGAGGGTACCCTTATGGTGGTTTTTAAAGGCGCAACCAAAAAAGGTAGCCACCATTTTGGGAATTCATAGAGGTCCGTCATTTGCCGAATCTGTTTTAAGCTTCCTCTCTTGGTTTGAAAGGGAATCGGGAGAAACACTACAGGATACATGGCTATGAACGTTAATGAGGGATAGCCTCCCAAATGGTTGGCGGACAAAACCAGTTAAACGTTTGCGAACCCATCCCTTGAACCCAATGCCAACCCGAACCACTGCCCGAAGGCCCGGTCTCGAGCAGCCCCGAACCCAGACTCATTTCTACTCATCCCATTCTTCTAAATCAACCACACCCTAAGCAACTGCATCAACCCTAGAACAACCTGTTTCGAACAACGATCCTGGTCAATTTTATGACAACCGCTTCGAGGCTCTTTGGATGTCCATGGGTCTTTTTCTTTTTTTCGGCGAGCCCTTTTCCATGGTTTTAAAGGCAAACCAAAGGGACACCGGCCATTTTTTGGGGTTCCCCTACTTTGAGCCAGACCCTGTGGCTCAAAATTAAACGATCGGAGGGGCCAACCGCGGGTTTTGGTACCCATGTTTCTGGTACCGGTTTTTGGAAACAAATTTATGTGGGTATGGGTCAAAATTAAACCACCAGGGGACCACAGGTGTTTGTCTTTGTTTCCATTTACCAGGCAAGCCATTTTGGGGTTACCAACTATTTTTGACCCCCACCCCACCCATGTGTCTTGTTTTTCCCCATGTTCAGCGGCATTTGTTTTTCCGTTTTGGGTGGCTGCCCCAGATTTTTCATGGCCCCAGCCCCTTTAAAAGGGTTCGGAACCCGGAGAATCGAAAGCCAACTCCAAATCGATTTCTGACCCAACTCCAGCCCTAGATCTGTAGCCTCAAGCCTGGACCAAGCCCAAACCATCCCAACAAAACAGTCGTCTGGCCAGAAAATGCATCACAAGCAGCACTGAACGCAGTTTCAATATGTCGCTTCCATGCTAATTTGCAGCTTGATTCATGGAGATTTTGGGGGATCTCCCTTGGTGCTTGCGCAAGAGAAACATCCCAAGGCATTTGACTCTCTTTTTGAAGGCACTTGTTTTGGGGCTGGTTTTTTCAGGGAAACCAAAAGGAAGCCCCAGCCATGTTTGGTCTAAAAAAGACACCCATTTGGAGTTCATGGCTGCCTTGCTCACAAGCCATGTACTTCTTCAAACTCGGCCGCCCGGAATTCTTGAAGCTTCCTGGACAGCGTAGGTTGTGGCACTCTTTCCTTGGGGTGACACGACACACACACACACACACATACACAGCGGATGCACGTGTGGCAGGTGGTGAAGCAGCGCACGATGAATCCATGTGAGAATGGTACATCACACCGTGCACGTGTATACGCACTTGACAGACATGCAGATACCACCAATATCAATTTGTTTTCTTTTGAGGATCTCTCTCTCTCTCTCTTTGTCTATATATATATATAAATATAATATTGCATGGGACTGTCTTTTCTATTGTCCCTTTTTTGTTTTGTTCTTTGAAGAGACACTAAAAGAACACCTAAAAAAGGACACACCCAAATGGTTCTCTCATTTGAGACAAACTGTGCCATCAACATATATGTACATACGTACATACACATATATATATATATAGACACACACATACATGCACATACTTCTCGAAAACGATTTGGATGCGCTTTTCGTGGACTCCTGTTCTCCCCCTGTTGGTCCCGTTTTTAGTACTCTTTGAACACTCTTTTAGTATCCTATAGGGGTTGGAGCCACAAAAGCCGCATCCAAACGGTTTTCTAGATAAGTGGGTGCGGCTCACAAATAGGGGCCCACAATGGAACCCTGGTGAATAAACAAGTAGTCTACGGGTTCATGCCCAATTCTGTTCAGCCATCGTTCTTTTCAAAAAAACCGATCGCCATTTCCCCTGGGTGTTTGGTGGTCTAGAAAGATTCGGACTGGGTTTAGAATTGTGAGGTTACCCCTCGACGAAATCCCAGGACCCGATTCTCTCGACGGGCGGATTTCATCGGCGCTTTCGCAGGAGCGGTGGCAGCTGCCGGAGAAGGCGCCAAAGGCTCTGCGGGCCTTGCGCGGCACCTACTACCTGAACGGCCAGGCCCTTGGCCGGGCTCCGGGCTTTGGGTTGGGTTAGCGAGGTTTGTGGGGTATTTGGGTGGGTTTCCTCTGAGGAAAGCAACAGGAAACCCCGCTTGATTTTTTTCGCTTGCCTTTTTGGTGAAAGAAGATTTGCTCCTGTCCACGTTGCCATAGAACCACAGAGGGTCCCCTTTTCAAGGACAATTGACCAAACCAGGACCAGAAAAAACGTCAGGTTCCATGTTGGTGGACAGGAGGGCAACCCAATTCCATTTGGTGGTTTGTGCGTGTTGGTGTGAAAAACATCCAGTTTTTTTGTTGGTGATTTGGATTTGACCGAATCGAATCCCTGTTTCTTGTGGAGGGCAACTGGGTAACCACCCCCAGACTACCTTTAAACCCATCGAAGCCCAGAAGTACGATGAAGCTGATTTGGGTGGGAACGTCTTTGGTTTGTCCTTTTCGATTCTACCCTGACTCCCTCGCCCTTGCGCAAACCGCTGACACTTTTTGGGCAGCCTGTCTGATGTGCGGTCGCTGGCAGCTTTTTGTTGGTGGGTACCCCCCTTTGCGTTGGTTTTAAAGGCGAGCCGAAAGGAAAACGCATGTCTTTTCTTTCTTTTGCGCGGGGGGGTCCCCTTAAAATAGGATGCATTGCTTGGAGCTGCGTCCTTCGCCGCGCTTGCAGATTCGTCGGAGAGGGCCCTGAGGCCTTGCAAGCTGCGACCAGGGGGGCCGACTTGTGCACCCCTTCGAAGCGCACGGCTTTATGCGCTCCTTCTGTTTCCACGGAGATGGCTGGGAGCCTCAGGTTTACTTTTACGTTTCAGAGAGCGCCACATGACTCACTTCAGCTGTCCGAATCGTTTCGGAGGTGTGGAGGTTGGGTGGTTTCCCACTTACCCTCTACAAGAACCAGGGACCCGTTCAAATCCTCAAACCAATGCAAAAGACCAATCAAGGAGAACCTGATCAATTACCATGGGGAAGCAGGATCTCTTCGCCCATAGTCGCTCCATCACCCTGCAATCTTCCCACACACGTCTCCAATTCAAGTCACATGTGGAACGCCGCGCCCAGGTTCCATAACTTATCGAGGGCGTTTTGTGGAGACGCCATGCTCAACCATTGAGCGCGCTGCGGGACGGCCCCTGTTCAGAGGACTGGGTGCAAATTGCACCGCGGTTGAACAACCGGACAACCACCAAGCCTGCAACATATCCATGGTTGCCCGGACATGTGAGCGGTCTCATTGACAAGGCTTGATGCCATCATCTTCGTTCATGTGTTACAGCTTCTGCAACTGTCTGGGCTGTCTTTTTATGAGGGTACCCCCCCCCCCCCCCCCTTTTGGGTGGTTTTAAGCCCAAGCCAACAAAAAAACTTTCACCATGTGCCGTTTTCCTCTCTTATGAGGGTACCCCTCTTTTGGGTGGTTTTTCACGGGAAACCACCAGGAACTACCCCTTTTGGGGGGTTTTAAAGGAAAGCCAACAAAAAGGCAACACCATGTGTGGTATTTCTGCTTATGAGGGTACCGAAGGGGGAAACCGGACGCCCCAACAACCCCCTTTTGGGTGTTTCTTTTTCACGGGATAACCACCAGGAACGGGTCCCGAAGCCATTTGGAAGGTCCACACTAATGTTAACCCCGGATTAATACACCCCTGGTTGATTTTCATCGGGGGGTGTCCCCACTAAAAGTGGGGATTCAGACCACTTTTGGAGGGAACACCCCCCTAATGGGACGGGTTCTACTTAGATCCGGGTCACCGTATCAACCCGCAGGAGTCTTCTCGAACGTGGTGGACTTTGGACTGCCTTTCGGGCTGCTGAACGCGGCCTGTCTCGCAAGAGACGAGACCTGCACACGTGGCTGCGGTGGTCAAAACCGTTTTGGGATCCCATTTTGGGAACCGTTTTGGGAATCCCATTTTGGGGATTGGTGAATTCACCATAGATTTTAGAACCTATTTTAGTGGTTGGATTGGGATGTTCACTGGGGGTACTGGGGTTTGACCCACATGTCTCTGCCTCTTTTGTGGCGAGCTCACCGATGTTTTTTTTTGTTTCTCACGAGCCACAGCCATGAGGAAGGTCCGAACTGCGGGCAAGGATCCCTGCATTCAGCTTTGGAATTGGAAAAAAATCACACACAGAGCTGTCTCGAAAGCCCGGCCTTTGAACTTTCAAGGGGGTCAATATTTCTTAGTTGTTCATCAGGGCTCCTTAAAAAGTACATTTTGCAACCATTTGAAACATGGCTTTTTCCACACCAAAATCAAGTTGGAAACCACCATTTACAAGTTGCAATGTTCAGGTGTAAAATGTAAGGATCCCTGTTCATGTGGCTGGCTTTCTCAAAGAGAATCGTCGCTCTAGAGAGATAGACTAGGTCCCCCAGTAGTGCCCTTTTACCCCTTTTTTTGGGGGAGGGTTCCCCTACTAAAATGGACTACAGACAAAACATCAGGTACCCTCACTCTAACCTCTAAGACTGGAGGACCTAGTAGAATCACTTGGACATTTTTTCATGTTCTAGCAGTCCTCAGGCCATCTTTGGTCTTGGTGACCGGACAACCCAAGCCGGCTTGAGGCCTTGTCGCCGCGGACACGGGAGACGGCGACACGTGGCAGAGTTTGGTGACATCCATTTGCTTAAGAGTATTTCTTATTGTCCCCTGTTGGTTTTTAGAGGGAATCTATCACTACTGGACATTTTGTTTTCCAGGAGGCTTAAGCAAATGGAAGGTGAGGAATGTCTTTCCGTTCGGTTGTTTTGTTTCCAAGGCGAATGGGTTGGCATTTCCAGCATGTATTGCCAGGGAGGTTTTCTAGGGGGTGGGCAAGGACACGTGCACTTTACTGCAAGCTTCTCCGAACTTTGCGCGGGTGAGAACAGATGCCGCAAGAGGGTTACAGAGGGATCAGGTCAAACCCAAATGTGTCAAGCTTGCATGCAATCCCAACCTTCTCTATAACCTGCTGGTGCTCCGTAGGGAATGAGTGAATTAACCTTGAAATTCCCTTAAAGGAAACCACAAGGGATGGTTTATAGGGTTCATTCCCTCATTCCCTGCTGAGCACCAGCAAGAAGAACTCAGTGTTCTAACGGTTGATTCCCCATTCTTTTTAACCATCGTTCTTTTCAAAATCCGATCGCTGTTTTCCCAGGGTGTTTGGTGGTGGTTTTCTAGAAAGATCCGGATCCCTGGGTTTAGAATGGGGAAGTTACCCCTAAAACTAAACCACAATAAGCAAACATGTAACATGTTTCCCAACAACCCCCATGGATTGGACTCGACCTATCCCTGTGCGCGGTGTTTTGGTGCGCGTTTTTTTTGGGCACGTGGGGACTTATGAGCAATATGTGCAGCGTGGCTTTCTGAGGAATCTCACTTGCCGACTTTGGCCTCGGAGCAAGGCGGACATGGTGCTGTTGGCCAGCGGCCGCTTGGCGTCAATGCACTGGGGATTTTTTTGGTTGAAGGGACTGCGTGGGCACAGCATGTGAGGTGGTGTGTAGGTGAGCCACAGACAAAACAAATCAACACGTGTATATATATATATATATATACTAATCTGCACACAGGTCAGACGACTTGGGGCTTGGTCAGGATGTTCGCTGCTCCAATCAAGTATGCTGGCAACTGCTTGAAAGATGGTTGTCCCTAATTTGCCGCCGTGTTTATGTCACCTCAGATAGGGCCAAAGCCTTGTTCAAGATTATTGGGTGGCATCAGCAATCTGTTTATGGATGTCTTGCCGTCTGACTTCACACCTTCTGTGGAAATCCTGCACCACTTTGAAACCATGGGAAACCCGTGTTTGTTGGTATTTATATACTGGGGAACCATCATTCCAGGGTTTCTTAGGCGGTGCAGGATTTCGTCCATCCACAATAGGAAGCCTTTGAAGCAGGGCATCAGGGTTGTTGCTGCTTGCTTGCAAGGTGACAACGACACTCCAATGGCCTTGGAATCTCGGCCAATATGCTACAGTTGATTTGATGGAGTGCTTGTCACAAGGGACGCACCGTCTATGATCTTGGTGTTCCCGACACTGACCACCAGCGATCACTTGTTTTCGAACCTGAAAGACTTGTCAGAGACAGCAAGTTTGAGGAGTTTTCTTAGCTGGGTGTTTCTTTTGTTGGGGGACCCCGCCAAAATAGTTTCGGTTTCTTGGATTGTCACTGGGTGTTTCTTTTGGGGGACCCCTTTTCAAAATGGCGGCGCTTTCCTCTGGCGTCCTAACGCCACAAGAAAAAGGGGAACTTCCCGCGCCAAAAAAAACGAGAGCTAGTGGAGCTTCCGATTCTTTGGTTCAATTCCATATTCCAGGGCTGCAATTTTGGAGTTATGACCGGAGCTCAGACAGGAGTTGTTTCAGAAGCACCGCCAAAAACTCCGTTTCAACTCAAAAGCTGAAGTGAAAACCAATATTCAAATGAAACATGGGAAAGTATGGAAACAACACAGGACGACTCAAAAGAACAACAGCACAAGCTCAGCCTTCAACTCAGAAGCTCAGACCAAAGCCAGCTTTGAGCTCGCTCCCCTCACTTGAGTGTGAGGCGGGAGCTGATCTTTTGTGTTCCAAAGCTGTGCATTTTTTTTTTGAGGGGGGGGGGGCGGGGTTTGGTTGGCGAGGACATTTGACAGTTTTCACTGAGAAAGCTCTCAAATCTGGAGAGAAACTTAAATCTTGCCAACCTCGCCCAGTTTCCTTCAAGTCTGTTTGGGGCTGAGTTTTGCCTGAGTCTGTTTGTGTGTCTTTCTGAGTTTTCAGGCAGTGGCTTGGGAAATCTGCAGGATCACCAAGAAAACACGAGGAACAACTCAGAAACAACTCAAAAACAGCTCAGACAAGACCAACAAAACTCAGCTCCAGACTCAGTCTCAAGCTCAAGTGGTGGGAGCAGTTTTATCTGAGTTGTTTCCAAGTTTTTTTTCTTCCTGTTCTGTTCTGGGCTTTGAGCTTTGTCTTTTGTGTTTCTTGATTTGTTTCGTATTTGTCAATATCGTTGGACTGGGTTCTCTTTGGGATAGATCGGGACGTGCATGAGAAGATCTTTCTCTCTCTCTCTCTCTCTCTCTCTCTCTCTCTCTCTCTCTCTCTTTTCAACAACAGAGGCAGAACTGGCAAAACATGCTTTGGATGTGGGTCAAAATTAAACCACCAGGAATCGGACCGCAGCTTTTAGTCCTTCTTTCTATTTACCAAGGTTCCATTTTGGTATCGGTTTTTTGGCGACCACGGCCATTTTGAGGCCAGCACGAACTTGTGTGGTGGGATCTCCTTCAAAGCTTTGTCCTCAGCCACGCACTTGGCAGGTATGAAACTCGCTATGGGTCAAAATCCAAATCGTACCCCAGCCCAATCCCCACTAAATTCCCGACTAAATTGGGGTTACCATATTTTTGACAACCACAGCCATTTGAGATGTTTTATTCATTGCAACAACTTGGGCAGAAACTGCTTTGCAGGCGGGGCTATTTGGAACAAGTCATTTGATTGCTCGGTTAAACCGCCTCATGTAGACCGGTGGATCAAACATAGGGTGTGTCTGTCTTTGAGGGTGCCATTTTTTGTGATTCGACAAGTAAACCAACAAGACATTTGTGTTTTGTTTTGTTTTTGTTAAGGGGGTCCCATACAAAAGACGCCCCCCCCAAACCCCCCCCCATGCTGGTGTGCGAGTCTGATTCTAAGTGCAGAACATAAATTCCTGGGATGGCAAATCATTCCCAGAGTTTGGCTCAGGGAGCCGGTGGTGCGGAAAGGCCTGTGCTTGTTTATGTCACCACCACTGTCTTGCATTCTCGGCTGTTGCACACACACACACACATGCGTGTGGCTCAAAATTAACCAGGAGGGGTTACGCAGGTTGTGGTCCATGTTTCCACTTGCCAGGGTTCCATTTTGGTACCATTTTTTGGAGCCACAGCCACATGTATATATATATATACACCCAGCCTGCCCTGCTACTCAATGACTGACAAGTGACAAGCAATGAATCCCACACGCCAGCCTTCAACGTCTTCCCCTATTTGGCTCTGCCTTTTTCGAGAAGCCATAAGCTGAAGCCACTGTTTTCTTGGGGGAGGCCCCCCAGTAGTGCCCTTTCTCACCCCTTTTTGGTTGGTAGGGTTCCCCTACTAAAATAGACTACAGAAAAAAATCGGGTACCAACTTATTCTAACCTCCAAAACTGGAGGACCCAGTTGAAGAACCCCAAAAACCACCTCAGCCCATTGGAGGGTTCTCTCATGAGACGGAGACCAGTAAAGGTTGGTACCCTTCTTCTAACCTCTCCACTGGAGGACCTACCCCTTACACCCAATACCCTCCTTTTTTAGGGTATGAGGTCGAAATTTTGGAAGACGAAATATTTCAGGTTCCGAGTCGCTCGAGGACCCTGAGACCTTGGCGACCTTGGGCCCTGCGGAGCTGCCCGGCCTGGCCGGGGAGAAGTGGCTGGCGCACACGCGCTGCGACGTGGCGCGCGACCGCCCCTCGGCGAGAGCCGCTCGCATCTCGCGCGCTCGCGCGCGTGACGTCGGGGCCACGTGCTAACGGATTCGGGTAGGTGAAGGTTAAGGGAGAATCCCCTTGCCATAAATAGCGAATCGGAATTCCGCCTTCTTAATTCTTGAAGCATGGTTCTGGGACGACCATTTTGATAACCGGGTTTTGATTATGACCCGCACCGGGTCTGGAGAAACATATTGGAATCACTTGCCATCGTTTGTTTGAGGCAGATCCCTTTGGCAAGTCTGGAATGGGGTCTTGGCACTTGCAATGTTTCTATGGGTTGTGCCCCCTTCTTTTTCGTTTTGATTGAGGGGTTGCCCCGGAAGTTCGGGACACCTGCCAGTTTGGGGCTGTGGCTCAAACATCCGGCACAGATCGAACCCTCGAAAGTGGAAGTGGGGACTACCGAAAAGGTCCCAGGTGGTTTTTCCAATTCTGACCCATAATGTTAACCCCGGATCCAAGTAGAACACCTGGTTGATTTTCATCGGGGGGTGTCCCCTTTTAGTGGGGATTCAGACCACTACAAAAGGGGAACACCACCCCCCTAATGATGGGACGGGTTCTACTTAGATCCTGGGTCAACATTGCATAGGAAGGTTTTGGACTGGGACCTGGTGACACACTTTGGCCCTTTGATGGAGGCCAAAAGTCCACACGACTGCCTCAAAGCTGGGTGCTTTGACCACTCTTCAGGTCGGGGTGCTCGAAAGGATCGGAAATCAGTCCGAAGGAACACCAACTGGGTCCGTCTTTTTGCAGTTGCTAGCCCTTTTGTGTGGTTTTGAAGGGACAGTAAGATGGAAACCGAAGCCATTTTGGGGGGTCCCCTAAAAAAAGACACCCCCCAACTGCATACAATGCAGCGACGACGCAACTTGTTGACAGGTCTTGTTTACCTCTCCATCAGCTATGTCAGCGATCCAGACGAGATCTTGGCGACAAGACTGTTGTGCCTGTACTGAACGAAGTCATATTTCGATGTCCTGGCCAATACCCTCCCTTCCGCTAACATGGCACCTGACAGGGGCATTCAGGAGGAAATGTATCTTCCAGGTACTCTCCCCGAGTTGCTATGTTAGTGGGAGGGAGGGTATCCGCAAGTTTGCGGCCTTGCTCATGCGAGTCAATGGTGACGAGCTTATCCCAATCCCAGGTTCCATGAGTACAACTCAGCCGGTGAGCTTGTTGCTGACACTTGGCCACATCAGGCTGACACGGTGCTCTGGTGCAACGCCACCGTGAAGTTGCATGTCGGATGTTGAATACTTACAAGGTGCAGCTAAATGGGCATGTCTTTTTAAAGGTTGGATCCCGAAACATCATGGTTTTGCTTTTGTTTCCCTTTACGACCGCAGAAAAGGAGTATCCTCAACAAAAAGACATCCCCCAAGCGTATGCGTCTCTATCTCTCTCTGTGTGTGTGTGTGTGTGTGCATGTGTTTGTTCGTGAACGAGTCACGCACTTGCTGCAGATGATAGACATTAGCCCTTGATCATGGTATTTGATGAGCATTGAGATGAACCACCCTTGATGTAGACAATCGCCAATGAGGCCTATCGTATATAGCTTGGCAGCGTACTAGATGTTTGTTTCTGCGTGTAAACTTATCACCTTTGCATTTCTTTGTGCGAGAACCAAGGAATTCTACCAGGATCTACGACTCTTCTGACATACTGCAGGTCTAACTTTGACTGTTAAAAGCATATCTCCAGCACATGTTTGGAAGAGGCATGCCTGCTGCAATTCATGATTGTTTGCTCTCCCAGCATTTGTTTGTTCCCCGGGAGGCAAGACTAAGTTTGAGCAACACTGGGGAATGGAGCAACATGGTCAACTGCCTCTGAACGAGGCACCTTGTCAGACAGTGTGCCATTGATCTTTGACCAACATGCGTAAATGAGTGTGTAGCCTAAGTTTACAAAAGAGGAAATGGGCGTGTCTTTCTTTGAGGGTCACCTTTTTTGTGGTTTTTTGCGGGAAGCCAAGAGGAGCATCTTTATTTTGGGGATCCAAACCCTAAAAAGACCGAGATCCAGCCGGAGCCTTGAGGAGAAATCCCATCGGACCAGCTTTATGGCCTGGATCCCAGGAGGGTGCCGGCAGTTGGTGGTTGCGAAATCCAGAAATCGCACCATCCTGCACCGTTCAGAATCTTTCTGGTTTCTGATTCGGTCAACGTAAATACGGGGAGAAACAGATCTAGTGGAACCCATCTATGTCTGATCCAGTGACCTGAGTCATTGACCTGGCTCCCAGCCATCCGGTTCCTTAGCTGGTTTAGGTGGTTGGATTTCCGCAATTACCACTAAAAGTTAGTCACTTTTAGCGTGGCATTTGAGGACGGCCGAGTAACGTGGAACCCGCCGAAAAGTCCCTTCAAAAGAAACGTGGTCTTGGGGTGTTAGCGCCGTCACAGGTGTCGTTGCGATCGGCGAGTTTGGTTAGACATAGGTTCCACCGGAATAGATTTGTGTTTTACCCTTTTACCATGGAAACCAATCTACTTCTGCAAAAGGTCACCTACGAATGTGGGTGTGTACGAATGTACGAACGTGGGTGTGTCTTTTCTTTGGAGTTGGTACCCTTGGTGGTTCAAAGGGGAACTAAAAGGAAGAACCGAAGGCATTTTGGGGGGTCCCCCAGCAAAAAGACACACCCAAGTATGCAAACGCATAGAGGTGCTGCGACTGCTTTGCCCAAGAGAGATTAGGCTAGATTGAGTTTGAGTGCCGTGATTTCGGCATCGAGGTGGCGCACGACTGGACCATCACGGAGAACTACTATGCGTCTTGGCAAGGATTTCTTTTGTCCGCCTTTTTTAGGTTAGTTTGACTAGCAATAGACAGCGTTCCACTGGTTTGGATAGGTGTTCTGCCTCATTTACCGGGAAGTTCCGGGTTCTTTTTTCTCCCCAAGGGCACTCAACGCTGACCGTTTCAAGCCACAATTGGGATGGGTTCCGCGGATTTCTCCTTAAGGACGTGAGGCCAATGGCACTTCAGATCTCAGGCCGCCGGAACGGGAAAAGAAAGCTCCGGCCTTTTCGGCGCGGAGAGACGCCCAAAGTGCCTTCTCTGTGGCGGAATTTGGGCGTGGCCATTTCAAGGTGCAGGATTTAGATCCACTTGCAAGCAGAAGTACTGGACTTGGACAGCCGAAGCACAAGGAAAAGGCCCTGAGATGTGAAAGTTTTCTCGCTGGTCGCTGTACTTGTGTTCAGTTGGAAGCATTTTTTGCTCATCTCCTAAGAGAAACTCAGGGTCCAACCACGGACAAAGCTATGCAGAAGTGGACCATTCAACATATCTCGTTGAATAAAACACACATAGCTCCTTTTGTTCATGCAGTAGCTTTGCGGCAGTCCGGCAGCAGAGCTGCCGTAGTGGGTCTCTCTTTTTGGCTCGGAACCCTTTTTGCGCCACTTTTGTGGTCCAAAATTGTTTTGTTTGAGACACTCACCCTTCCCACGTTGCCATGGCCAACTCTGAAAACGAAAACCTGGAAGATCAGTTTCCTCTTGAAGGGACACCTTGGGGCCCAATCCATGGCGAAGGGTGTCCTTTTGAATCGTACTTTGATCAGAAATGGATGGGTTCTCTTTTTTTTTAATTAGAAGAAAGACCAAAATGCACAGGTCGCCTACCCTAGAAAAGCCCCGAAGCCACCTTTTACCTAGGTCCCCCAGCTAGGTGCCCTTTCTCGCCCCTTTTTTGGTTGGGAGGAATCTCCCCTAAAACAGACAGAAAGAAAACGGTACCGACTGATTCTAACCTCCAAAACTGGAGGAGGCCCTGGTCTTCTGCCCCCAAAATAAAGCACGGGCACGGGAAGAAGGAACGCCCCGCCCACATGGCCATGAATTTTAATAGGGAACCTCAAAAGTGATAGGTGTACATGAATCCCCACCTAAATGATGTCCACCATTTCGGGTCCCTTAAAGTTCATAGCCACATCTTCGTTCCCTCCGGAGAGGTGGTGCCGAAGAACCCCGCGCGCTTCCACGCGCCGGGGCTGCTGAGCTACTTGGCCGGCCTGTCGCAGGGCACCGAGGTCTTCCGCATGGCCGAGGAGCGATTTTTGTTGGGGGGGGGGGGTTGTTTACCCCCTACTCCAAATACCCGTGTTTTTAAGGGTATCTTTTGGAAGATCCGGGTTTTCAAGGTAAATACCTCCTTTTTTAGTAGAGGGTCGACATGATACGCTAAAAAAAGTGGGTATTTGGAGTCAGGGGTATGTTTCGGGGGGTAGCCCTTTTTGGTAGGCGTCAAGGGACACCAAAAGGAATTCATCCAACATGGTGGGCCCCCTGATCAAAAGGAAACACCCATTTTCTTATCGTTTTTTTTTTGGCGGGGGGGGGGGGGGGGGTACCTTTTTTTGGCAGGTAAAACCAAACCACCCAAGAATGGCGGGTCCCCGAAAGAAGGATACACCCATGTGATGTGAGGGGAGGATGTTAGATTGCTTGGCCTGCTTTGATGATACATTTCCGTGAGGGGGGGGGGCGTGTTTAATCACCACGCGATTTGCTCACGCCTCTCGTCATGGCTGAGTTGCAACATGTGTTCTGAGGGTATTGGGGGGGCGGGGTGGGGGATTTGGGGGAGCACAAAACTCTCAAGCCGCATCCACCTGCAGTACCAGCGTGTTATCTTTTGGTTTTGTTCGGTTCTGGCAGTTTTAAACGCGTGGGCAGACCTGCTTCAAGAAGTTGGGTGCAACAATGTTCAAGCATTGTGCTGGAAACGACCATCACGCATTGCAGGAGTGACAAAAGCCAATGTTTCCAACAGAAAGCGCGCGGTTCTGGAGAGCGGGGGCGCATCCTTTGTCGAGCTTTCCAAGCAAAAAGTGTGTGAAGCATCGCGGCTTGATCCGAGATGGACAGGCGCGCAACACGGAATGTCTCCCACCTACTCTAAGGATTTGGGTCAGAAGATTTTGGCATAGGCGCCTGCTCAAAGCTGGCTAGAGCCAATATTGCCAGGGGTATGATTGGTTCATCACTGTGATTGGTGGGTGAACATTCAAGGTTTGCATGTTTCCACTGTTGCCTTTCCAGTTTCGGCCCGCCATATAGGGCTTAAACCATCCAACGGAATATAGGGAACCCAGTCGCATCTTTTTTTGGGGGCACCCCCCCCCCCCCCCAAAACGGCGAAACGGTTTTCCCTTTGGTTGTCCTGAGCTACAAAACAACGGGTACCAAGCCTAGATACGAGCCCATTTCAGGTGGGTGAATTGCTGCAAGAAGAACTTGACTCTAGACCCTGGGTTTTGACGATGTTCAACTTTCAGGTGCCCAAAGCGAATCCACGTTTTGACCAAGTTTCCTGTGGTCCATATTTCGTGAAGATGAGTCAGGGGTTCCGTTTTTTATTTCCAGGTTGGGGAACCGAGACGAGATAAGGCCACAGCTTGGAAGCGGATTCTGTGCATGTGGCCAAGGGATGTTAGGACTTGAGAACTTTTTGACCACTTTTTTTTTGTTCTCCCCCGTATTAAACCACTAAAGGTTATATTCACTTCTTCTGCAGCGGAGCAGAAAGCAACCATTTTTTTGCAGAGTTTTTGGTTTGGTTTTCTAGAAAGATCCGGATCCCTGGGTTAAGAATGGAATTGGAAGTTACCCCTAAGACTAAACCACAATAAGCAAAAATGTAACATGTTTCCCAACAACCCCCATGGATTGGGCTCGACCTATCCCTGTGCGCGGTGCCGTTACACATGCGCAGATCTCTTCAGCCGAGCTTTGGCCAAAGCGGGAAGGGTTCAAGATCCATCGCACATGGCCGTTGTCAACACCGTTTGGGGATCCCATTTTGGGCGAGGTGCACCGGTGCACCACCCGTTTTAGGGTTCCTTTTTTAGTGGTTGGATTGGTTGATGTTCATTGGGGGCTAACCGATTTGGGTTTTGGCCCATAGCCGCATGATTCGTATGCGAGACTGTGGTTTTCCTCTGGTTTCCGTGTCTCAGGAAAACTTGAATGCACCCGGAATCACGTTCCTGTGCCATGAAGGTATGAAGGTGGATGTTTGCTTGCCCAGTGGAGCTGTGTGCTCCATAGCAGTCTCACCGGAGACGGCCATCAGCGAGCTGAAGGCTGCTGCACAGCAGCATTTCCAGCGCCGCTTGAAGCTCACTGCGAAAGGCCAGCAGCTCGATTTGAAGGCCACGCTGAGCGAGGCTGGGTTGCGAGATGGGGAGGTAGTGATTGCGGTTGCGGAGCTGGGCAAACTGGCTTCCACTAGGAGGGCCTTCGCTTTTCACTGGAACGGGGTTGTGACTTGGGGTGATCCAGAATATGGCGGAGACAGCAGCGAGGTGCAAGAGCAGCTGGGAAACGCCCAGCGCATACAAGCAACTCACAGTGCTTTTGCCGCCATTCTTGAATCTGGGGCTGTTGTGACCTGGGGCAATCCAGGAGCTGGCGGAGACAGCAGCCAGGTGCAAGAGAAGCTGAGGAGCGTCCAGCACATCCAAGCAACTGACGGTGCTTTTGCCGCCATTCTTGAATCTGGGGCTGTTGTGACCTGGGGTGATGCCACTGAAGGCGGAGACAGCAGCGGGGTGCAAGAGCAGCTGAGGAACGTCCAGCACATCCAAGCAACTGACATTGCTTTTGCTGCCATTCTTGAATCTGGGGCTGTTGTGACCTGGGGTCATCCCAATCATGGCGGCAACAGCAGCCAGGTAGAAGAGCAGCTGTGGAACGTCCAGCACATCCAAGCAACTCGTGCTGGAGCTTTTGCTGCCATTCTTGAATCTGGGGCTGTTGTGACCTGGGGTCATCCAGACTATGGCGGAGACAGCAGCCGGGTGCAAGAGCAGCTGTGGAGCGTCCAGCACATCCAAGCAACTGCCGGTGCTTTTGCTGCCATTCTTGAATCCGGGGCTGTTGTGACCTGGGGTCATCCAGAACTCGGCGGCGACAGCAGCCAGGTGCAAGAGAAGCTGAGGAGCGTCCAGCACATCCAAGCAACTGAAAGTGCTTTTGCCGCCATTCTTGAATCTGGGGCTGTTGTTACCTGGGGCGATCCAGACTGCGGCGGAGACAGCAGCGGGGTGCAAGAGCAGCTGAGGAACGTCCAGCACATCCAAGCAACTGACATTGCTTTTGCTGCCATTCTTGAATCTGGGGCTGTCGTGACCTGGGGTCATCCCAATCATGGCGGTGACAGCAGCGGGGTGCAAGAGAAGCTGAGGAACGTTCAGCACATCCAAGCAACTGAAAGTGCTTTTGCCGCCATTCTTGAATCTGGGGCTGTTGTTACCTGGGGCGATCCAGACTGGGGCGGAGACAGCAGCGGGGTGCAAGATCAGCTGAGGAACGTCAAGTACATCCAAGCGACTAGCCGTGCTTTTGCTGCCATTCTTGAATCCGGGGCTGTTGTGACCTGGGGTGATGCCGGAGAAGGCGGAGACAGCAGCCAGGTGCAAGAGCAGCTGAGCCTTACTCTCGGCTCTCCTTGGAAGCGACCCAAAGGCACTCAAACGCCATCATAAGATGGATCGATCCACTTCCGGAAGGCAAAAAAGATCGACCGCTCTTCGCGCCTATTTACGAAGCTCATTAACGGTGTTTTCTTCTGTCAGTCTTGCAAAGAACACGGGTTCGCCGAAACGCGAAACATTCCTTCATGACCTAGCGTCAAGCTGCCATTTGAACACCATAATTTGAGGTCAATCGACAATTTTACGGGTAGTTTGAGGGTCCAGGTACTTCATCAGCTTATTTTGGACTCCAACTCAGTACCACCAAGAGTGGCCAGCCATTTTCCCTGTCACAATCCACCCCAACCTACCCAAAACCCACGTTATGCGCCTACAAAGATCTACAGCCAGCCCATCCATAGCACTTTGGATGCCGAAGCCAAGTGTGGAGTTCAGATGGCGTTTGATCCACATGCGATGAAAGCGCCAATGTGCTGAACGTCCTCATGAACTCTGGTGCATTTTGCCAAGGGATGTTGGGACTTGAGAACTTTGTGTAACCCAACTCACGGGTTTTCCGTATTAAACCGCTAAAAGTGAAACTTTGACTTTAACGTTTTTGTAACCCAACTCATTTCTTTCTTTTTTTGTATGAAACCACTGAAAGTGATTCACTTTTCGCAGATTTCGCCACTGAGTTCTTGCGCCTTGCGCCTTGCGCCCCAGGATGTTTCGGCGGAGTTGCTGCTGATCCCTCGGTGCGGAGGGGAGCCCAAAGAGATCCCCTTGGACCGCTGCTTGCGCAGCGAGTTGGTTTCCATTGAGCCACCAGAAGTTCCTTCCTGAGTTCATGAACTTTAGACTTTTTGAGAAGACCATTTTAGTGGTAAATATAAAGTTTAGACTTTTTTTGGCCATCCACTCAGCCAGTGAGAGAAGTTCGTCACTTTTTGCAGGGGATCTGAGGATTAATGAATCCATGGTTGAAACCATAAGGTTTGTTGGCATTTACGTTGGGGAATCGAATCAGAAAGGGTTTCTGAACGGTGCAGGATTTGGGCACGCACCACGAAATGAATCCATGGTTGAAGCACAGGCCTCCCAAAAAGGGGAGCCGCCATGGGATTATCACCCCCAAATAGTGGTTGACTGTGGATGGACAAAATCCTGCACCACTTTGAAACCATGGTTGAAACCATAAGGTTGGTTGGCATTTGCGTTGGGGAGTCGAATCAGAAATCAGGGTTTCTGAACGGTGGCGCAGGATTTGGGCACGCACCACGAAATGAATCCATGGTTGAAGCACAGGCCTCCCAAAAAGGGGAGCCGCCATGGGATTATCACCCCAAATAGTGGTTGATACTGTGGATGGACAAAATCCTGCACCACTTTGAAACCATGGTTGAAACTACAAGGTTGGTTGGCATTTGCGTTGGGGAATCGAATCAGAAACCAGGGTTTCTGAACGGTGGTGCAGGATTTGGGCACGTACCACGAAATGAATCCATGGTTGAAGCACAGGCCTCCCAAAAAGGGGAGCCGCCATGGGATTATCACCCCAAATAGTGGTTGATACTGTGGATGGACAAAATCCTGCACCACTTTGAAACCATGGTTGAAACCATAAGGTTTGTTGGCATTTACGTTGGGGAATCGAATCAGAAACCAGGGTTTGGATGGACAAAATCCTGCACCACTTTGAAACCATGGTTGAAACCATAAGGTTTGTTGGTATTTACGTTGGGGAATCGAATCAGACACCAGGGTTTCTGAACGGTGGTGCAGGATTTGGGCACGCACCACGAAATGAATCCATGGTTGAAGCACAGGCCTCCCAAAAAGGGGAGCCGCCATGGGATTATCACCCCAAATAGTGGTTGATACTGTGGATGGACAAAATCCTGTACCACTTTGAAACCATGGTTGAAACCATAAGGTTTGTTGGTATTTTCGTTGGGGAATCGAATCAGAAACCAGGGTTTCTGAACGGTGGTGCAGGATTTGGGCACGCACCACGAAATGAATCCATGGTTGAAGCACAGGCCTCCCAAAAAGGGGAGCCGCCATGGGATTATCACCCCAAATAGTGGTTGATACTGTGGATGGACAAAACCCTGCACCACCTTGAAACCATGGTTGAAACCATAAGGTTGGTTGGCATGTGCGTTGGGGGATCGAATCAGACACCCGGGGGTTTCACGGTGATGTGAACGGATGGTTCGTCCATCCACAGTACCTCCGGAAAGGAAATCCCCGAATCAGATCTCCCCCCACGAGCCCCAGCCTTTTCACGGGTCCTTTGAAAGGGAGCCGGTTTTCGAACGCATGGGGTGGGATTTGCCGAGCCTTTCCGAACGCCGGCAAGCGTGGAATACGGGTCAGGCTACGGACATGGTTTTAGGTGGGTAAGATACCTCTATAGGGGTCTCGGTTTCCGGTATGGTGAGGCATGGGTTAAAGAAATGTATGGTTGAGGGCATAATGTGAGTTTGTGGGTGTTGTTGAGGTGTCTTAGCCTTGGCCCCGCAAGGTTTCATGCACGCGTGACCTCGCCCCCTGCCCTGAACGTGCGTCGTTTCAAAATTTAGATCAAGGCCACCAAGAAGGTTCATATGAATAACGTCGACCTCCCGAAGAGTGAACGATACCCTCCTAAATGGGACACCCCCCCTCATCCATCAACCAGGGATTGATTAGCTGCCGAACCAAGTGCTTGCTGATCCTCGCGTCTCGTATGCATCGCCTACATTTTCGGCCTTGGAGCCTTGAACACCTGAGCTTGGCACATGTTCGCGCTGGGCAGGACTTGGACGCAACGAAACGGCTTAGGCCGAGCGACTGCCAAGCAGTTCAACCGCTCGCAGGCAACACGAAAAGTGCAAGGCTTAAAACGATGAAGTGAGTCGCTTCAGCCATGCGATCAGAACCGGCATTTAACTCAAGCCTAGGGCTTCAGTTTGGCTTTCAGGTGGTCAAACTTGTTTGACCACTCTTGGGTTTTTCTGAGCTCGAAGCTCCAGCTTTCCAAGAGCCCGGATTGGCACCTTGGGACATGGGATGGTGTCCAAAGGCGAGCGGGGCTTCAAAAGGGCAGTTCTATCTATCCAGACCTCAGGCCTAGCTGCTTGTTCCTGGCTTTCCTTGGCCTCCGAGATCCTTCAGACCGACAGACAAGATGTTTGAAAGGCGAAGAGGAAGCTCCTGAAGCTTTCACTTCTCCGGAAGTCTTGTGTTAGCAATTGCATGAGCTGAGCAAGTCAGATGTGACAGTATTCACTTATGCCGTTGAGTCGCCCACTTTCCATGGTGATTCGGTATTTGTGGTGCAACATGTTCTCCGTTCTCCATCAACTTTTCCGGGCAAGAAGGAGTGGGCAAGGCTCACGAGAGAGGGAGAGGTGCACTTGCCGTGTGCGAGGCTTTTTCAACATCTTTCACATGGGCCCGACCTATGAATGCGGAGAGAAGATGGAGGTCCACTGTATCTTGTCCGTGAGCCTTTCTTGCTGGTGCGATAGGTAGGGAATGACCTTCACCAGGTGTTGGGAATGAACTGAAAGGGGATTCCCGAACCATACTGTGGATGGACGAAATCCTGCACCGCCTAAGAAGACCTGGAATGATTCGATTCCCCAACGTAAATACCAACCAACGCTATGGTTTCAACCATGGCAACTCATGAACCGTGGTGCGATTTCATGGATTTCGCAACAACATCCACGGTAAAAGAGGCTTTTCTTTTCCCTCTTTTTTTTTGGAGGCTTTTCTATTTCTTAGGCGTTTTTAAAAAGGCCTGTGCGGTAGTCCACACGCAGGGGTGCGACAAACAACTTTCAAAATCAACAATGTTCTTTTGAAACAATCATATTTATGTTGAATATTCTTTTGATAGAATGACTGTTTCTAAACAAGTTTTTGAAACATATTTTTCAATTAAAAACAAGTTTCACAAATAATGAGAAAATTTCCAAAACAACTTTTTGTGCATGATGAAATATGTCTTCTTTTCTTTGGCAGCAAGTTAGTCAAATGAAATGGTTGTCGACATCACCGGTCACTTAATCCAGAAGCAATATCTTGGAAACATTTGCTTGGTGAGATACTGAAGGAGTTACATTGAAGCTCTTTGGTAAGCATTTTCATCGCAGCCTGCCCTTTGGCTCAATGGCTGCCCTGGGGCTGGATCAGGTTTTAGAGCTTGCCAACGAATATGACGCGCAGGGCAATGAAGGCCGCGGTGAAGGCGCAGAGAGGGAGCGCCGGCGCGGCCGGGGTCAAGCCCAGCGCCAGCCATGAGGAAGAGGCCTAAGGCAACGCAATCAAAGGGCGAATCTGCAGGCCCGCCGGGCTGGGGCGCGCTTTGCGGTCAAGAAACGGCAGCTTGTCTTGCAGAGCGAGCACTTCAACAAGACAGGGCAGGCGCGCACGCAGGATCACCAGCTACCAGATGCAGAGCTCAGCAGAAAGGTTGCCACAGGCAAAGGGAAGTGGAAGACCTGGACGCCCGAAGCTGTTCTTAGGGCTGGGTTCGGGCACGAGACAGCGACCTGCAGACAGGTAGCGAGCGAGGTGGAGGGCGCGTCTGCGAGCCATTCGCGAAATGCTCGGTTTGCTTGCGCGTCGGCGGCTTGCAGGTTTCAAGAACAAAGCTGTGAGAAGGTCGCAGCAGACTCGTTGGCCCGCCCTTTGAAGTTTTTCATCAGAAGCTTGATGTTTGACGAGTCTAGCTTTGCGTTGAAGGTTGGCACAGACCCGGCAAACAGCTGCTCAGTGTTGTGCTCGCATGCGCAGTGGGCCATGGCCTCTCCTCCCAGCGTGGCGGGCGGCCAACCCACTATCAGGGACGAGCATGTTGTCCGACCTCCGCAGATCTTGGCACCAATGAATAGCGCCACAATGTGGAAAACATTGTCGGAGCATCCAGGAGGCCTCGGGCCACGCAACGTGGCAGCCGAGCACACTTGTACGCTAACTACGTGCGATTCCCATTCAGCAAACATCAAAATGCTTAAGCATGTCGACAGCACCCTTCCAGCCGACCACCTATTCCTGCCCACTTTATGTGCGCAGCACAGGAACGGGAACGTGGTAGAACAATTAGCGCACTTGCTGGGGAATTTGTCTGGTTGTTTTTGTGCTTCTCGAGTGCTGAACTCCCGGCACACGGTGCAAGCCCTACGGCGGCGAACGCGCGCTGCGCTGGAGCGGGACTTGGTTTTCTTGGAGTCCGAGCCCGTTGGCGTTCAGGCGGAGTGGGCCGAAGCAAGGTCGCTGACCAGGAGGTTTTTAAAAATGGCAGCAATGATTGACGCTGCTGCCAAGAAAGATGATGACCGTGCAGCTGATGCGGGTCCTGATCTCGTGTTTAAGTCGCATGAAGAAATTCTTGCCAGCACATTGCTTGACCCTAGTTCTCATCCCTTCAAAACCCTGTATCCAAACATTAGCCGAGTACCAGGATCCTTTTTTGGCGGAGGCTTCATACTTGGTGCCCCCGGCCGCGCCGCAGGCATCCCATGCTGCTCTTGACTTCCCCCGGAGGCGGCGAATGCTGGATCGTGTCGATTCACGCCGCTGGCAATGTGGAGTTCTTGCGCAAAAATGGCATCACAGCCATTGTCTCTTGCGCATCGAATGTCCCTGTGGCTCGCTCCGGGAGCTTGAAGCACATGGGAACCTATGATGGGACAGCGGTCGCCAAGGGGAACATCAAATGGTTCCATGTGATCGCCATGCTCGATGCAGTGTGGCAAGAAATCAAGGCCGGAGGCTGGGTCTGCAAAAACGGCGCGCGCCGGTCCGCGGAGATCACCGCCCTCTTCCTGTGCTTCATTACGGGGGAAAATCCCGACAAGGTTATGAGGCACATCCGGGCCATCCGCGAGATGACCGACTTTGATTCGGCGCACCCGGGGGGCCGGCACTCATTCGACAGGCGCTCTTGACGCCGGCTCAATTTCTGCGCAGCAAGGAGGCGGACCTGCGCGCGGCGCATGATGCTCTGGAGCCCCGTGAGAAGCTGATGCTGAATCATGTGAGGACTCCGTGCGAGTTCCAAGCCTTCGCAGCGGTGATGGGCGTGAGCTTTCCGGACAGGGGCTTTGTCAGCGTTGGGGTTGCTCTTCAGTTGTTTTCGTTTTCGTGGTTTGTTTTGGCATAAAGTGTTTTCAGTATATGATATGCGAAGCCTTGAGTTGGTCACCTTTCAGTTTGTTCATGTGTTTGTGGCTTGTGGGCAGGAAACTGTGGGCACCAAGCCGAAGAGGGCCGCGAGGCCGCGTGTGCCTGCCGCTTGCTACAGATTATCCGCTCATTTTTTGGTCGCAGTCAAGTCAAACCTTGTCAGCGCAGCAATATGTTATGTTATGTTTGTTCAATTTTATTTTGCTTTTGTTTATGTGTTTCGGAGCCCTGTTTGCCCCATGTGCGGCCGCTGGCCTGGCTGTAGAACTTGGCAGTTTCACAGGCTCACTCCGATTCGGAGTCGCAGCAGTACGTGCGGGTTGGCAGCGAAGGAGAGTCTTCGAAGCGAGATGCCAGCGAAGCTGAGGCAGGGGGCTGCAAATTCATTTCGTATAACTGTGATTCATTTCGTAGCGGGGCAGTGTTGGAATCGGGCTTACTTGTTTGTCAACGTTGCCCCGGTAGCCGGGAACATAGCTTCTGTGCGGAAGTAAGCGGTCAAGCAAAAGTGTTATCGCCCTGTGAGAGCTGGGCCATGCTGACGGACACCGACTCCAAGAAGCCGAGGACGTCCCTCTCTGCCGTCGAGTCTGAGGCTGAAGCAAAGGAGAGCAGGGAAGAGATGCAAAGCATCCAGCCAGGCCAGTTGGATGAGGGCGCAGCTCCTGTGGATCACACACAGGCCACACAGGCGCCGCTGCAAGCATCGAGGGCGCCCAAAGAGGTGATCAAGCCCTGCAGGTCCTGCAAGGAAACGTCCTTCTCCAGCGGGCTTGCCAGCATGCTCGAGGCGGGGCCAACAGGAGCAGGGCCAGCGGCCTTTGGCGGTGTCTGCGGGGCCTGCGTGCGATCCACAGGAACCGGGCCAGCGGCCTTTGGCAGCGTCATGCACTTCTCCTCGAAAGCTTCCACCCCTGAGTCAACTTTGGAGCAGCCTGCTGCGAGCGCCGTTGGCGGTGATGAGGGCGCGCACGCAGCAGACGCTGAGACACGTTCGGAGGCTGACTGGGGCGATGCTGAAGAAGAAGAGGAGAGGAAGGCCGAGGGCCAGGCCAAATGGAGCGATGTGAGCTTGCAGAACGTGCACGCCTCCCCAGAGGCCATCCAGCGCCTTTCTGAGCTTTTGACCCTGCGCAAGTGCAACCTTGAGAAGCTCTTGGAGCAGCAGTCTGACAAGGAGAAGGAGGCAACCGCCGCTGGCGAGGTTCTGCGAGCTTTGATGCGGGAGGACTGGGACGCCGCCGCCTCCTGCATTGAGCGGTTGAGGCCGGAACAGTTGGAGACCATGGTGGACTACAGCGGCATGACCTTGCTTCACCACGCGGTGAGATCCCTTCACCTACCATTAATTTTCCTTTTGTCTTGAAGATGCAGCGCGGACACGGCGTGCGCCTCTTGCGTTCAGACATTGAGTTTTGCAACGAGCTTGCGCGCAGCGCATCAGATTGGGCACTGTTCAAGCTATCCCTTGGTGATTTGAGCTCCGGATTTGGAGACTTCCATGTCTTGCGGTGCGAGGAACTTACACGGGCCTCCCTGCGACAAGCCGCAGAGGAAATGCGGCAAATCCAAAGAGCTGCAAGGGCTGCGAAGCTCGCCCAAGGGCTGATCGTTGCCGCAAAGCGACAGAAGAGAGGCCAAGGCAGACGCAGAGGGAGAGGCCAGCCGGCCGCCGGCCTTGCAAGGCGACGACGACCTTTCCTTTTCGGAAGGCTGGGGCTCAGATTCGGCCTCGGAAGCAGAGGAAGTCGAGGCGAATCCTGCCAGCTCGTCCGCAGGACCAGGGTCGGCTAGTTCGTCCGCAGGACCAGGGTCTGCCGCTGCTGCTTCCAGTGGGCCTGCTCCGCCTGTGAAGCGCAAGCTGCAATCCAGAGCCATTCCTTGGGGTCCATTTCAGATCGCGCCGATCGTCCCGGCCGCGGACCAGGGTGGGTGGGGAGCCATTTGCGGACAGCATTGCGATCAAGGGAACACGCTGTCTTGCAAGAAGGCCGTGAGCCGCAGCAGCACACTGACTGATGCTGACTGCGTTCTACGCCTGAAACGATGGCTCCTCGCGGGCCACTCTGACCAACAGTGGCCGAGCCACAGGCGACGCTCGCACCACGTTGAGCTAGGTGGCAAAGGCTTGCAGGACTTCGCGGATGCAGAGATGGATGAGTTGGTCGCTTCTTGGAGAGGCCGCCGGCCGTAGCTGCGTGGCCGCTTTGCTGAGATTCTGGCCATCTGCGTTGCTGTTTGTCTTCCTTTCAGCTACTACAAAAACTGGTAGTCCTTTTGAAGAGACGCGTAGCCGGCCAGACATTCCTTTCTGCGTTTCTTTGCAAATGTAAGTGCGTAGTCAAGTTCCTATCCAGTTTGAAGTTTCAGAAGCTTGTAGAATAAAGACACATCGCAGAAGTAATAACAATATTGCAATACTACAATATTTTGTGCACGTGTTTCCAACAATTGTTCAAAAGTTTTTCTCAAAATATGTTTCGTAGAGAATCTTGGTTGTTGCGCAGAGATTTTACTAAGTTGCTATTGATGCTTACTTAACCTGCGCAGAGAAACCGCAGAGAAACCGTAGAGAAAAATGATCGAATGTTTCCATAACATGTTGTGTACTTTCTTCGAAATGTTTAAGGGAAAAAACATCTTGTTCTCCCAAAGTTTGTTTTCCACAGGGCTGCATTTGGCCATAGCTACGCAATGGAGTGACCGCGCGCACAATCTAAGGACCTGCGCTGGTGGTCCACTGGCGATTGCCAGAGCGTAGCTGCTTGTCGCAGGTCCGTGGCGCTCGCGTCAGAAATTGGGATTGCGCTAGCCAGGCTTTGTCTACTTATTCGTGTTGGGCAGGGCTTGGCTAGAGCGGGCGCAGCAGTCTGCAGTTGTGTTGTTGTTTGCTAGTTGGGCAGGTCGCCTGTGCATGTGCAGCTTTGGCTCTGGCCGCAGCATCCTTCGCACCCTTGTTTCGGTGGCAGCCATGGAAGACGACGTAGCATCGGTGGCCCCGTCAAGCACAGCTACGGCTGCTCGCGCAGGTGGGCTCTCCGCGCTTCCGGTATCCTTGTCCCTCAGCAGGGCTTGCACCTGTTGCTTATGCAACTGCAAGAGCACAGACGAAAGGTTTTTTAGCCTCGCGCGAGCTAGGGATAGAATTCGATGACCAATTTTGCCAATACGGCGGGGCGCGGCCCTGGAACAAGTATCGCAGGGTGCGAAACCCAGAGACCGATGCCTCAACAAAGTTCCCGAGGACAGGCTTTGCATGCTTTGCTTCGGCACTTTCAGGTCGCTTGGCTTGGATTACCAGTATTCCCCTCATACGGTGCCTACTACAAGCATGTGAGAGAGAACCCCAAGGAGCACACAAAGTTCTTGCAATCAGTCAAAGAGTATATCCGCTTGAAAAATGAAAGCCCGGGCACCAGAGTGGACAGGGAAGCGGTGCAGAAGGCTTCAACTACTTTGCACTCGGAAAGCAAGACTGGGATGAAGCTGAAAGGCCCAAAAAAGGAGTTTGTCCTCCTGGAGCATTGGGACACCAAGTTGAACGGAGAATTGGACGAGTCCAAGGTAGTGCAAGAGGTGTGGCAGGGCAAAAAATTGAAAGGCGTCTGGAAGACGGTGGGCCGGGTCGGCGTGCTGACGGGGGAGCAGTACGAGGACACCAACATGTCTCAACGAACTGAAGAGCACAGCGGCCACGGGCCCTTTGCCGAGGAGGCATTGGAAACCAAGCGGGAAGTTCTTCAGAAGGTGCTCAATGACGCTGAAGAAGAGAGGCAGAAGCACTCTGTGGCCGCAGGCCCTGCAGAAACACGCGGCGGCAACGTGCTGCAGCAGCTGCAGAAGCTGCTTCCAAGCTTGGGCCTACGTGACGCGCTGCAGAGTGAGCCTGCGCCGAGCTCTGAGGCTGCAGAGGCTACAGAGGCAGCAGAAGAGGAGGAAGAGCCCTCCGAGCAAGAAGAAGAGAAGGGTCCGGCGGCGCGCCTGGTCGCGAGGCTGGGCGGGCCCAAAGCAGCAAAGGCAAAGCCCAAAGCTGCGGAAAAGACAAGCGCCAAGCCCCCGTCCAATTCCGCCTCGAAAGGCGCAGCCAAGGTACCAGGGCAGCCTGCCAGCGCTCGCCAACCTGCGTCTCCGACGCCGAAAGGAGCCGCAGACAAAAAGGCAGCAGAGCCTGCAGCACAGACGCTGCAGCTGGATGGTCGAGGGAAACGGCTAAAGGAGAACTTGCGGGAAAGCCTGGCGAAGCACGAAGAGCAAGCAAAGTAGCACTTAGAAGTCACCTCTTCCTTGACGCATCCCGACGCCAAGCAGATCTTTAGCAAAAAGATGAAAGGTTTGAACTCTTTGTTGAACTCGGTGACCAAGCAGATCAAAAAGATCACGGACAGCGTCAACAAGGGAGGATACCCTGCGCGTCTTGGTGGAGCTGCACGCAAGGCTGAACACAGCGAATCCTGCCTGCCAGGACCTGACAGAGGCTGTCGCAGCTTGCGAGGCTACTGCGATCGCAGTCCGGCTCGGCGCTGCTGTGTGGGAGAAGATGTTTCAGACCAGATGCGCGCATTTCTGCTTGTACCAGGATTTCGCGAGCTATGCCCAACTTTTCCGTGCTACTGAAAAAGAGGCCGGCTGTAAAAGCAGACAGCTTCCGTGCTTTCATTGTGATGGAGCAATCCTATTGATGAACTTCGGGCATTGCTTGTGTGGGCGGAGAGAAGTAGCTAGTTGTTTCTGTGATTTTCCGATTTTGCTGTTGCTGTTTCATTCCTGTCCCCGCCATTTCCTTCGCGGCCACACGCAGGTGGCTCGATTGAAAGAGTCACTGAGCGCAGAAGACTTTGGTGATTTAGTGGTCCTGGAGTTCGAGGAAAGGCTGATCAGCTATTTGAGCAACTTTCCGGCCCAGGGTGTCGCCAAGGCTGAGAGCGATCACAGAAAGCAAGCGCAGTCGTTCTGCCAGGCTGTGGTGGCGGAACAGCAGCACCCAGATTCTGAGCTGTCAACCGCTTGCGCAGAAGTTGCTAGCATGGTGGCTGACCTGCTATCGCTTGGCGATGTCGTTGCCTTGCAGCGCGGCGCTGCGGCCATTGAGAAGCTGGGCAAGGAGCAGTCCAACAGCTCTGTCGTGCTGTTTTTTAGCAAGCACAAGGTTGGGCAGATGCTCACCCAAGCTTCAGCAGAGGTCATGGTGGAGGGCGCTGCCCGAGTCAACGTCGAAAAGGCGCTGCGTGAAGCATCCTCCGCCTTGGCCGCAGTGAAAGGGCAAGGCAAGATTGGAGAAGAAGAGCTCTCCGGTTGCGTAGCAATGTTCGTGAAGAAAAGCAAATCCGCTGAAAAAGAAATCTTGGACATGAAGAAGCAAGGCTCTCAAGTTGCAAAAGCGGCATCAAAGTCTGCGAGCGAACTGGACAGTTTGGGCATGGTCGGGTGCTAAGGGCGCGGCCCAGTCTTGACGATGAAGCAGTGAAGAGATGCGAGGCTGAGGCTGAAGCACGAAAGTTGACTAGTCAAGCTTTGCTGAGCGGCTCGTGGCTAGCGAGCATGCCCAAAGAAAACCTGCGCCTGTGCCAAGAAATGGCGCCCAAAAGAGCTGCTTGGGGGTCCGCGACCTTGACGTGGGGCTCAATGTGCTCCGGCTCAGAAGGCCCAGCGTGGGTATTGGGCGCTTTGAATCAGCTCTTTGAAGAGAATGGTTCCACCTTCCAGCTTCAGCACGCGTTTTCTTGCGAGGTGGCCGCAGAGAAAAGAAAGTGGATCCATGCATCTTCTGCGCTCGCGGAGCCGGCTTGTGCGAGGATTTTCGCCCGCGAGGCAGGTAAGCCTGAGCCCGACGTTGATTGGGCTGCCGTTTTGGCGGCCGCTAACGCGGACGCCCCGTGTGTCGTCTTCTTTGACATTTGTGAGATGGGCGCTGCCCAGGCTGATTGCTGGGAGCATGGCCCTGGAACATGCTGCGTGCCAAGCGTCGATCTTCTGATCGTCGGAACGAGTTGCAAGGACATGTCTCGTGCAAACTCAAGCACTGCGAGAAATCAGTTAGTCTTCTCGGCGGAGACATCCAAAGGCGGCAGCGCCCAGACCTTTCATGTCTTGATGCAGTATGTGGAGCGCCACAGGCCTTTGATGGTCCTCTTTGAGAACGTCGATTCGATGGAAGACGTGACACCCGGCAAATTTCCCAAGCTTTGCTTTGCCTGCCAGTCTGTAGTGCTTTCCTTTGTTTTATTTCCATGCTTAGCTGAAGCAAGCAAGATGATGATGGCAGTTATGCTAGGCAGCTGGATCGTCTGCAGCCACTGTCTTGCATCCTTACTTTCAGCGCTACTTCGTCAGACATTGGATCGTAATGTTTGGGCATGCTCCGTCAGGAAAGCAGGAGGGTCCTCGAACATGGACGTGTTCGTCAACCAAATGGCCGCCCACGGATACGAAGGTCAGCCCGTCCTCACAGACAGCGCTGAGTTTGGCTTGCCAGCGCGCCGCAGGCGTTTGTATGTCTTTTTGGTGCGCGTTGAAGCCAACCCTCTACTTTCATTTCACGACAGAAGCGTGGATTGCATTTTTTCTACGTTCAGCGCCCTCCTATCTGGATGCGTTCGGAGCGGGCCATGTGCGTCTGAAATTCTTCTTGGCGACAATGACCCTGCTGTGGCTTCTGAACTACTTGTGAAGCAAGAGCGGCGCGAAGAGCTGGCTCAAGCAAAGCCGGTTGCTGCTGACTGGCCAGACCAGCACATGAGGATGGCCGCCGCCTTGCGTGTGAAATGGGGGCAGGGGGCGCAGCCCGAGCTTTTGAAGAATCCTTGGTACGCAACCTTGACAGATAGGGAAAAGGACGCCGTCCCGTTGTTGCAGGCCCAGCTTCCTGCCACACTGATGCGAGACTTGTCCCAAAGCATCGCGCGCGCTAACGCTGCTACCTGGAAGGCAGAAGACAACAAGCACTTGGCTCCCACCATGCTGCCCAAAATGAACGTGTGGCTCGAGCCCGCCGGGCATCGCAAGGTCGCGCGCCTGATGCTTGGCCGGGAAGGCTTGTTGTTCCAAGGGTTTCCAGCGCTTCTCTTCTTGGAGATGCTGGACGCTTTCCAAGCTGCATCGAGCGCCGCCGGCGTTGTGAACCACGGTGCGCAGCACTCAGGCAGCAAGAGCGGGCCGAAGAAGTCGAAAAAGCAAAGCGGCGAGAGGACGGACTTCAGGCCAAAAGATCTCTTGCGCACCTGGCGCCCAACAGAAGTCCTGATGCAAGACTTAGCAGGCAATGCTATGTCGCTGCCTGTCGTCATGACGATGTTGCAGTGCGCGTTTGCTTCGGCGAATTGGCGTTCTGGTGCTGTTAGCCGAGCTGCGGACGCACCTGTCTCCACGCAAGAGGACTGGCGAGATGCCATGTGCTCTGTTTTTTGGGTTGCCTTCTTACTTCTTGGGACTTGTGTTTATCCATTTATCTATCTGTATCTCTAAAGCCGCAAAGAAGATGATGTGTAATTTGTAATTTGTAATTTGTAAGCGGGTTCAATCGTTTCGGGAGCGCTCGCTCTTGTTATATCGTAACTGCGAAAGCTCTGCAGGATGTCGCCTCTGCCATGGCCGCACTCCGGGCAGTCGGGCTGTGCGAGGCCGCGGGCCATGGTGCTGAAGATCCCGAGCTTGCAGCCAGAGTGCCAGAGCCTCCAAGCAGAGGGTTGGCCAATTTGAAGCGCAAACTCAAAGAGCGGAAGTCGCAATGATTTTCCGCGGAGTGTCGGAGGGGGAGAAAAAAGGGATGCGCAAGGGCATGCCGCTGGTGCTTTCACAGGTTGCTTTTGAGGGGCTCCTTCGGGGCGAAACTTGATATAGGAGAACGCTCAGCATTGATTTCACCAATTGCAGTGATCATGCGCAGCTACATTTTTATGTTGAAGTGGCCTTGCTGTGGCTTGAGCCTAGGTTGACGCGCAAATTGGCTTCTTTCAAACCCTTGCCCGGAAATACTGAATATAGTGTCATCGTGCCATGAGGCCACTCTATCATTGGCTTGCCATGGCCTAGTTCCCCAGCGCGTTTGACAGTAATTCTACAAATGAAAACAAATCAGGCACAAGTATGAATTTGTTGCACAATGAAAACTTGTTTAGAAAGTTTCAAAAACAACTTGTTGCTGTTTTAATACTTTAAAAGAATGTTTGAAAACAACTTTATAGAGACTTCTTACTTTTTCAAACAGTTGAAATGTTGCAACAGAAGTTGCCGAAAAGAAGTTGTGAATTCTGTGGCTTGTTGAACCTGGGTTTAGGCTCCAACCCACAGGCCTTCTAAAAAACACCCAATCTATTTCTTGTGTTTTTTTTGGGGGGGGGGGCAGGAAATGTGTTTTTTTCCTTCCCCTCAAAAAACAGCGCCGCTCGCCCGCGCCCTGCGCCTTGTTCTGCGGCGCTTCCGCTGCGCGCAGCCTCGAGGCGTGGCGTTCGATCGGTACCGCTTCGGCGGGGAGATGGGCTTCGACGTGGAGACCCAGGCGCTTGGCTGCGTTCATGGCTTCGCATGGGTTCGCAAGGGGCTTGAGACCTGTGGTGTTTTGATCACGGGGTGGTCTCTCCAGCCACTTTCTGAAATACTTTTGGGAATCTGAACGCGTCTACTTGTGGGTTAGTTAGCCTTTGGGAAGCCCGCGTTAGTTGTGTGAGCCGAGCAGCAAAAGTAAGCTTGGCTAAAACATGTTCCGTTGCCAATGATTGAGTCACTGATGCTTTGCAAGGAATGTTGAAAGATTGTGAAGTCAATATGTTTCTTGCCTGGCGCGTGCCCGCCACGACATCAAGCTCTCTGTGAAGACCTGCTGTGGAATGCCCGCCACATGATGCCCACACAGTTGCCGGGATGAATGCACAATAAGTTTTTCAATATCTCGGGATTCCATGCAACTGTTCGAACCATTGCAGGATGACCTGCCAATTCAGAGGGAGGCATTATATTACCCGGCGAAAGTGGTGCCATTCATAAGCACACGAGATCAGGATTTGCGTTGTTTGTTTACATTGCCTTTCTTTCAACAGACATGAAGGAGGAGGATTTGCCTTGCTCGTTTGCATTGCCCTTCTTTCAGCAGGTTTGTTGAGCACTCCTGACACAGCACACGCTGGTGGTCACAAGGATGGCACGGATCCAGTGGTCTGAGTGACTGACGCACGCTTCTGCACAACTTTCCTTGCAAGTTTCAGTAATTAATCCTTGGTCAGCCAGAGAACTGTAAAGAAAGGCAAATCAGCCCATGCAGAAGTGACCCTTCGAGAACACGGGTATATTAGGAGTGCACGCGGTTTTGTCTTCGGAGGAGATTGCACTCGCAGGATTTTGATCCCATCGGCTGGTCTGCGAGTGAGACCAACCCGCCAGGCACTCGGCTTGTCAAACGAGCTCTGACGGCCGTGTATGGGAGCCGCGTCAAGATTTGCCAGTGGTTTTGTTGGCTTCTACGGTTATGGGGGACCCAACCGACACCCGCACAAGAGCAAGGACATGAATTGTATTGTTGCATGAATGAAATAGGGATGTTTCACTCCTTGCAAATTGTGACTCGGATCCAGCTCGGACCTTTTCAAATGTGAACTTTTCACTTTTCGCCGGGAGCAATCCATGCTCGCTGTGATGGAGCTGGCTGAAGATGAATCGGAGCAGGGCGAGCCATATTTCGCAGTGGTCCTCCGAAGGGCTAAGTTTAATCTAAGCCGATCCTCCCCCAAGTTTTGTTCATTCCCCTCCCGACGATTCCAGTTTGTGGACCGGGTCTGGTAGCAAAACGGCGTCTCTTCTGGTTCGATAGGGGTGCATGTCCATGGAAGCTTGGAGGGTATGCTTCTGGGAGATTTCAACCCCTTGGCTCCACGAGGAGCTCCCCAGACATGAATGAAGTCCTGACCATGTGCTCATACGAGGCTTTTTTCCACAAGCTGTATTGGGCCCACCGCAATATGGGTGTGTCTGTTTTTGAAGGGACGCACTGAAATCGCGGGTTTGCCTGTGGTTTCCCTTTGAACCTGCCAAAAAGGGATAGCCTCAAGAAAAGATACCCCACGTTTCAATTTTGCCGGACCTCCGAAAACGGTTCAGTGGAGATGGAACAGCTTTGGAAGATCAAATACAGCTGACCCAAACGGGGGCCGATGTGTCTCAGCTTTTCAATTGGTGGAGTTTGGAGCCCGCTGGTTTCGTGGTCTTTGGGGTGGTTTCCCATTGACCCTCGAGAAATGGAGCGTCAAAATCCAATCCAAAGCACTAACAGATGTCTAGATGTCCTTCGCAACCAACCAGACAGAGGGTTCTTTCAAACAAAGACGAGCACTCGATTTGTCGCATTGTTGTTCCAATTGGGTGTAGCCTGAACAATTCGGCAGTTTTGAGGAACTACAAACCGGGTTTCCTTTATTTCCCTTTTGGGAACCTCCAAATGTGACAGTTTTAGTGGACACCGCCAGTAAATTGATCAACATTTGACTTGACTTAGGGTTTGTTTGGGATGCACCGGTGGCCCCAGACAAACCTGAAACCCTCCGGATCATAGGTGTCCTTTAGATGGGTTAGTTTGATATAGATGGGTTCCACTGGCTTGATCGCCCCATTTTCCCCCTGTGAAGCCCATCCGATGCTTTCGCTTCAGCCAGAGGCCCCCGCACTTGCACCGCGCGGTGCTCGACTTGGAAAGCGGCGAGCTCGTGGAGCGGCGCAGAATACCTCTGCTGGACCCGCGGGGGAACTCAGCGCCAAAGCATCGACGGGTGAAACAAAGAAGCGATGGACGGGCTGGTTTTTGGTTGGTGCCCCTCGGCGATGTTTTTTTTTGTAAACGCTTCGCGTTGCCCGCCTCGGCCAGTCTGCTGTTGGGTGGCTTTGAGGTATAAACCATGCTTTAGTTTGCCTTGAAGTCTTGTTTGCGTGAGCTGGTTTCCAAGGTAGAGGGTGGGTGCATGTCTGCGTGTTTTGACATGGCTTCAAGGGCTAGAACGAGAGCTGCAGAGAGCTACGGAATGGCAGTGAGTTTGGGCCAAGCGAAGGTGAATGTGATTCGTTTCTTGAGGGGGAAATGGTGTTGGCTGGAGTGGGACTTGTTTGAAGCGGGGTTTGGCAGGTTTCTGGGGAGCGATTAGATTCTATGTTTTGTTGATGGGGGGGGGGGTTGGATAGGTTGGAGGGAATTTGACCGAGGGATTTGGCCGGTTTCTGGGGGGAATTTGGCCGGAGTTGGGCCGGCTTCGGGGGTGGTTCGCTCAGTTTGATTGGCTTCTGCGGTTTTTAGCGGATTTGGTCACTTTCTAGATGACCGGTTCTAAGGGGGATTTGGCCGGTTAGAGGGATTTGACCAGAGGATCGGCTTTGAGGGGCGGAATTTACTGATTTGAGGGAGGGCAAGACCCCTTTCTTGAAGGGATCTGACCACTTCCCGGCCATCAGGCGGACGGGGTTTGGAGGATTTGGAAGAGGTTCTGAGAAGGTTTGGCCGCTTCCTGGCCCTGGGGGCAGAGGCGAATTTTAAAGGAGCTCGGTCTTTTTGAGTCGGTGCCCATTTTTTGGTGGCTCCTCAAAGGCAAGCCGCCTTCGGAAAACCGACATGTTGTGAAAGGCGTCGCCAGTTTGAGCCATGAGGGCTCTGAAAACTTAACTGCAGCAAAGCTTGCCGGATCGCACGCGCCCGATTTTCGGCACGCTCCATTCTCGGTTGCCACCTGAGATGGGTGGCTTTGAGGCCCGTTTTGGTGGGTTTTCAAAGCGAGAGCCAAGAGGAAGCCCGAATCATGGGTCCGAATCCTGAAAGCAGACAGACCTGAGACAAGTTTGTGCTTAACTGCCTTAGTTCTGGCATCACGCTTTTAAAACCAACCCCCGACTCCAAATTCCCTCTTTTGCTAGGGTATGATGCCGATCCTCCACTAAACAAGCAATTAAGGTTTTTCAGAAAATACCAAGGGGACCGGTTCACAAAAAAAGACAAGCCCGGATGGCTCCTTCCTTTCAGCCGGTGTCTCGTACCCAGGCAGCGCGGAGGCTCGACGGACCGGGAACAAAGTCGCTCGACTGGTGGGGGTCTCCAATAAGATTTGCCAGTCTCACCACTTGATTGCTCTCGGGTTGGATCTTTAGGCTTTAACTTCTTGGAAAATAAAAGTTGCCGTTTTGGTCGTTTTGGCGCTGAACAGAGTAGTGATCAACAAGGTGAACAAGGATACTCGATGCGCGCTTGGCCATGCTCGGTGGCATGCACAGTCTTTCAGCGAGTGGCAGGTGATTCAACAGCTGGTCAGCTCCTCTCAGCCAGATGTTGGCTGTCTTTCTTCGGGGACCACTCCACGATGGCTTCGGTTTCCTTTCGGTTTCCACCAACAACAGGTACCGACGCAAAACAAATTGAGAGGCGAAGTTGCGTTGGTTCTCAGGGCTCCTGAGTTGGAACGATGGTGTCCTTTCGGGGAATCCCCAAACCGTTCAGTTGCAAAAGAAAAATGCAACACTCCTCACGAACCAGGATCGAGGAACGGAAAAAACGCAAAACACCTCGAGTTTTTTTGTATAAAGACATTTCCCTCGAGTGACTCCAGGCGTGGAGGTGCCCGTTGACATGCCGACCTTCCATCCCTTGCGTGATGGCCAGAAGGCTTGGCCGTTGCGGATCGCACCGGCCTGGACCCTACCAGCAGCTTTATGTTTCTAAATAAATACATCCAGATACCTATTATGCCTGTATGTAAAATATATATGTGTATATGTATATATGTATATATGTATAGTATATATGTATATATGTATATATGTATATATGTATATATGTATATATGTATATATGTATATATGTATATATGTATATATGTATATATGTATATATGTAGATATGTAGATATGTATATATGTATATATGTACATATGTATATATGTATATGTGTATATATATAAATATATGTATATATGTATATATGTATATATGTATATATGTATATATGTATATATGTATATATGTATATATGTATAGTATATATGTAGATATGTATATATGTATATATGTATATATGTATATATGTATATATATATACATATGTATATATGTATATGTGTACATAAATAAATATTTATATATGTATATATGTATATATGTATATATGTATATATGTATATATATATATATATATGCATACACAGATACTGGCACACACACGCACACCACGCACGCATAAATATACAGCCACAGACACCGTACTCATCAGGAGAGTGACCGGAGCAGCCTTTTGCCGGGAAACCGTCACTCACGGAGGCCCGCTACTGCTACTTCTCGGGCGCGGCGCGGCCAAGGGGCTGGTTTCCGTTCCGCTCCTTGCTGAAGGCACGGTTGGTCGGGGAGCGATGGGCAATCAGAGCGGGTATGGTCAGCAACATCAGGCCTTCAACGAAACAAAGACATATCTGAGTGGGGGCCCGGGATTCATAAACGCCTAGTCCTCTAGAGCGGTGGAGGCCCCTTTCAACATGGTCTGAACTCCTATAAATCCTGCCATGTGTTCTGGCTTCCCATTAGGCAGAGATGCCAAGCTTTTGGTCTTTTTTTGGGGTCTAGGCTGATCTGCAGAGCGGTGCAGTGGAGAACTGGGATGCCGGAGATGGGTGCTCGCCTGAGCTTCGATCGCAGAGTTGCACACCTGCGGTCTGTCAAGCAACGGAGCTCAGGCATCAAGGCTGGGCTACTGGCCATCCTCCACGAAGCCTCCAACAGAGCTCTGGAGCATACAAAAAAGGCCCCAAATGAAAGCAATTGTCATTATATGCTCAAAAGGTATGTTGGAGGGGTCTTGGACACCCCGTTTAGATCTTCATGTTTATTTGTTGACACAGTGTTCGAGCTGGTTATATTGGGAGCCCCAAATTCACTCTGAGCAACACTGTCAAAATCCGGCGGGATGGATGCGTGTTCTCATCTGCAGCTTGCTGCACTGGGACGGACTGAGCACCTCTCCCTGGGAGGGCCATGCCGTGCCGCTGCTGCCGAGGTGCATTGTCGCCGAGCCCCTCTTTCTGCCGAACGGTGCTGGTGGCTCAGAGTGGCTTGGGCACGACCACGAAGACGATGGCTGGATCGTCAGCGCCTTGGGCTGCATGAGCCAAGACGAATTCTCCGCGTCAATGTGTCGGGGTACTGGCAAGCGCACAGAGTCGTGACTTTGGTGCATGTTGCTTGGATGTTAGGACTTTAACTTTTTGCCCACGAATGGGTTTTCCATTAAACCACGAAACGTTAAGCTTGTGCCAAAGGAGCAGAAAGCAACCGAGGTGATGTTGAACCCGTTTGGGTTGAAGCCGCGTGTCCGAGGTGTCCGAGGTGATTTAGAGGTGGCTTGGGAAGCCCGTGGGTGGCTTCCAAAGAGAAACCAACATGACAGCAACCACACGGGACTGGGGGGGCCGGCCGGGCGAGGGGGAGTTTCTCAGTCGAGACGAAGCCAGGGGGGTGTGTGATGTGGGCGCGTCTTTATTTTTTTGGCAGCCTTGCTAGGAATTCAGAGGCAAACCACCCATTGCCGTTTTGGGCGTGTGTGCCTCAAAAACCCAAATCTGCCTCTACTCACCATACATTTGAGTTTATATATATATATATGTATATACACATGTTTTTTTTCTTTTCTGGGGGGGGGGAGTGTTGGTGGTGCATACGTAGTATACACAACCCCGACTCCCTTTCCGCCCACGACTTTCCGAGACTCCGAGACTCCCAGACTCCGTTTCAAGTGGCCCAGGTGAGCCACTTGCTCAAAACCCGGGTAGATGAAGCTTAGTATGGGACGATCCCCTTGCCATAAATAGCGAATCGGAATTCCGCCTTCTTAGTTCTTGAAGCATGGGATTACGACCATTTTAATACCGGGCTTTGAGCAAGTGACTCCATATGGGGTTGGAACCCTTGTTTGGAACCCCCTTAGTTCTTGAAGCATGGTTCTGGGCATTTTTCTTCCCCAGAATTAGCTCCCTTTTTTGCTTTTGCTTTTTCGGGGTCCCTTTGTTTTCCCCTAACCAGGCAAAAAAAAGAGCATATTTTGCTGGGGTCAACTAATTCCAGCCAAGTTTTGTACCGGGTTTTGATCATGACTCAGGTGTGGTGCACGACGGGGCACGGGGCCAGTGCCGGCTGGTGGTCCTGGACGCTCGGCGACTCGCTGAGGGCCCGGTGGTGGAGTTGGACGCAGGGCCTTTGAGCCCCTGGGGACGCTCGGCAGGAACGAGGAAGGAATGTGGCTCGTGCCTTTTTTTCGTGTTTTTGTTGGGAGGGGGGCATTTCCATGTTCCATGTCCTTCTTTTTTTGAATGCCTTTCCTTTCTGGTTTTAAAGGGAGTCACTGCTGGACATATTGTCTAATCTTTTCCAGGGGGCGAAACAGCAAATTAAAGCCATGTTTGCGATGGTTGTAAAGGGAAACCACATTCGGAAACCCGTTCTGGCGGGTCCAAGTTCTGAAAGGTCCAAGTTCTGAAAGAAAGACGAGCCACCCACATGGGGCTGTGGTGGTCAAACATGGTTGGAAACTCCAAAATGACTTGCAACCTGATAAATGGAAACATGGACTACGAACAAAAAGGTCCATATCCTGGTTGTGACTAATTTTAACCCATGCCCATGTAAGACATTCCGAGGATTTGCGAGGAATTCCGTAACATTCGAAAGCCAAAAAAGCAAAAGAAGGAACACACATTCCGCATAGTCTGAAACATCCACGTCCGTTTAAAAATCTGTGAGATCTGAGCAGTTCTCTTCTGGTGTCAACTTTGGATTCGAATCGCCCCTTCAGGCCTCGCCAGAAATATACGCCCAGGCGTGCATTCCTGCTGGGCGCCGGGAACCGTTTGATGCCGCCGCGTTTCTTTTTTTTAACGGCCGCTTCGGCCGCTGACGGGGAGAGGTTTCAGCGCCGGAGCGCGAAGCGCTTTGGGCTTTTAAGCGAGCGGACGCTTTCCGCGAGCCCTCTGAAAGCGATCAGGTACGAGGTCAAAATGAAACCACCAGGCCGCAGATTTGAGTCCTTGGTTCCAATGACCAGGGTTCTATTTTGTACCCATTCTTGACCCAAAGCCATTTCTCCGCTGCCAGCTTGCCTTTCGAGAGCATTGTGCTGCACGTTTCCGGTCGCCTCACATGGGTTGTTGAGGACGTCAGCAGACAACAACCCCAAATGGCCGTTTCTTCGAAACCACCGAACAAGGATCATTGTTTGCCGCACTTTTTTTTCTCCCAGCGGCCTCACATGGGTTGTATGAAGGGCTTAAGGCCTTATGAAGGGCAGGCTCCCTCCCCTTCTCCCTCCCCAGCCCTCAGGGATCAGGCAGAAGTGCGCGCATGGAAGCTGCAGTGAGGCCGGTACGGAGCCGGCCATCAAGAAGCTCAAGGAACAGGGCCGAAGCGCCGAAAAAGTCGCGGCTTGGGCCGGGGAAAACTTTGGCTTGGGTTGGTCTCAAAGACCACGGACAAAAGCGCAGAGGCATTGTTTTGGTTTCCTTTTTAAACCAAGCCAGAACAAGTGACCTCCAAAAATCACATACCCATTTGTTTGGGGTGCTCATGGTGCCTTTTTGATTCCAGGCCTCTCTGGTTTGCGCAGCGTTTGCGCCGCGTTTGCGTTGGGAAGACGCCAGGAGTTAACTCCCGTGCACAAATTGTAAGTTCATCAGAGATGTCGCTTGATCATGTTGGCAATGCGTCTACCGACGGGAAGACTTGTTCAGAGTTAGAGCATCTGCAAGTTGCGTGGCGGCAACTTGCAACAGTGCGACCGATCTGAGCCATACTGTGGATGGACAAAATCCTGCACCAGGTTGAAACAACTGGAAACCATTGCTTGTTGGCATTTGCAGGGGCATCATCCATCCAGGGTTTCTTAGGTGGTGCAGGATTCGTCCATCCACAGTATGGGTGTGGCACAAGATTTAGCAGCGGGGGTTGCGCATGTTTTAGTTTACTTTTCCATTTACCAGACTTCCATTCTGGACCCCGTTTTTTGAGACACACCCATATAGACATGTTATCAACTATTCTGACTTGAGAATCACACCAGGAGACGCAAGTCACCAGAATGGTTCGTTGCTCCCAAACCGCGCAAGAAAAAACCTCGGGGCACACGATTTGTTTTGAGTTGCCGGTGAATTCAGAGATGCTGCGAGAAAGATTTTAGCAGACGGACCCGCTATTGGTAGCTTGTTGACGAAAAGAGCCATCATGCGGACCCGTCTCAAAAAATAGAGAACCCCCCCCAAAATGATTGGTATCCGTTTGGTTTCCCTTCAAAGCCATCCCAACAAATTTGTACCAACTAAAAAAAGGCACCCATCTCCCCCTTCATCATTTTACGTTACGAGCACATTTGCCCTGCCCGAAGGATGCCGCGGAAGCGGCGGGCGCCATGCAAGCACGTCTGCAGGGCAACCCGGAGAAGACCTCCTGGGCTCGTCACTTCAGGTTGTTTGTTCGTTCGTTTGTTCGTTTGTTTGTTTATTTGTTTGTGCTTGATCCAGCATTTTGTTGTCTCGTTCTCCACGCATTTCTTGGGCTTCATGTTCAGGAGGTTCGAGTTTCTTGGCAAAGGTTTGGCGGTTGTTTCATCTCTTGAAACGGACATTTGCGTCGAAGAAGCCACGGACGTGGAGCAGCCTATGGGTTTGTCACACGCACCGAAGACCGTGGAGGGTGGCAACGTTCCACTTGCCAGGCTGGTTTCCATCTCCGGGGGGTAGTTTTTTGTTTCCCCTGAAAGGGGGGGAAAAAGGTAGCGGTGGGAGTTCCATGCTTGCTTCGCAAGTGTTCTGATCCGGCTTGCTTTTTGGCTTGAGGGAGGTTTCTTGGTGGCTCCCAGCCACCCGGTTCCTCAGCCTTTTAGAGGTTTTTAGGATTTAGTGGTAGTTTCCATTTAACCCACTAAAAGTTAAACTTTTAGCGGGGGATCTGAGGGCAGCCCAGGGTTGAACGTGTGCCTTTGCTATTCTTTGGCACGGTCGAGCCATGCGCGGCCCATTTGACCGATTCCCTCTCGACTTCACTCTGCCAGATGTGAGCGCCCGATTCACTTGCGCAAAGGCAAACGCCTTCCCTGCAGGTTTTCGAGCTTTGGCGTTTCCGGAGATTTTCCGGGGTCGACTGGAGATGTTCTGGGGTCGACTCCCTTTGGCTCAGGCTGAAGACCTCGGGGGGCTTCCACACGGATCTCATGAAGTCGCAGCCTCGATGCAGCCATCCTGAACGCGGTCAGGGTTCTACTTTTTGACTATCCCAGAATAGACTTAAACCCAGGGGTGGTTCATTCCCCCCAAAAGGAGAAACCCTGCATTTAAGTCTATCTTGGGGTACCCTGCTTCTGCGTGTCTGCAAGCATGACGGGTTGGGGCAAGCGTGCGCGGAAGACGCGTGAGGCCTGCCCAGGCCAAGCTTGAGGAAGCTTTGCAGAGGCGGGAGAAGAGTCATGCCGGTTGATGCACACATGTGGGCTGTCATGCGTGTTGACACAGAATGCCTTTTGCGGCTTGAAGCACAGCGAATCTCCATTCTTGTCCGAAGCCTCGCAAATTCTCAGCGCAATTAGTTGCGATGGCCTGTGCACGCGTGAGATTTTTCAATAGGAGCAACGATTATAGCACAGGGTTGAGGGATGAAGGGGTTTATCATCACTTCTGTGATACAAGAGAATCCCCTTTTTGTTGTGGTCATTTCTCACAGCCCTGTTATAGCATCCAGGATCAGACATGTTCAGCCGGTCTTTCTCCAGTTCAGCCCACTCAGCGCTTGTGAAGGCTACTTCCCAAGATGAAGCCTCCAAGGTGCTGGGTCCTTAGCGTGAGTGTCTTGCTTGTACTTGCGCTTGTGAAGCCTAGCTCAAAGTTCAAGCCCGGGGTTTATCCAGGTGATGTGTACATGAACATTACCGGCAAGAACATCAAGGCAGCTGCATTTCTGCTGGGGGAGCCAGACTGCTCATAACAGTTCTGGAAGGCTTTTGATTTGCCACCCACGCGGTGAGTGACCAGATGCGTCAATTGCCGCGTTTTTTTGTGGCAAAGCTGAATGAACAGGTTGTCAGCCTCGCTCAACTTGTCCGTAAGCTCAGATGGTATTTCTCTTCCTTACCTTCAGTCTCCGTGGGAAGAGGTGGTGGATGGCTGCCGAAGCATTCGGCCCATGAGGTGGCTACCTGTGTGTCGACATATGGTGCGTTTGGGGGTAAGATTGGGAGGGAGGAATTTGCGTTTGGAGGCTTAGGGTTCAGGTTTGGCTTACGGCTTAGCTTTGCGGCACACACCTTAAGCATGAGTCGAGATTCTTGATGGGAGGCGATCTGTTCCGTTGAATCCGATCCATTGAAATGATGACAACTCTCGTAGATAGCTAGAACATGCCTATTTATGCTGATGGGTTTGTTCAGTTGTTTGACTGGTTTGATCTATCTCTGCAAAAGATCCTGTATTCTCCACCTCAACTGCAAGTGAACTCAGAAGACGCAAGCATCCCCTTTCACGTGAGAGCATCATACTTGTCACCGTGGGGTTGGCCAGGTACTCACCAATCAAGACTTAGCCCTCTCTTCCGTCGGTTGATCCCTTCTCAAGAAGGGAAGGCAGGACACCTTTTTTGAATGGAGAGGATGCACGCCGCAAAAAAGTCCTTCCGACGAAAAAAAAGTAAAACAGAAGAAAACAACGACCACCAAATTTCGCCCCTCGCCGGCCCCGGACTACTCCTCCTCGGGCGACCCGTCGACCCGTCGACGCGGAGCGAGCAGACGAGAGGCCGGCACCAGCCCCGCGGAGATCGTGCCGCTGCTGGCGAAGCAGCTCTGCTCCGCAGTGCTCTGGGAGCCCTCGGTGCGGCTGATGATCAAGGCCGCTGGGTCGCGCCCCGCGTCAAGCGTCGGGCGTGCGTCCCGCGAGAGATGGCGGGGGTGCGAGAGATTTTTCATTTTTTTCTCGGATGGTTTAGCACCAAGCGCCAAGAGGCGGGAGATGTTTTGAGATGGGGGGCCGCATGTGCTTGGGGCAGGTGGTTCCTTTTTGGGGCCCGAGGTCTTTTTTTCAGGTTGGGCAGGCTGTGGCAGGGTTCCCTAGTGGGGAGCAACGGAAGGCAAGACCCAACCCGTCCTCATCCTTCCACTACTCGAAACTTGCTCCAATCTAAGCTTAAACCCACCCGAAGCCTATTCCCATTCTAATCTCATCACAGCCCCACCCTAAATTGAATGTGAACCAGAACCCCACCCCCCGTTCTAATCCCACCCCAAACCCTAGAGCAACTCAATCAAACTTCTGCTCTATGCCCATCCCAAACTCAGCATCAGCCCATGCTGGACTTGCACCCGTCCGAGACTTGCACCTGCTCGAAGCCCCGACCCCAAGCAGATGCCGCGCAGCCTACCCAACACCAGCACCAAGCTTTGAGTGCCTCGCGCCAGCGTAAGCCATCGGAACTTGATCAGCTTTAGTCAGGGACCAGGCAATTGGGCGCTCGGCAGACTAGCATGGGTCTACGGCAAGCTGATATTTTAGCCTTTGGATTGCGAGTTTTTGTCCAGGAAGCTCAGTTTAGTCTACCGAAGTCTTGTTTCAGGTTGTGAGAAGTTTGTCTTGGCCACCTGGAAGGAGTTGCGCTTCTACCCTGGTAGGGCGGGTCGGCCTAGCCTAGTCATGAAGCTTGATATGCTTTTGTCACGCAGACATTGGGCTGCAATGGCAAGAAACTGAGTTTGGTCTGCAGCGGGCTCATGTCAGCGGCCAGGACGCAAATCCCTCTTTCTGTGTGCCTGGACTTGGTCTCTTTTTGCCAGAGGTACTCTCTTTCGGGAAACGAAGAAGCTGCGAGCGGCGGACACGCCGGCTTTCCATAGACGAAACACAGCTTGTGATTTGATTTTGCCTGCCTGCCATACCAAACCTGGAACAAATCACAGACTCTGAAGTTGAGTTCTGTTGGAGTTCCGCAGCTGAATGGTTGATGGTGCAACGCCGCTTTACTGCCTCGCAAAGCTGCATCCATGCAGTTTTTGCACATTTGGGACAACTCGTACTTTTTGCCAGCTAAATTGCTTCGTATTAAGATAGCTCCAGATGACGGCGTGGCATAATGGCAAATTTCCCCAGCTGAATGTCAGCATCGGGGAAAACAGGAACCAGAATAGCGCCACCAGCATGAAAGAATGGATACAAGGGATGGCCTGAATCCGAGCAACTACTTCAGGTTGTGTTTTTTTCCGGATGAGATCAATCATCAGGGCAACGGGCCACTTATTTTGATTGTTCTAGGCCGCGCCTCGCAAGATGTTGAACCTGCTTTAGTCCCACCAGTAGCATGAATCAACCGCATGAAGTGGAGCGGGGCCGAAAGTTACAAAGCTACAGTCGCTACTCCTGCATTGATTGTGTCGTTGTTTGTACTGGCATTTGGACAGGTGCAGGGTTCCTCCAAAGAATTGTCATTTCATTCCCATTTCCCAGAACAACTTTTGCTATGTTTCGTATCGCGAAGAGCACAAAGAGGAGCTCATTCGGCCCAAACTGGGCTTTCAAACAAGAAGCTCGAGTATCAGTAGTAAGGTATGCTTCCAATCGGGATTCCCGGCCACTGCAGACAAGACTCTTGACCTGAAAAGGCCGGGATCACGGAGTTCTACGAGGTTGGCCCTATGAAGCAGCTGAAGGCCTGGCAATGCTCATAAACCACAAGGGTTGGGGCATGCTTTTGTGACCTGCGGGCGCTCCGTTTTTTTCCCTTTTTTGTTTCCGAGTTTTGAACACTCCGATTCAGAGGCACATGCCCAACCAGGGAGGGAGTTTACAAGACGTTGGTTGCGGTCTGTTTGCCTCTCTCTCGCTCTCCTTCTCTATTTTTCCTCTCCCTTTTTCTGTTCTTGAAGCTCTTGAATAGATCCGAACTGGTATGTTGTCAGTTGCCTTTGCGAGGTTGACCAGTGTCCAACTGCAGATGTCCACTCCAATCCGCTAACTACGGGATGGTTGTTCCGGCGAGCCAGCGCACCTTTTTATTGACGAAAAGCACGCTCCAGCAAACTCATTGCATCTGCACGGGGCCCGTTTCTGGCAGGGCCGCATTTTATGCGAGAAACTATGTGCACGTCTTACTCAGCCAGTATGAATGCCGGTTTCGCCAGCTGCCCCAGTTAGAGCAGCAAGAACAAGGGCCAAACCCTAGCGCAAGAATAAAGCGGGGGTCACACACACACACACAAAAACAACAAGTGCCACGGGCATGACATAGAATCAGGATTCCACAGTATGCACGGAGGTCTTTGACCATATCTCCAAGGTGGCTCACGTGAGTTTGTCTTTGTTTGTGGCTTTGGAGACAAAAATAAATCCAAGCAACAGCAGGATGGAGAGATCTATTGGCCCTCCCCATTTTCCCACACCTGTCATGGAGCAAATCCAAGCATGCAGCACGCCATCTAAGGTCAAAATCACTCAACGACTGGAGATTCATCTTATTGTGGTTTAGTGGTTGAAATCCAAGTCCACTTAACTGCTAAAATTTGACAAGGTTTAGTGGGAAATCCCCACTTTTCTGCTAAAACTTATTTCTTTTTGCTCCCCTTCCAACGTCAACCAAGCAAAATGCAAATCCCTGCGACGTGGAGCGCCTGAAAATCCACTGACTCGAGGCCATGATGAAGCGCATCGACCAGAGCACCTGGAGCTCGACCACGAATGTGGACGTGTGAGGATTTGGCCATGGGTCAAAATCCAAATCGTACCCCCAGTGAACATTCCCAATCCAACCACTAAAATAGCTTCTAACATGGGTGGTGAATTCACCTACCCCAAAATGGGATCCTATTGGCTTTGACCCACAGCCATTTGGGAACGGCCCACAGCTCCGAGGCGCTTTGAAGGTGTGACCAAACTGGGAGCTGGAAAGAGCTCTAGATGTGTTCGACAAAGTTGAATGGTACATGCCTGGGTTCAGGAGAATGGGAATGCTGCGGTTTTGCATTGTCTTTGAGTGCGTGTTTTCTTCCATATCGCCATTGAAGGTGCCTTGGCAATGACGTAGACAGGCATGCAGGTGTGCGACAGCAAAGCAAAAGCGCGCACGTGGGCGGTTCTGGGACCAGGTGACGTCCCTTGTGTGAATTGAAAGCGAGGGTCTCCACTTTCGCGTGGTCCACCCAGACCCATTCCTCTGCAACCTGTCCGCCGAGTCATCAAACATTTTTTCCCCAAAGCCAGTGAGTTGGATCATGTCCACAAAGGATGCCGTGTTTTTCTCATGTGTAGGGCTGCCTTACAGCTTGACACACGTTTTCGGGCGGTTGGTGTCACCGGCCTCTTGCGACAGCTTTCTTTTGCAGGTTCATTCGGACATGGGCGTCTCTAGTCCCAGCCCACGAAAGTTGTCATCGGATGTCACAGCTGAACCCTGCCTGGAAGGCAAGATCAATTCGCAATCTGATATGATGTGGGTAAAGGAAGGATAAAGATGATTGCAATGACAACAATGACGAGTAGGGTTAAGAGGAGGATGAGGATGATGAAGACGATGACGATGACGATGATGGATGATGGATGAAGATGATGATGACGATGATGAGGATGATGATGGTGGTGGTGGTGGTGGTGGTGGTGGTGGTGCTGGTGGTGGTGGTGATGGTGATGGTGATGGTGATGGGGATGATGAAGTTGCTGCTGATGATGTATGATGGTCATGATTGTTGATGACGATGACGATGACGATGGCGATGATGGATGATGGATGATGATGATGATGATGATTATGATGATGATGATGATGATGATGATGGTGGTGGTGGTGGTGGTGGTGGTGATGATGATGCTGAGGAGGAGGAGGATGATGCTGATGATGATGGTGGTGGTGTTGGTAGTGGTGATGGTGGTTGTTCGTTCTAGAAGCTGGAACATGGCATTGCGCTTGCAAGCAGCTTTTGCTTTTGCCTGTAGCGTCTCCAAAGCTCGGACCGGGCCAAAGCGAGCCCATCAAGAAGCCGAGGCAGGGGTAATCGCCTTGGCGAATTGAACAGACTGCGCTCGTGCACCTTTCCAGACTTACGATTCTGGCTTCGAAACTTTGCAGGTCTGAATCTCAAATAAGAGTCTGAAAGCCGTTTTCGCGTGGCTTGGAGCAGTGGTGGCCCATTTGAGGACCTAAGTGCTTGAAAAACTACATAGCTCAATTGCAGTCTTTTCATCGTTTTTTCCGGGCAGAAAAAAGCAAGTACGGAAAGCACTCAGCAATTCAAGGAGAAACGACCATTTGCAGGCAAATTTTGAGGGTCAGGGCTCTCACGTCAAGATGCTGGAGTCCTTAGAGGCTTCGCGTGGCGTGGCGAGCTGTGCTTGGCTTGGCTTTTTGTTTTGTTTTTTTTGGGGGGGAATCTCCAACCACCAGCTTCCACTTGGTGGTTTGGAGCCCGGTTTGGATTCGGATTTTATCGGGTCCATGGTTGTTAAAGGTAAATGGAATTTACCATCCCTTAACCACCAAACCACCAATCCAAACACCAATTAGAGGGAAGCTGAAAGAAGAGTTTGTTGGGGTGCAAAGAAAACACCCAAGTGATTTGAAGTGACTTGGAGAAGTGGTCTTTCAGCTTTCACTTTGCAAGTGTTTCATGTGGCTTGATGTATCCATGGCCGCCTCGTACTATGCAACGCCTTGCTTTGAGAGATCGAACGCAAGCTGTTCTCTGTCATAAGTGCCCGGGTCATTGCATGCAAGAGCTCATGCTGCTGCACGGCAAAGGACCATGTCAAGGTCAAGGAGATGGTTGCAACCGCACGCGCTGTGCTGGGCCACGACATCTTAGAGGCCCGGGAGATTTGAGGACAGAAGACTCGCTCGACACTGCTTGTCTGGGACGCTGCCAGCGGAACCGCCTTGACACCTCATCCGGGTGTGCGGTCTTCTCCTCGGGGTTTTGGGTCAGAAAAAAACCGAACCCCACAATACGGCGTAAGAAGAAGGATCCTACTTGGGTCCCGAAAAGGGGAAGAACTTTTTCATTTTTTCTCGTGGTTTTCCACCTGTTGGTTTTAGAGGGATTCGATCACTACTTGACATATTTTTTTCCAGTGGACTTAATCAAATGGAGGTGGCGAATTGCTGACGTCTGATCTTTGGCCTCGGCTCAAGCACGTTAGTCGCAAAGTGGCAGTTAGACAGCTGGGAGGGTCTTCACGGGGGGGGGGACGGTTCAAGAACCAGTGTCAAACTCCACCGTACAAAACATTAAACAAGCGCCCCCCGGAAGTTACATGTTTGTGTCTCAGGCGCGTGCTTGCCAACTTGAATGCACCCAGAAGAACCTTCCTGCGCCATGAAGGTAGATGTTCACTTGCCCAGTGGGAAGGCTGCTCCATAGAAGTCACACCGGCGACGCCCATCAGCGAGCTGAAGGCTGCAGCGCAACAGCATTTCCAGCGCCGCTTGAAGCTCTTTGCGAATGGTCGGCAGCTTGATTTGAAGCCACGCTGAGTGAGGCTGGGTTGCGAGATGGGGACCTAGTGGCTGCGGTTGTGCAGCTTGGCAAGCTGGCTGCCAACAACAAGGCGTTCGCTTGGCATGGCTGCAGGGTCGAGATTGTGACTTGGGGCACTCCAGAAGATGGCGGAGCCAGCAGTCAGGTGAAAGAGCAGCTGAGAAACGTCCAGCACATCCAAGCAACCTGCAGTGCTCTGTTGTGACCTGGGGCGATCCAAACTGGGGCGGAGACCAGCAGCCAGGTGCAAGAGCAGCTGAGGAACGTCCATCACATCCAAGCAACTATAGGTGCTTTCGCAGCCATTCTTGAATCCGGTTCGGTTGTGACCTGGGGTAATCCAGAAGACGGCGGAGACAGCAGCCAGGTGCAAGAGCAGCTGAGGAACGTCAAGCACACCCAAGCAACTATAGGTGCGTTTGCTGCCATTCTTGAATCTGGGGCTGCTGTGACTTGGGGTGATTCCCGATATGGCGGAGACAGCAGCCAGGTGCAAGAGCAACTGAACTTGAATGGGGCCTAAGCGTGCTGAGAGCTCCAGAGTTGAGTAATTAACCACTCACTTGCCCAAAGAGTTTTTGAAGATGTACAGGCTCAAGTCATGCTTAGTGGGTGTGGCTCAAAGTTAAGCAGCTGGGGTTACGCAGGTTTTAGTCTACTTTTCCATTCACCAGATTTCCATGTTGGACCCCGCTTTTTGAGCCACACCGAGGTGGTGAAATACTTAACCGCTGAAACTCAAATTTTTGCTCCCCTTCCAATGTCAACCAAGTCAAACGTTTCTCTTCAAACACCAGCAAACGTTTTTTTTTGTCTTTCCTGTGGTTTCCCTTCAAACACCAGCCCAAAAAGTGGCCATGGGTTGAAACCCCCAGTGAACGGGACCCAATCCAACCACTAAAATAGGTTCTAAATGGTGGTTAATTCACCTCCCCAAATGGGATCCCGTTGGTTTTGACCCATGGCCAAGTGAGTTCTGAGAACCTGTGGTTTCCCTTCAAACACCAGCAAACCTATCTTTTTTTGTTTTCCTTGAGTGTATGTGTTTGTTTTCCCTTTGGTTTCCCTTCAAACACCAGCCCAAAGAAGTGCATTGGGTATGGCTCAAAATCAAACCACCAGGAATAGGACCGCAGGTTTTTGTCCTGTTTTCCATTTACCAGGGCAAGCCATTCTGGGGTTACGGTTACCCTATTTTTGACAACCACAGCCAATTCTTCATAGAACTCTATACTGCCCCCCCCCCCCCCCAACAAAAAAAAAAGGCCAAGGTTCAATTTGGGGGGGCGAGTAGGGGGCGGCCTAAAGCAAAGACCGCCGACGCCCGGCGCCCGGCGCCAGGCATGGAGAAGCTCCGAGCTTCGCTCCCGGAGCAGGCGGGGACGCGGGGGTCAGACGCGTCGGTCGGAAGCTGGCGGTGGCGAAGTTGAAGGTTTTTCTAGTGGTTTTCAAGGGGTTTGGCGGTAGTTTTCCGGTTCTAGAGGTTTTTTGAGCTTTTGAGTTGGTGAAAGGTGGTTGGGTTTTCGGTTCAGCTGAAGTCTTTTGGTGACTTTCAGGGGATTTAGTGAGAGGTTTCCGGTTCTAGAGTTTTTGGAGCTTTTTAGTGAACCCACTGAAAGTGAACAACTTTTCGCGGTGGATCTTACAACAGACAGCCCAGTCTGAGGGTGTTTTTTTTAAAGTTAACCTTGTGGCTGAGTAAATAAGTGCATCCCAGATAAAGACGCGCAGCGGGAAAACGGGTTCTCAAGGACCGGTTGGTTTGAGGGGCCAAAGTGGATTGCTTGTCGTTCGCACACCCAGGGTTCAACCTTTTTGACTACCCCAGGGTAGACTTAAACCCAGGGGTGGTTCATTCCCCCCAAAAGGAGAACCCCTGGGCTTAAGTCTATCTTGAGGTAGCCCAAAAAATTGCTCACACCTGGTTTGAAAGAGGACGAGTGCCAGAAATGGCTGCGATGAATTTGCCGAGTTTCGGGCATTGAGGCTGTCATCAGCACCATGGCGATTTTGTGTCCTTGGTACAGCTGGCGCAACCCCTTCAATCAAATGGCAATAATTTATAGTTCTCAAAAGTCCAAATATAGTAACAGGACCTTCTCCGACATGTGTTTGCTGTGAGCAAACCGTTGATAGCATGCAGAGATACGCACAGCAACACCAATGTGGGCCAGAGCTCGAATGGGATTCATTTCAGCACAACAGTTCCTATGGGCAACCCCAGAAGCAAATTGTTTATTCCCTTCCATTGCCCGGCTTTTTGATTTCCTGACAAAGTTGAGAGACATGCCTCCACGTGGGTTGGAGTTGAAGTGATCATTGAAAGGCGTGGGAAGGGCTTTCTCGCATTCCCCCTTTAGTGATCTGCTGGAAGTTACGGGTGTGTCCTTTTTTTTTTTTCTTTTCTCGGATTTGGACCTCCCTCAATGTGGCGCACCTGTCTACCGGTTTTCCTTTTGGTTCTCCTCTGCCAAACAGGGGTTCCAACCCCATATTATGGAGTCACAATCAAAACCCGGTATTAAAATGGTTTACCCAGAACCATGTAAAGAATTAAGAAGGCCGCCGCAGCTATTTATGGCAAGGGGATTGTTCACTGACCTTCATCTACGCGGGTTTTGATTGTGGCTCGATAGTATCTTCATTCGCATTTTCTGACACCGAGCGACTCAAGCGCTCGATTCCTCGAGGATTATCCCTGGGGGAGTACACTGCGCTCTGCGCTGCGGGCGTGTTCACATTCGATCCGTGCGACGACCTCGGAACCGGACAAATCCAATCACACAGAGGGGTGTGCCTTTTTTGCTTATTGTGGCTTAGTGGGAAATCCCCACTGAACTGCTTCTCCCCTTCCAACGTCGACCAAATAGAGGACCCACGAATGGTGGTTTTCCGTTGGGTTTTCCTGTAAGTTCTCAACCAGTTCATCGGTACCAACTCGAAAGACAGCAGAAACTCAGAGGCCACCCCCAGAAACCCATAGGATGTCAGGAACCAAAGGCCGCGGGCGGATTGAAATTTTGGGCATGCAAGTGCAAAGCTCTGTTGTTCCTTTTTTGACACTGGTCCGGAACACTCGGACCCTGAATTTGTTGAAGCTGCCCAAACATACTTCCTTCTAGGACCTTTTTTTTAAAGTTTATCTTTCTATATGGGCAAGCCGCCTCACTCCACGAATTGCCGGATATTTTTTATGGGGTTGTAGGAGTCGACGAGCACGAGGTTTGAATCAGAAGAAAGGGTTGCAGCGAAGCCATGAAACCAGACGAGTGTCCAATTTCGGAACCGGTGTTTTTCTTTGAATTTAAACTAGCCGTGTTTATTTTGAAATCCCTCGTTTTGGATTCTCATTTTTTCCCCCAAAAAATATCTCAGAGACGCGTGTCCAACAACTCAACAAGTCTAAGCAACCATTTCGGACCAATTCGAAGAATGTGCCCGCTCTTGAGACCAGTTTTCCGCCGTGTCACCATGCTGGTTTGTGAAGGAGCAGCTGAGGAACGTCCAGTACATCCAAGCAGCACAAATATGTTTTTGCTGCCATTCTTGAATCTGGGGCTGTCGTGACCTGGGGTCGGGCAGATTACGGCGGAGACAGCAGCCAGGTGCAAGAGCCTCAGCGTCCAGCACATCCAAGCAACTGCCGATGGTGCTTTTGCTGCCATTCTCGCATCTAGGGCTGTTGTGAGCTGGGGTGATCCAGTATTCGGCGGAGACAGCAGCCAGGTGCAAGAGCAGCTGGGTTTGTATTCTAGTTCGGTTGTGATATTCGATTGTAGACGGCGCAATCAAAGACAGGTGAACTCTGCAGTTGGGTTACCGGCATCCAACAGTCACAGGGTATGGGGCGCTCAACTGAAGTGGCCACGAATTTTACTAGGAAACCACCCCAAAAGTGATTGGTGGACATGAATTCCCACCTAAATGATGTCCACCATTTCGGGTCCCCTATTGGCCCCCCAAAAAACGACGGACGGTTTTGGGCCACATGCAGCTGGCCTCGCCGAAGAGCATCCCATCTCGATCTTTGGCTTCAGCCGAGGATTTGGACTTTTCAAGGCCCGGGGATTTGGATGGCACATGGTCAAATCTGATTGCCGTCCGCCATTCTTACCATTTCATGCATATACATATATAACTATATATATATATATGTATTATGCCTTTGAGTCTCGTTCTGGAAAATTTGAGTACGCGCGGCCCATGAAGGATTCAAAACCATTCTAAAATTCAGCTGTCCAATTAACCTTTGTTTGTCAGGTTTGTGTCTAGCAGGATGCACCCAGCAGAACCTTCCTGCACCATGCAGGTGCACGTGCACTTGCCCAATGGAGATGGTTGCTCTGTAGAAGTCTCAGCGGCAACACCAATCAGCGAGCTGACGGCCGTAGCGCAGCAGCATTTCCAGCGCCGGTTGAAGCTCACTGCGAAAGGCCGGCAGCTCCATGAAACAGCCACGCTGAGCGAGGCCGCGCTGCAAGACGGGGACGTGGTGCTTGCGGTTGCGCAGTTGGGCAAATTGGCTGCCACCAGCGGGGCATTTGCTTTGCATGGCCGAGGAGGCGAGACAGTGACCTGGGGTCATCCAGTATATGGTGGAGACAGCAGCCAGGTGAAGGAGCAGCTGAGAAACGTCCAGCACATCCAAGCAACTAAGTATGCTTTTGCTGCCATACTTGAATCTGGGGCTGTCGTGACCTGGGGTGATCCAGAAGACGGCGGAGACAGCAGCCAGGTGCAAGAGCAGCTGCGGAACGTCCAGCACATCCAAGCAAGTGCCCGTGCTTTTGCTGCCATTCTTGAATCTGGGGCTGTTGTGACCTGGGGTCGGGCATATCGTGGCGGAGACAGCAGCCAGGTGAAGGAGCAGCTGAGGAACGTCCAGCACATCCAAGCAAGTGCCGGTGCTTTTGCCGCCATTCTTGAATCCGGGGCTGTCGTGACCTGGGGTAATCCAGAAGACGGCGGAGACAGCAGCCAGGTGCAAGAGCAGCTGCGGAACGTCCAGCACATCCAAGCAAGTGCCGGTGCTTTTGCCGCCATTCTTGAATCCGGGGCTGTTGTGACCTGGGGTGATCCAGAAGACGGCGGAGACAGCAGCCAGGTGCAAGAGCAGCTGCGGAACGTCCAGCACATCCAAGCAACTACCCAGGCTTTTGCTGCCATTCTTGAATCTGGCGATGTTGTGACCTGGGGTGATCCAGAAGACGGCGGAGACAGCAGCCAGGTGCAAGAGCAGCTGAGGAACGTCCAGCACATCCAAGCAACGGACAGGACTTTTTTTGCCATTCTTGAATGTGGCGATGTTGTGACCTGGGGTCGGGCACATCGTGACAGCAGCGAGGTGCAAGAGCAGCTGAGGAGCGTCAAGCACATCCAAGCAACTAACCAGGCTTTTGCTGCCATTCTGGAATCTGGGGCTGTCGTGACCTGGGGTCGTGCAGATTACGGCGGAGACAGCAGCCAGGTGCAAGAGCAGCTGAGGAACGTCCAGCACATCCAATCAAGTGCCGGTGCTTTCGCTGCCATTGTTGCATCTGGGGCTGTTGTGACTTGGGGTGTTCCATACATTGGCGGAGACAGCAGCCAGGTGCAAGAGCAGCTGAGTTTGTAATCTAGTCCGGTTGTAGTATTCGATTGTAGATGGTGCAATGAAAGAGGGGGTCACAGGCACCAACAGTCACGGTGCTCACCTGAAGTGGCCACGAAGTTTACTGGGGAACCACCCCAAAAGTGAGTTTTAGAGAACTTGGTGTTGGTTCTCGTTTTGGCTCCCCTCTAAACCAACCTGAGAAGGGAAACAAGAGCCTCAAAAAACAAGCGTGGCCTTTGGTTTCAGCCCTTGTTTCCACGGACACCAAAAACACGAACACAAAATTACAGGTCTATGGTCCATTTGGGGACAGAACTCACAATAGTTCGCACAAAATCCAGGGGACTCACTCAATTTCCACATGTCCTTAGGGGAAACGTGGCTTATATGGGGGTGTCTGGTCTTAGGGGGACTTTCTACTGGAGGACCTAGTAGACATGTTATCAACTGATTCTGACTTGAGAATCACACCAGGAGAACACTGCGCAAGTAACCAGATGCATTGTCGCTCCCAAACCGCGCAAGCCAACCTCGGGGCACATCATCTTTTTGAGTTGCCGGTGAATTCAGAGATTCTGCGAGAAGGATTGAAACAGACGGACCCGCTATTGGTAGTAGTGTCCAAAGCTTTGTTGGTTGTTCACGAAAAGAGCCATCATGTGGACCCGTCTCAAAAAATAGAGAACCCCCTCCCCCCAAAATGAGTGGTTTCCATTTGGTTTTTGTTGAAAGCCATCCCAACAAATTTGTACTAACTCAAAAAAAGGCACCCATCTCCTCCTTCATCATTTTACTTCACACGCACATTTGCCCTTGATCGTACGTTTCTTTTGCAAAGCCCCCGAAGGATGCCGCGGAAGCGGCGGGCGCCATGCAAGCACGTCTGCAAAGCAACCCGGAGAAGACCTCCTGGGCTCGTCACTTCAGGTGGTTCGTTTGCCAGCTGGTTTCTTTGTTTGCTTGTTTGTTTGTTTGTTTGTTTGTTTGATTGATTGTTTGTTTGTTTCTTTTTTTGTGCATTGTGTCGTCTCGTTCTCCATATATTTCTTGGGGTTTGTGAACATGTTCAGGAGGTTCGAGTTTCTTGGCAAAGGTTTGGCAGTTGTTTCACCTGGGGGAGTTTTTTTTTTGGGGGGGGTCTTGCTTCGCACGTGTTCTGATCCGGCTTGCTTGTTGGTATGGAGGTTTGGCAAGCTTGTATGGCTGTGGGTCACAACTAATGGTACCATTTGGGGTAGGTGCACCACCCATTTTAGTCGATTTTAGTGGTTGGATTGGGATGTTCACTGTGGGTTTCCGGGTCTTGACCCTGCCATGGCTCTGGGCTGTGCGTGTCTCGGTTTTCTCCATATCGCCGCGCTCCCATGACAGCTAGGCAGACATGGCTGGAGTGGGTCTTGTGCAGACTTCCGGACGACTTTCTTTCTGTGTGTGCTCTTGGTGGCTCCCAGCCACCCGGTTCCTTAGCCTTTTAGCCTTTTTAGGGTTTCGTGGTAGTTTCCATGTAAGCCACTAAAAGTTAAACTTTTAGCGGGAGATCTGAGGGCAGCCCCAGGGTTGAACACGTGCCTTTGCTATTCTGGAGGCACGGTCGAACCATGCGCCGCCCATTTGACCGATTCCCTCTCGACTTCACGCGGCCAGATGTGAGCGCCCGATTCACTTGTGCAAAGGCAAGCGCCTTACGATTGCGGTGGGTCCAGCTTGACTCTTCTGCGCAGGGTTTTCTACCTTTCTGACTACAGGGTAGACTTAAACCCAGGGGTGGTTCATTCCCCCCAAAAGGAGAACTTCTGGGTTTAAGTCTATCTTGGGGTAGCCAAAACGTGGGAACCCTGCAAGCATGAAATACGCAGAGGGGGGCAAGCGTGCGTGCGGGAAGACGCGTGAGGCCAGGCCAAGCTTGAGGAAGCTTTGCAGAGGCGGGAGAAGAGTCATGCCGGTTGAAATGCCTTTTGCGGCTTGAAGCACAGCGAATCTCCATTATTGTTCGAAGCCTCGCAAGTTCAGCCCGTCTTTCTCCAGTTCAGCCCACTCAGCGCAGCGAAGGCTACTTCCCAAGATGAAGCCTCCAAGGTGCTGCGTCCTTAGCGTCTTGCTTGTACTTGCGCTTGTGAAGTCTAGCTCAAAGTTCAAGCCCGGGGTTTGTGCAATCCAGGTGATCTGTACATGAACATTACCGGCAAGAACATCAAGGCAGCGCACGAGCCAGATTGCTCATAGCAGTTCTGGAAGGCTTTCCCATACGGTGAGTGGCCAGATGTGTCAATTGCGACTTGTGGCAAAGGTGCATGAACAGGTTGGTAGCTTCGCTTAAGCCTTAATTTGTCCGTATGCTCAGATCGTATTTCTATTGTTACCTCGAGTCTCCGTCGGAACGCTATGCCCCAGGTGGTGGATGGCTTCAGAAGCATTCGGCTACCTTTGTGTCGACATACTTGCGTTTGGGGGTAAGATTAGGAGTGGGGGAATGGTGTTTGGAGGCTTAGGGTTCAGGTCTGGCTTACGGCTTCGCTTTGGGGCACAAGCCTCAAGAATGGGCGGTATCGTTACTGTCATGTTTCGAGATTCTTGAATGGAGGCAGTCAGTTCCATTGAATCCGATCTATTGACATGATAATAATTATCACAGATAGCTCATGGGTTGTTCAGTTGTTGACTGTGGTTTGAGCCATCTACTGTAAAATATCCTGTATTCTCCACATCAACTGCACGTGAAATCAGAAGACGCAAACGTCCCCTTTCACATGGGAGCATCATACTTGTTTCCATGGGCGTGGGTTGATCTTTTCAAGAAGGGAAGGCAGGACACCACTTGAATGGAGAGGATGCATTGCCCCCCAAAAAAACACATCCCTCCGACGGAAAACCCCCCAAACAGAGAACATCCCGACCACCGGTGTTGCCCCATCGCCGGCGCGCGCCGGACTCCTTCTCCGAGGCGACCGCCGTGCCAAAGGGGCGCGTGAGTCACCTTCGACCGGGTTGGAGCGGGTAGCGGGTGCTGCGCGTGAGGCCGGCGCCAGCCGAGAGGAGATCGTGCCTGGACTTGCACCCGTAGGTGTCCTTTTTGGTGGTTTTGGTCGAAAAATAGATGGCGATTCCGATCGGTTTACCTGGTGGTTTGATCAGGGAAATCCATCTATTTCCCCTAAAAGGACACCTAAGCAGATGCCGCGCAGGCAATTTAGGGCTCTTGGTGGAGTCTACGGCAAGCTGATATGTTAGCCTTTGGATGGCGAGTTTTTGTCTAGGAAGCTCAGTTTAGTCTACCGAAATCTTGTTTCAGGTTGTCATAAATTGATCTTAGTCTGCGGGAAATCATGCTGGCCACCAAGAAGGAGTTGCCCTTCCACCCTGGTAGGGCGGGTAGGCCTGGTCATAAAGCTGGAGGTGCAACATGCTAGAGAACGTTGTTGTTTTTGTCACGCAGACATTGGGCTGTAATGGCCAGCAACTGAGTTTGGTCTACGGGATCATGTCAGCGGCCAAGACGCAAATCATAGCTTTTAAAGGACAAACGGTAGTTCCAACAGACTCAACTTTCCATAGGCTCAAACTGGTAGCCACCAATTTGGGCATTCTCTTTCTGTGTGCCCTGGACTTGGTATTTTTTGGCCAGGGGTACGCTCTTTCGTGGAACGAAGAAGCTGCGAGCGGCGGACACGCCGTTTTGCCTGCCTGCCATACCAAACCTGGAACAAATCACAGACTTTGAAGTTGAGTTCTGTTGGAGTTCCGCAGCTGAATGGTTGATGGTGCAGCACGTGCTTTACTGCCTCGCAAAACTGCATCCATGCAGTGCACATTTGGGACAACTCGTGCCTTTTGCCAGCTAAATTGTATCGTATTCAGATAGCTCCAGATGACAGCGTGGCATAATGGCAAATTACCCAGCGAAATGTCAGCATTGGAAAAACAAGAAACCAGAATAGCGCCACCAGCATGAAAGAATGGATACAAGGGATGGCCTGAATCCGAAAACTTTTTTCCCGGGATGAGATTAATCATCAGGGCACCGTGCCATGTACTTTGATGGTTCTAGGCTGCACCTCGCAAGATGTTGAACCTGTTTTGGTCCCACCAGTAGCATGAATCAACCGCATGAAGTGGAGTTGGGCCGAAAGTTAGCGACTCGTGCATTGAATGTGTCATTCTTTGTACTGGCATTTGGACAGGTGCAGGGTTCCATTTTCCAAAGCGTGGCCATTCCATTCCCATTTCCCAAGAACCACATTTTCTATGTTTTGTATTGCGAAGAGGACAAAGAGGAGCTCATTCAGCCGAAACTGGGCTTAGTATCAGCAGTAAGGTATGCTCCCAATCGGGATTCCCGGCTGCAGACCCCTCATGTCTCGCAAGACTCTTGACCTGAAAAGGCCGGGATCACGGAGTTCTACGAGGTTAACCCTATGAAGCAGCTGAAGGCCCGGCGATGCTCATGAACCACAAGGGTTGGGGCATGCTTTTGTGACCTGCGGGCGCTCCGGACCGATTCAGAGGCACATGCACAATTAGGGAGGGAGTTTACAGGACATTGATTGCAGCCTGTTTGCCTCTCTCTCGCTCTCTCTCTCTTTCTACTTTTCCTCTCTTTCTCTTTTTCTCTTTCTTTTTTTGTTTTCCTGATGGAAGAATAAAGCGGGGGGGCAGACACAAAAACAACCAGTGCCGCGGGCATGCCATACAACCAGGATTCCACGGTATGCACGTGGGCAGAGATTCTTGACCATGCCTCCAAGGTGGCCTACGTGAGTTTGTCTTTGTTTGTGGCTTTGGAGACCAAAAGGAATCCAAGCAAAGTGGACCGCCTGTCTCCATTGACTCGAGCCCCAAATTTGGCGAGAATTCCCAGGCCATGATGAAGCGAATCGACCAGAGCACCTGGAGCTCGACCACGAATGTGGACGTGTGAGGAGTTGTGAACGCCAGAACAGCTCCGAGGCGCTTTAAAGTGTGACCAAACGGGGCTGGAGCTCTGTCTAGATGTGGTTCATAGAGTTAGCGTTGTCTTTGAGTGCGTGTTTTCTTCCATGTTGCCATTGAAGGTGCCTTGGCAATGACGTAGACAGGCACGCAGGTGTGCGACAGCAAAGCAAAAGCGCGCACGTGGGCGGTTCTGAGACCAGGTGACGTCCCTTGTGTGAATTGAAAGCAAGGGTATCCACTTTCGCGTGGTCCACCCAGACCCATTCCTCTGCAACCTGTCCGCCGAGTCATCAAACATGTTTCCTCAAAGCCAGGGATTTGGATCATGTCCACAAAGCATGCCGTGTTTTTCTCATGTGTAGGGCTACCTTACAGCTTGACGCAAGTTTTCGCGCGGTTGGTGTCACCGGCCTCTCGTGACAGCTTTCTTTTGCAGGTTCATTCGGACATGATCCTCTCAAGTCTGAGCCCACGAAAGTCATCGAATGTCACACCTGAACCCTGCCATTTGCAAAACGGGAAAGGGGCAATTCGCGATCTGGTATGATGTGGGTAAAGGCAAAGGGAGGATGAAGATGATTGCAATGAAAAACAGCGACGATTAGGGTGAAGAGGAGGATGAGGATGAGGATGGTGGTGGTGATGGTGGTGGTGGTGGTGATGGTGATGGTGAAGTTGTGCTGATGATGTATGATGGTCATGATTGTTGATGACAATGACGATGATGATGGTGGTGGTGGTGGTGGTGGTGGTGATGGTGAAGTTGCTGCTGATGATGTATGATGGTCATGATTGTTGATGACAATGCGATGATGATGGTGGTGGTGGTGGTGGTGATGGTGAAGTTGCTGCTGATGATGTATGATGGTCATGATTGTTGATGACAATGACGATGATGATGGTGGTGGTGGTGGTGATGGTGGTTGTTCGTTCTATAAGCTGGAACATGGCATGTCGCTTGCAAGCGGTTTTTGCATTTGCCTGTAGTGTCTCCAAAGCTCGGACCGGGCCAAAGCGAGCCCATCAAGACGCCGAGGCAGGGGCAATCGCCTTGGCGAATTGAACAGACTGCGCTCGTGCACCTTTCCAGACTTACGATTTTGGCTTCGAAACTTTGCAGGTCTGAATCCCACATAAGAGTCTGAAAGCTGGCAGCGGCCGTTTTTGCGTGGCTTGGAGCAGTGGTGGCCCATTTGAGGACCTAGTGCTTGAAAACTACATAGCTCAATTGCAGTCTTCGTAAAAGAAGGGCGACGAACCTGAGGGAGCTTGGCTCATTTCATCATTCTTTCCGAGCAGAAACACGCAGGGACGGAAAGCACTCAGCAATTCAAGGAGAACCGAGCATTTGCAGGCATATTTTGAGGTTACGCAGTTTGGTTCGAAATAGATGGTGGTTCAGATTGCTTTCTCTTTCTTTTTTTCCTTCACTTCCCACGGGCATGGAATTTCTTCCAAGCTACCTATCGATGCGCCCATTGCTCCGCTTCGCGGCCCCGGTTCTTTTCTGGGCTCTTAGGCTTGCGCCGCTCTAGCGCCGCTCTAGCGCCGCTCAGCCGCGCCGCTCAGCCGCGCCGCTCCAGCGCCGGTGCCAGGTGCATGTGATGTCCTTCCAGGACTGGTGGAGCGGCCTACTGCCAGGGCCCCGATTCCAAGGAGAGCTCCTGCTCCCCAAGGTCCGCTGGACCGGAGCAAGACGGCGTTGTTGTGGTTCCTTTTTTTTTCTCTTTCTTTTTGGTTTTGTTTTGAGGTTGTTTTTCTTCCAGTTCTTTTTTCCCCACGTTTGTTGTGTGTGTGTGTGTGGTTCTTTTGTGTTCCCGTTTTACGTCTCGCTTGAACCAAAAGTGCAGGGTGACGAATGTTGACGAATGTGACTTACAGCCTCTGCATCACTGCAAGTCGCTGTGGTTCCTGGACATGTCTATGAGACGATCAGCCGCCACCTCGCGTCCAGGGCAAATCGTACTGAGCACCCAACACATGCCTTTCATGCCTTTAAGCGCTAGACAACAACGCATCCTATCGCATGACATGGGTGGCTCGGTTGTTTTTTGTTTTTCGGAGCCGATTTTTGGTTGGTTTCACAGGAAGATCAAAAGAAAGCCACCATGTTGAGGGTGAAAACTTAGCGTCCAACCTGTAACAGCGACACGTCCATATTTGGTAATCATCCACCTTTTATAGGGCACCTCGTCGCACATTGTATCACATTGCAACATACATCCAGATCAGCTTCAAGCCACGTGCACTGATCTTTCTCAGTCAATTGTGTCGTATGTATGATGCTCTTCCCTTGGCCCATGACGGTAGGTGGTTCTACTCCTGGTTTCATAGGGTCGTTAAAATCATGTTAGTAACAAGCAAAACACCATGTCAATTCTGAGGGTTTTTGTATTACACCCTGCGATTACACCCTTGGGAAATGACCCCGAATGGTTCAAAATTACACGGCTTTATCCGGAAATATGGCTAAACGGGGAAATACCCAGTGGGTGTATTCCCAGGTTGTAGTACAAAAACCCTTAGATCAATGCGTTTTGGGCGCTACTCTTTTTGACTTCAACTCTTCACGGGCTGATACTTACCATGGGTTCGTCCAATCAATCAGTCAAATTTTGCAGTGTCAGGTTTGGGGTAGTTCCCACAGGCGAAGAGTCTTATGTGGCCCGTACATCCTGTGTTCATACCTCTCGAGCTAACGATTGTTTTCGATGTTCCAATCGGGCTTGGAGCACCGATTGGCAAACTGATCCGGCGTGTGATCGACTCCTTCCAAGCTCATGCGGCCGGTCCGACCGAACAGCCTGCTTTGGCCGAAATAAGTCTTCAGGCCAAGAATAAGGACTTGCTTTGCTGCCGCATGCAGCACTCATGCGGAAGATGGCTGGTTGATTGCGAGGAGAGTGACCCAGGTGCATGGTTCGGTTTGCTGCGCCAGCGAGTGCAAAGTGATGCGAAGACGCTGCTATGTGGCACAGCCCAACTCTGCTTGTCCGTCTCAGGATGGACGCACTAGTTTTGTCCACTCGAAAACAACACGCCGCCTTTGATGATGCCTCTCTGAGAATCGAGACGGCGGTGTAGCCCAAAAGTAGTGATGCGGCAACATGGGTGAGTATAGGGCAGATTAGCGTGGGTCCAGTTGCGCCTATGATGAGATGTCTGAAAGAAACAGTTGTGCTTTGCACAAGTGTGCCATGCGGCAAGAATATCTTGCTTGTTTGTTTTTTGTTTGTTTGTGTGGTGTGTGCGTGTCTTGCTCATTTTAGTTCTCACACACTCAGTATCTTGCTTCTGTATGCTCCTGATGCCCATCTGACACTTTTCATGTTGCAAGAGTGTCTTGCTTGTGTGGCTTTGTCATATGTGCCTTGCATGCATTTGTCATGGTGCTGCGTACCTTGCTTCGAGTGTGCCTCAATCATGTATGATGTATTGATCTTGCAACGTGCCGCAATCTTCTTGTTGTTTGTAGCCTGCTCATCATGCATTCCCTTTGCGCGGTGTTTGTGTGTGTTGCATATATTTTCGTTACCGCCAGTGCCATCGGGGCAATCTGGCGCCCGCCCGAAAGCCACGGAGGTTTTTCACACCCACCGAAGGTCCGCAGAGGGCAGTGTCCGAATCGACCCTCTCAATCTTCGTAAGGGATGCGATCCGACATGAGCCACAATCAAAACCCGGGTAGATGAAGGTTAGTGTGGGATAATCCCAACCATAAATAGCTGCGGCCGCCTTCTTAATTCTTTACATGGTTCTGGGTAGACCATATTAATACCGGGTTTTGATTTTGGCTCGAAGTGAATGCAGAACCGAGCGAATGCATAGCACAAGGGCAAGTTCGTTGCTTGCGAGCCAGTCGTGTGCCTTCTTGATGACTTCATTGCTGGCTACATGGCTGTGGGTCAAAACCAATGGGATCCCATTTTGGGGTAGGTGGACCACCCATTTTAGAACCTATTTTAGTGACTTAGTGGGGATTGGAATGGTGGGGGTATGATTTGGCTTTTGACCTATGGCCACATGGTGTACATTATGTGGCTTGCCTGACGCTTGCAGAAGTATTGTGCTCGCACGGGTCTTCTGCATGTGGCGTCTTTTCATTATCTTGCGAGCCGTACCTTGCTGTATTTGTGTTATTTGATGTTGACATGTGCATGGTTTGCGTGTGCATGTGTTGGTGGGGTGGGTGGGTGGGTTTCACCACAAGTCCTGTGCCCGTGACATGGCGCTCCTTCTATGCCCAGCTGCGGATGCTGACATGCGGACATCCGCTTGTCTGGGCAATGCAGAAAGCCTCCTGTGTCAACACGACAAGAGAAGTTCCACCGGCAGTGCGTGTCACTTTCTGCGTGCGACAAGGCAATGACGTCGGAGTCTGATGGACTCGTAGCAAGACAAGCTGCCGGTCAAGATCGATTCTGAGCGCACGCAGCATGCTGTACCAAATCTCCCCCAGGAGGTTGCACCGCGGCTTGAAGATCAGTATGCGACGTACATGGTGCAATGTGCAGTATTTGGAGCATGGTAGCGTATATGTAGCTATTTTCACTGCTACGGTCCCTACTCTAACACGCCACGTAGGATGATGGTGAGCGTACATACGCACATATCACATGGTACCATGCCACAAACGATGCCATGTCACCACATAACAAGATGTTCTTGACTTCCAGCCGTTTCATTTATGACTTGACCCATTTGGGAGCATACCATGGGCACCATGACAGGAGGGATGTCCAAAACGATTTTTCTGCAGATGCGCGGCCTCAGGAACATTTGCTCTGGCGAGAATCATGCCGAAGAGGGGGATGCTACCATTCTGCTGGGGCCCCGTCCAGCCGCGTTTCTCTAAGCCCCCCCAATAGTGCCCTTTTGAGTGGAGGGTTCCCCTACTAAAATAGACTACAGAAAAATCGGGTACCAACTTATTCTAACCTCTCTACTTGAGGACCTAGATGAGCAAGCCGTCTTGCTCCATGACTTGCATGACTTGAGTCATTCGACGTTGTCTGTAACCACGTAGCCTTCGGCCTTCGCAGCTGGGCGCAACGAGCTGACAAATGGTTGGTGCCAAGGGCGCGCTCCTCTTTCCAGGGAAGGTCTTGAAAAGCAAATGCTTGTGAGCCACTTGCTCAAAACCGATTCGGGTAGATGAAGGTTAAGGGGCAGTCCCAGCCAGAAATGATTGCGGCCGCCTTCTTAATTCTTTGCATGGTTCTGGGATTAGGACCATTTTACTACCGGGTTTTGAGCAAGTGACTCACGTGAGCCTCTTCTGGTTAGCCCAGGTCTGTGGAAAAGCAGCTCGGAGCAGACGATGCGGAGGCTCAGAAGTGGGAGCCTCCTGTAGTGCAGGCGGGAGGGGCTGCAAGTGGCGGAATCCACTTGGAATTTCCGGGCCAAAGAGAAACAGAAAATTACTCTTTGCATGGTTGTTGTTGGGACACATTTTGCAAATTGTTGCGCAAGTTGTGGTTGAGTGGTTGAAATCCAACCACTTAACTGCTAAAATTCGATTTTTTGCTCCCCAAACCCAACGTCAACCAAGTTTGAGGGCCGAGTTGCGACCCAAACAGCAAGGGGTGTTTGGAGCCTCTTGTGGACGGTTTTTTTGTAGCAACATGGCCCCCTGCAAAAGCGAGAGGTACGGTTGAAGCCCTAAACATTGCAAGTGCGGAGCAGAAAACCAAAGGACACGGTCCACTAAGGGAAGCACTGTGACATGATATCTGTGGGCCCCCCTTCCCCTGATACAATGTTGAACTTGCAATATATTGGGCCTCGGAAGACGGGTTACGCACTTGGCTTCAACATTGTAACTGGGGGAGAGGGGTCCGCACGCCGCGGGCGATGCCACAGAAATGGTGTCAACACGTGCCTTGGTGGCACTTGCAATATTTAGGGCTTCCACTGTAGCCTCACATCGCTGCACCTTTCCCTAGGGTCGACAAGCAACACTTGCATTTCAAATTGGGCTGGCTCATTATCTTGCTAATAGTTCAGCAGCCGCCCAGGATTCTTTTGTGCTTGAAGGGAAAGACTCCGTGGCCTGTCAGCATGAGCTCCGCTTCTCCTTTCTTTTTTTTTTTTTGGGGGGGGGGGGCGGGGCATTTTTTGGGTCCCCTTTGTTTTCCACCAACTAGGCAAAACAACATGCTTTCTGCTGAGGTTCTAATTTCCCGCCATTGACTCCAGGAGCCATCCGAGCAAGTGGCAGAAGATGTGGAGGAGATGGAAGAGTTGGCCCGGATTGCCCAGTCGGCTTTGACGGGTTTGGTCTGACCTCCAGAGTGCTTTTTTGGGGATCTCTAGTGGAAACTTTGAAAGGCAGCGCGCCGTTTTTCCACCGTGGGTCAGAATCAAAAACCAAACTAGACTGCAGGTTTTAGTCCATGCTTCCATTTACCAGGGATAAGACCTTTGGGGTTATCCGAATTTTGACCAGCCATTTGACCCCGGCGACGAGAAGGATTCGAGAAATCGCCGTGGAAATCGATGCGAGGGAATGAGATTCGACGCTTCCTCAGGTTCGGCCGGAGATGCTGGAGGCTCGAGCCCGCGGAGAGTGAAGCCGTGAGCGCTTCTTTTCCCGCGTCCTTTTTGTGGGATTCGGACCTCTCCCCGCCCCCCCCCCAAAAAAGGAGCAGGGTTTCCTTTTGATTTCCGTTTAAAGGTCACACAACCCCCCCCCCAAAAAAAAAAGAAGAAAGAAAAAAGAAGAAGCAGGTTTTCCCTTTGATTTCCGCTTAACAGCCACCAAACAACCGGGTACCGAGTCTCCAAAACAGAGGAGAAACTAACTTTTGAGTGGACCTTGGTTCATGGAGCCAACACCGCGAGGGAATCCTTTGCTCATTCGTCAAAACTAAGCCACCAGGAATTGGACCGCAGATTTTGGTCCATGTTTCCACTTACCAGAGTTCCATTTGGGGTACCGATTTTTGACCCACAGCCATTTTGAGGAACAAGGAACGGCTGTAGATGGGGGTTGATCAACATTGCCGGCCCCAAATGACCATGGGGAACTTTTCCCATTTAGTGGGAAGTATCATGCTTGTTGGTTTTGACTCTGATGTGACATCCCTGTGTGTGGCCTTACCTTCTGTGAAAAAGGCAACAACATCATTGCACAGGAATTGTCACTCAGAGATTCCAGAGGGTACTGGCTGATTTTACTTTCAATGATCAACCGACTATGTCTGAGGCAAGCGGACATGACCACGGCACCTGGGGAAAATTCCCGTGCCTATGAGATAACTTTTTGTTGTTGAGTCAGCCATTTAGGCTTGGGAAGTACCACCCTTTGGATTCTCACAAGGAATCCAACAAGCAATTTGCGTACCAAGCTTCGTCGCATTTCGTTTGATCGCAAGGAGTGGAGGAGGCACACGGTCAACGAGTTCCATCGCCTTATCACCGAGAGCAGGCGGTGCTGCGTGGGGGAAGGGCAGGAGAGATTTCTCACGACGCGACCAAGAAGCTCTCCGATGGGGCAACATGCGGGTTTCGAGACACATGCCTGATGGAGGAACTTGCTTGATGAAAGGTGAGGTGGCTGAAACTCGAACTACGTTGAATGGGGATCTATCAAACTGGCCGATCGAGGAGATTCATCCTTCATTTCTTGGTGGCTCCCAGCCATCCCCTTAGCCTTTTAGCTTTTTAGCGTTTAGTGGGGATTTCCATTTGACCACTAAAAGTTAAACTTTTAGCGGGGGATCTGAGGACAGCCCAGATGTGTGGTGAAGAGTTCTCATGCCGCTCAGGCGAATGCATGCCGAGAGCTTCGCTCATGGCGGGTCAGAATCTTGGGTGGCGAGAGAAAGGGCTTTGACCATAGGTGTCCTTTTTAGTTGTTGCCAAAAAGAATAGATGGCCCTGGTTTACCAGGTGGTTTTCTCATCTACCAAGGAAATCTATTTCCCCCAAGAGGACATGGGTCTGACAGGGAGCGAATGGAAAAAGGCTCGGGGATCGGGAGCCCTAACTTGAAGTGCTTGGAAGTTAAAAGGGCGCTTTGTTTGGAGCGGACTCTGAACTTTGTAAATTGTGTCTCTGACGCATCGTTCTGTTGAGCCGACCTTTCATTCAGCCCTAGACTCCTTTCTTTCTTTCTTTCTTTCTTTCTTTCTTTCTTTCTTTCTTTCTTTCTTTCTTTCTTTCTTTCTTTCTCTCTCTCTCTCTCTCTTTCTTTGTCTCTTGCTTTCTTTCTCTCTTTCTCTCTCTCTCTCTCTCTCTCTCTCTCTCTCTCTCTCTCTCTTTCTTTGTCTCTTTTTTTGTCGTCTCTCTCTCTCTCTCTCTTTTTCTCCGTTTCTGCTCTGACACTCACATTCGGCGCAGACTTGACGGGTAGTGGCCGCAATGCGCTGTAGGCCTGCCAATCGCTATGGCGAGATGGCATTATTGCCTCCCTTTGAAGAAGGCTGGGCACAGGATTGGACGACTACTCTAGGTTTCAAGTTGCCTACTCCAAGTTTCAAGTTGCCAGTGCCAAGGTTCTTGTGCGTTTTTCCAGAGGGTGCTTGGTCTTCACCAGTACTCAGGTTATAGAACAGCCCCATACTGCGCTGTTGGCAGATATCTAGGTTGCTTCCAGACTGAGGCCTCAGGGGCAGGCATTTGCACAAGGCATGGCCCTCCCTCAAAGGACCTGGGGGTCCTAGCCACCTGTCGCCAGCTTGCACCTTGAGCGGAATCATGCGCTTGTCGATGTGTGCCAAGCAGGCACCGTTGGTTGACACCAATGCAAAGGAACAGATTCTACTTTGGGATTCGGATTGGTCGGAAATGCCATGCCTGGATTGGGTTGACAATTTCACAGGACACTTAAGCCACTCTATCAAGATTCTAAGCCATCACGTAGACCTTGCTTGACACTTGCAGAGGCTGAGAGGGTCTTTGACATCACCCGAGCACTCGTCCATAGCTAGGAGAACATTTGCATTCCCTGATCGATTCCTGGCTTCGCATCGTCGACGAGAAAGCGAGCGGTTGGCCAGGTCGGCATGTGCCTACTCTTGCACTGATCAATCCCATGTCGGAGGCCTCAGCCGTGGGCTGGGTCCTGGTGCGTTGCGCTGTGCTTGGCGGTGTGAGCGCATCATTATTGGTGCTTGTTGCGTTGTATATCGGTATATGTGGATATGATTTCTGTCTCAACACATACATGCATACATCGAAGTATAGTCATGTACATGTCTATATCAATGCCAATATCTATAGCTTTATATCTAGATGTCGCTATGTCTATATATGTCGATACATCTCTATGTCTACAAATATCTATATCTATAACTCTATATCTCTATATCTCTATATCTCCATATCTCTATACCTATGTATCGATATATATATATATATTTATCCGCATGTAGTTATACTCATAATATATCTATATATCTATGCATCTATATCTATATATATCAATGTGTACATATATATATATATATGTACACACACACATATTTATCGACACATATATATATATATATATGTTTTTACATGGTGAGATGGCCATAAGACAACTATTCATCAATAACTGTGTGTTCCCCATGACAAGCTTAGGTCCGGCGCTGCTGCTGGCATGGACATACTCCAGGTGGCGCGACGTTCCCCATACTACAAGGAGCGGGCAGGGTTGACCGTTCGACAGCCTCAGGTGGTAGCCTGCTTGAGCAACGCGCACACAGATTTATGTGGCTGTGGGTCAAAACCGTTTTGGGATCCCATTTTGGTTGGTAGGTGAATTCACCACTCATTTTAGAACCTATTTTAGTCGTTGGATTGGTTGAATTCACTGGGGGCTAACCGATTTGGCTTTTGAACATGTCCATGTTGCAAACAGAGCACATTGAGGCATGCGGCCCGTGACCGGTTGACCGTTGACAGAGAGCTGTGTGGTTTGGATGAGAGCGAACGACCCAAGGCGCCGCAAGAGCAGAAGTCAAGAGCGCCGGATCTTACTATGCTGAACAGGGCTCCTTAAAAGATCTCCATTTTGCAACCATTTGAAACATGGCTTTCTCAACACCAAAATTCAGGGAAACCACCATTTGCAAGGCAATGTTCCGGTGTACAATGTAAGGATCCCTGCTGAAGGCTGCTTAAGGGACCTTTCGCGAGTGCTTTTCGTCCCGCTTTCTGACACGTCTCGTCAGGATAGGTTTTTCAACATCATCGATGTTGCCGGGTGCTCTGCGGATTGGGCCTGGGCGTTCGAAAAAAAAAAAAAATCACGCAGCCCACTGGCCGAAAAAATCACGCGGATCCAACATTTTCCTGGAATTTATAGGTGTTCTTTTTGGTTGGCTTGGTTGAAAAACATAGAGCCCTGGCTTACCTGGTGGTTCAATCATCTGCCAGGGAAATCCATCCATTTTCCAAAAAGGCCACCTATGCCTGGAATTGGCCATGGGCTAAGGTCAAAGGCCAACATCGAGGTGGACTTTTGGATGTCTTCAGGCAGGGTGCGCTTGAGCGATGCCGAAGCATCGCGCATCTGCTTTTTGTTTGTTTTGAGGGTACCCCTGTTAGGTGGATTTGAGGGGGTCCCCTAAAAACAGACAAACACCACAGGTAGTGTTTTTCCTTTTTTTTTGTTTTCGGGGTGGGGGCTAAACAAGACAAGCCACAAGTCTGTTCTTGTTTTGGTTTTTGGGGGGGACCTAAAAAAGCCAAGCACGTGCTGTTTTTTTCATATGCCGACGGCTGAGCCTCGCGCGAGGATCGAGCTCTGCAAGGCCAGAGAAGAAGCCCTCGATCAGGGCACCAGGCAATTTGGATGGGCAGAGAGTCAGTGGTGGGTGGGGTGGGGTGGGGTGGGGTGGGGTGGGGTGGGGTGGGGTGGGGTGGGGTGGGGTGGGGTGGGGTGGGGTGGGGTGGGGTGGGGTGGGGTGGGGTGGGGTGGGGTGGGGTGGGGTGGGGTGGGGTGGGGTGGGGTGGGGTGGGGTGGGGTGGGGTGGAGTGAGTTCGGATAGTGCAAGGATTCGGAGAGTACCAACAAAGAGGATGAACCAGAACGATCAGATGAATTGGAGCTTGAATCTGATGCTCACAACCACAACCACGACAACGCCGACGACAGCGGAAACGACGAATCGTTTTCGCCGCCGCGATGTGTCCACTCGTCAGGCCGCGGCTGATCTCAGGAGGAGGTGACGGAACAGGGCCCGGACCCCAGGTAGCAGAAATTGTGGTGCCGGGTTTACTTCTGCCCCACTTTTTTCAGGGTATTTTTGGAAAACCTGGGTCTCCATGGTAAATACCTCCTTTTTTAGTAGAGGGTCGACATCATACCCTGAAAAAAACGATATTTGGAGTGGGGGGTGGTCAAACAAGCAGCCATGCTTGGAACATTGCATGGCTGCGTTTGCTGTCTGCTGTGTGGTCCAACTCCTGAACGGGTGGGGCTCAAAATTAAAGAGCTAGGACAAACCGCAGGTGTTGGTCTTTGGTTCTATTTTTACCGAGGTGTTTCATTTTTTGAGCCGCAGCCAAGTGCCCAGTTCACTTTGCAACGGTGAAGCACTGTGCCGGCGAGGTCCTTTGCGATTTTCATGGTCTTCCTCGCCTTGAAGGTGCGACGCACGATGCCTACGCGAAGCACCGTCCGTGGGAAAAGAGTCGGTCGGATTTGAGCAGATGCTGCGGCCTCCTTTGCCGGACTTCTTTGGGCTTGCAAGTTTGGATTTGAGTCGGGCCTGAGACGTACTCACATGGGTTTGCATGGTAAATACCTCCTTTTTAGTAGAGGGTTGACATCATACCCTGAAAAAGGCGGGGTATTTGGAGTGGGGGGTATGCGATGGACGACACTGGTTGGCATGCGAAACGCTTCGCAGGCAGATCCGGCAAGACCGCACGAGGGCTTGGGGGACTGAAGCCGCTTGGTCGCTGCGATGGATTCGGTAGGTCGGTGAGTAAGCCTGGCACACATAGAACTTGGTGGCTCCCGAAGGCCATCCGGTTCCTTCGCTTTTTAGATCCTTTTAGTGTTTAGATTCGGTAGTTTCCGTATTTAACCCACTAAAAGTTAGTCATTCTTAGCGGGGGATCTGCGGGCATCCCAGAGAACGGAGACTTATCACCGTGGCTTCTGTGGGTTATAATTCCATGGCAGCCGCCATTTGTGGGTTACAATCAGCCGCCATGTGTGGGTAACCATGGCAGGTGGGTATAGGTCTTCTCTCTTTGTTTCACCCTGCCTGGTTCTTCTGACCGCTGCACTGACCTTTCGGCTGCCCCCCTGAAGCGGAGCTTTTTCGGAAACCGTGGAGACTGGGGGCTCGGGTTTGCAGCTGAAGGGGTGCAAAAGGCGGGCGGGGGAGGAATTGGCGTGGGATTTTTTTCGCAGGACACGGGCAACGGCTTCATTTGGACGGACGAGGAGTTGGCAGAGCGACACGCTCAGAGTGTCGCTGAGATCTGCTGAGAGGGTGGCCAACGGGGCAAAACCAAGGAGCGCCAGTTGTTTGCCCGTCTTACAATGCCGACCTTGATACATTCCCCATTGGTTTTTGCTGGGTCATGGAGGTACACTTTTCGTTTCAGCTTCTTTGCATCAGCTGGGCGTGTCTTTTTTCTTTTTAGAAAAACAATTCGGACCCCCCCCCAAGATGGCGAACCGTTGTTCCCCTTTGGTTTCTCTTTGACCCCAAAAAGCGGGCACCCTCCCATCCACCACGATCCACAAACGAGCACAGCTGGATTCAGCCGCCTTGATATTTCCTTAGGTTCTGGGCAGACCATTCGAATACCCATCGGTTTTGACTCCAACTTCCATGTTGGACCAGGAACTAACTTGAACACTTCCTGGTCTCATGACCCCTTCAAAAAACCATCCCCTATGGTTTCCTTGATTCGGGAATCCCCAATAGCCGTTCAACCAGCACCCGGAAACTCGGTTGTCATTCCCTACCCTCTACTCCAAATACCCTCTGTTTTTTAAGGTATGATGTCGAGCCTCTACTAAAAAAGAGGTATTTACCATGGAAAGCCAGGTTTTTTCAAAACATACCCTAGGATTTTTTGAAAAACCTAGGTTTCCATGGTAGATACCTCCTTTTTTAGTCGAGGGTCGACAAATCGTAAAAGACGTGGGTATTTGGAGTCAGGGGCACCTCTTGCCCCAGCTGCTGGGTTTGTCCGAGGAGCTTCCCAGCGATCGCCCAGATGCCTCTGGGCTCCGCCAACGACTTCGGGAACATCCTCGGCTGGGGCCAGTCGCGGGCCGCAGACAACAACGGCGAGAGACGGGAAACCGCCTGGAGAAAGATACTGTGGGTGGACAAAATCCATTTCGCACCACCTAAGAAGGCCTGGAATGCTGATTGCCCTGTGCATACCAACAAACAATGGTTTCAACCATGGTTTCAACGTGGTGCAGGATTTTGTCCATCAAAAGTAGGGGTGCTCCCGTGCTCCCCTTTGCTGGATGAAAATATGTGAATTGTCCGCTTTTTTGAATTGTCCGCTTTTTTGCTAAATGGGATACGTGAATCCCCCCTTTTTTGCTGGATGGGATATGCAAATTCTCATTGTTTTGCTGGATGGGATATGCCGATTCCCTTCTTTTGCTGGATGGGACAGTGAATTCCATTGTTTTGCTGGATGGGATAGTCAATTCTATATTTGGATCACACTTGTGACTCATGTGACTTTTGTGCTTGTGTCCAAATTTAGTCCTCACAGCCGGCTGCGAGCCAACACCTACCCCCCTACTCCAAATATCCACTTGTTCTAGGGCATTTTTTGAAAAACCTGGTTTTCCGGGGTGAATACTACCTTTTTTAGTAGAGGGTCGACAAATCATACCCTAAAAAAAGGTGGGTGGAGTAGGGGGTAGATGGCAAGACGGCTGGAGCATAGTTCAGTCTTCGACATCGCCCGAGTTCCTTTGGGGCATCCAGGGTTCTGCCTGCCCTAGACCTAGAAGCCCAGGTCAGCTAGGCGCCCGACCTCTCGCCCCTTTTTTGGTTGGGAGATTCGGTTCCCCTACTGAACTAGACGGAAAAAAGTTGCCACCCTTATGCTGACCTCTCTACTGGAGGCCCTAGAAGCAGAACGCAAATCAAGGCGTCTCTCGCCTTGGCGAAGTTTCCTTCAGCGTTCAGAAGGGCTGTCTGGCGGGTCTTGCGAGCCGAACCCTGCAGATTGGAATGACATACTGTGGATGGACGAAGTTGTGCACCATTCTGAAGCCACGGAGAAAAAAGACTGTTTGCTGGTATTTAGAGGGGGAAATCCGGCTCATTCCAAGGTTTCCGAACGGTGGTGCGATTTTCATAGTTGTGTTTGTTCTTCCCTCACTTCCTGAGTTCTTGGACTTTGGTCACTTTTTGGGTTTGGACCAATTCAGTGGCAAACAAACAGTTTGGTGATTTGTCCTGGCCAATCCTCTCGATCGGAAGTGAGAAGGACCCGAAGGAACTACCCATCAAGGAGGTGAGTGAGTCCCTGTTCACCAATGGACCGAAATTCAGGAACCCATCTTAAGGGGAGTAACTCTCAGCAAGCAGTAGCCAGGAGTAGCCAGTCACACCTCAAAACTTTACCAACCAGTAGCCGGGAGTAGCCAGTCACACCTCAAAAACCTTTTAGGTGGTGTTTTGGCCGGGGGGTTGCCAGTCACACCTCAAAAACCTTTTAGGTGGTGTTTTGGCCGGGAGGTTGCCAGTCACACCTCAAAAACCTGGTTGAATCAGTCACGTCGAACAGGTTGCCAGTCACTCCTCCCACTTTTCGACGGCGTTTCGACTGCCCGGGCGTCGAAGACCAGAGCGGCTCCGAGAAGCGTCGCTCTCAGGAAATACCCCGGGGACGTGATGTGCGGCTGCCTGCCGGGCGGTGGCCGCGAGGCGAATTTCTCCCGGAGCTTTTTTGAGACTCCGCCCGGGGGGTCGCGTTTCTTTTTTTTGTGGCTTTGTTTTTTGTTTGTTTCTGGTCCTCCCTGGTATTTTTTTGCAGGCTCTTGGTTTCCTTTCCTGGTTTTGTGCTTCTCTGGCTTTTCTCCTTTTCTATGTTGTTTTCTTTGCGTGTTTTAAGCAACGGAAGCAAAAGAGCAAGCAAAGCTCAGTCCATCTTCAAGTTTCTGGGTGTTGTGGCTCCAGCTCCAATTCCCAGTTGCCTGGTGCCGACCTCAGGCAGCCCTTGGCCAGCTGAAGCGGTGGGTCTGGCTGACATGCTTACCTGCGGATGGTACCCCCTACTCCAAATACCCACTTTTTCTAGGGTATTTTTTGGGAAACCCAGTCTTTCAAGGTAAATACCTCCCTTTTTAGTAGAGGGTCGACATGATACCCCCCCAAAAAAAGTGGGTATTTGGAGTCGGGGGTACCTGAATTCATTCAGTGCAACGTCCAATGACCCATGCTCCACGACTCTTTTGTGAAGTGGCTGTGGCATCCCATTTTGGGGTAGGTGCACCACCCAGTTTAGTCTAGAGTGGGGATTGGTTGATGTTCACTGGGGGGTAACCGATTTGGCTTTTGACCCATGGCCAAGTCGCTTCAGAGACGGGAAGACGAGCACTCCAGCTTTGCCACATGGCAGCGCTGGGATCGGATAGTTGGGGCGGCTGGCAGCCGCAAACAGGGAGAGCTGCTGGAGCTGACCCTTGCGTCTAACAGGTTGGACATGGCTGTGGCTCAGAATTCGAGAGATTTTCCGGGATATGGACCACAGGTTTTAGTCCACTCTTTCCATGTCTCAGGGCCAGCCGGCCATTTTCGGGAAGTCCCGTTCCGATTTTTGGTCGCCACAAAACGACCGCTTGGCGTTTGCTCGTCTGCGTTTGGCCTTTCGCTTCAGGTCAATGCAGTCATCGAGCCAAGCTCGCGGGTGGTGAACTTTGATGTTTGGGGGTGGGCGACTCAGCGACTCAGCGACCCGGGTTCGGCTTTTCGATTTCGAGGAACGCGTTCGGGACTGGCTTTTCGGTTGAATCAGAGCCACGCTCCAAATAGCCCTTACACCCGATACCCTCATATCTTTTCTGAAGAAGCGGAGGTAGTTACCTTCAAGAACCCGGGCTTTCGAAAAATCGCCTCAACAAATGAGGGTAGGAGTCGGGGGTACTTACGGTCCGCCCCCGCCCATTTTCCCGCGCGCGCGGCTCACGGGCCTCCGGGGAGCTGAGGTTCATGCCGCCCGCGGGCCAGGAGCAGTGTAGCTTCAAGCCCCGAAGCGGCAAGAGGTGAGCGGTCAAACACCGATTCTTTGGTAGATGGCTCCGGTGAGTAAGGGACCATTTTCCTTGCCAGAAATAGCGAAGCGGATGTCCGCCTTCTTAATTCTTGAAGCATGGTTCTGGGATTACGACCATTTTAATACCGGGTTTTTAGTTTGACTCAGGTGTTCCACGCAGCTGGGTGTCCCTCTCTTTTCAAATTTTCAGCCCCCAAAATTGGCGAGGCGGTGTGCTTTTTGGTTTCCCTTTTTTCAGCCCAACCAACCAGAAGCGCCCTCCGAAAGGGTGCTTGACAAGCAAGATGCGAGACGGAGTGAGCTATCAGACGACAGTTTTTTGACAGACCTCCCAGGATTCGAGCAAGAAGCATTTGTTCGTCGTGCCCGCTCGGAGTTGGTTCTCTTGTTGAAGGAGATTGTGGTTGATCATGATGCGTTAAACCGTTCTGATATGTTTGTTGACTGCTTTGGCAACATGTCAAACGGGCCAGCCCTGGATGAAAGTCGGACCCGGCTGATAAGGACCTCATATTAGCTGAATGCATGGCTTCCCCAAGTTATCAGCCCCATTGGGGATATGAGGTGGGACCAAGGTTGTGGGATCACTCGGGGTTTATCCAGCCACTGTGATACTTTTGGGAATCCCCTCTGGGGGGTTAGTCTTTGGGGGACCTTTTTCTGGTACAGAAGACATTCCGTTTCCCACAGTGGATCCGACTGTCTCGGTGCGAGCGGGCGACTCCGAGGCTTGCGGAACTGACTGGCAAGCGGGGCCGCAACCCCAACACCAAGATCAACGGCGAGCGAAACGTCACGCTGAAGCAGGCGAGGTCTCAATAGCCACACTTCCCCCAACTCCATTTGCATCTTCCTCTTCTTCCTCTCTCTCTCTCTCTATGCCGAACTATATATGAGCAGAATGGGCCAGTGCAAGACTGATGCAGGGACCGGCAACATCAGATTTGATTTGCAAGATCCTTCGTGGGTGCTCGCCTGCTAGGCTGGAAAGCCCGTCCCCTTTTTCGTGCGGCCCTGAGGCCGACACGTCAAGCATTGGGGGTTCATATCTTTTGCAATCTGCGCCTCGTCCTTTGGCAGCGTGGATGATTTAGTTTTGAGATGCAACTCAAGACGGAAGATACCAAAGACAATTCTCCCCTCCAAAAAAGGAAAAAACACAAAACAATGAGTAAATAAAACAAACAATCCTCCCCCCCTCCCCCGAGAAAAAGAAAAAAACTGGGGAGGGGGTCTGTCCCCCCTTGTCCGCAGCATTCGCTGCGTGCATGCCTGAGGTTTGCCTGTACTTCTCCGCTGGCCTTGGGGTGCGCGGGCATCGTGGGTAGTGGCATCCATTTTCGTCTTGGCTCATCGGTCAAACAGTGGCAGGCGGTTGCCCTTCCTTGGCACCTCTTCTGGCAGCCTCTTTTGGGGGATCTCTTCAAACCAAACGGTGCAGCAACTGGCAATCCACAATCCACAGCAGCATGCACCTTTTTGAAACTCAGCAAGTGGAAGTTTGCCCAACTTCCAAAGTTGAAAGAACAAAGCTTTCTGGAAACGACACGGAATTTCCCTGGCGGCGGCGTTTGTTTCTTTTTGTGCGGATGCCAGGCTTATATGACTTCGCGTTTCCAGATCAACCGCCGCAAGACGCCGCTTAGAAACCGGGCAGAGCTGCTCGGGCTGCATGCAGAACAATTTTCGCTCTTCATGTGTGGTAATCAACTTCCATTTTGTCATCTTTACTATTATGATTATTATTATTGTTATTGTTATTATTATTATTATTATTATTATTATTATTACTATTATTACGGCCAATACATGTGTATTGCCCCAACGGCCCCCCGACGGCCCGCCTGAATGTGTCGGAAAACATGCGCAGGGCCAGTGTTTTGAGAGGTTGAAGCTCACAGGTCCGGACCAAGTGTGTGGGGCCGAAGTCTGGGGTTGGGCCCCGAAATGCGCACCCTCTGCGGGAATCGTGTGTGCGGGATTTCCTTTTTTCCCCCCGTACACGCAAGCTAGTCTTTGTTTGCAGCCAGCCATGCACACTTTTCTGGCTGGAAAAACATGGAACCCCAAAATCCTAAAACCCTAAACCTAAACCCTAAAATCCAATAAACCTAAACCCAAAACCTTAAACCTAAACCCTAAACCCTAAAATCCTAAAACCCTAAAGTCCTAAAACCCTAAACCCTAAACCCTAAAATCCTAAAACCCTAAAGTCCTAAAACCCTAAACCTAAACCCTAAACCCTAAACCCTAAAATCCTAAAACCCTAAACCTAAACCTAAACCCTAAACTTAAACCCTAAACTTAAACCCTAAAATCCTAAACCTAAACCCTAAAATCCTAAAACCCTAAACCTAAACCCTCAACCCTAAAATCCAATAAACCTAAACCTAAACCCTAAAATCCAATAACCCGAAACCCTAAAACTAAACCCTAAAACCTAAACCCTAAAATCCTAAAACCCTAAAGTCCTAAAACCCTAAACCCTAAACCCTAAAGTCCTAAAACCCTAAAGTCCTAAAACCCTAAACCCTAAACCCTAAACCCTTAAATCCTAAACCTAAACCCTAAAACCCTAAACCTCAACCAAAGTACAGCCAGCCAGCCACGGTGCTGCGCAACTCAAGGGACAACTGCGCCCATTGCATGCCTATCTAATGGGCGGCTCCCAGCCTGAGCCGAGCCAAGGTCCTGGTCAAGGTCCTGTGGGGCGGAACGCATGTATTGGGGGTATTACTAGAAGTAGTAGTAGTAGTAGTAGTAGTAGTAGTAGCAGCGGTGGTGGTGGTAGTAGTGGTAGTAGTGGTAGTATTGCTGTTACGATTGTCATCATTATTAGTATTTTCCCTTGTTGGTTTTGAAGGGAATCGATTTCACTACTGGCCACATTTCTCATTTCTTAGGGGACGAGAAAGCAAATGGAGCTTTAAGTTCGCAAAAACATCAAGGAATTATCACCAGCATTTGTCTTTGCAACCCACCCTCGGTCAATTCCCTCTCAGGCGGCCCTGACCCTGGGGTGGCCGAAACAGGGCAGAAGTGCAGACTTGAAGTAGTCTTATGACAGCTTTGATCAAGGCCCAACGCAACCAAGCAGCTCCAAAATGAAGCATGCTGCTGCTCATCGGAGCCCAAATGAATTACATGTTTCATGCCATGCTCTCAAGCCTTGTCGAGGCTTGTGATGTTGCTCTGGCTGTGAAGCTGAATCAATGCCTCTATAGGAATGCCGCGACGCAGCCATTCTTTTCCTGTATCGTCGAATCGTGCGTTCAACACGAGCTAACCAGAGGGGGCGGGGTGTTAAAATCTACAGCCAAGCTGGTCTATTGAAGACCGGTGGTCCAATTGGTTACGTGTTGCCGAGCTGTTTGGCCGGCTGCCTCTGGTCGGAGTCAATATGTCATAGGTGATGCTTCGATATTGATTGGACATTTTGGCGAAGGTTTGACCTGGGGTAGGCCATTTGGGAGTTGAGGAAGAGTTCGCGGCTGATCCGCTCTGCTTCAACGACACGCTTTAGGCAAACGGCAAGACTCAGAATTTGTCATCGACACATCGTTGGCGAATTGTTCTTGGAATCTGTTCCCTTTGGGCAACTCCATTGGAATGATAGGTCCCTAGTGGTCAACCGTCCCAATGACCACCGGAAAAGCCCTTGAGCTGCTGTTCGTCTTGTTCGCACTGCCGGCGCGGGGTTGGGCGACCGAGGTACGTCCGACAGCTTGGAGGCATTGTGATGGAGTCCAACCCACCGCAGTGGGCCTGGCATTGTTTGGCAGCTCGCGCGTAGTTACATGGTGCGTTGGATTTCAGCGATGAGTGAAAGGGGTTGGTGTGAATTTGCGCAATCCATGAAGCCTCTGTTGTGGCTGGGGTCAACCGTTGAAGCCGGCAGCACATTTGCTCCACATTTGCCTCTGACAGCCAACGCAGTTGAACACTTCCCACAAGTTTCTGCAACAGTCGAAAGGGCCGAAAAAAACCACAGCCTTTTCAGATCCTGCGAGAAACAAACAACAACGCACATGTGCATATGTGTCCTGTTTCGGTTAGTTTGGTACGTGGATGGGTTCCACTGGTTTAGACAGGGGTTAAACTCCATGCACCAGGGAAACCCATCTAGTTTTCCAAAGGCCACCTACGCTCAGGCTGAGTTTTTTTTGGGCCGAGTTTGTTTTCCTTTTTTTAAACAACTAAAATAAGATAAAGTATAATAACACATAGAAATAACTAAAAATAACTAAACAAATCAATAAATGAATAAATCGCAGGCTGGCCGGGCGGCTGAATGGCGTCACCATTGACTGCGAGGGCGAGCCGTGCCCCGGGTCTGTTTTCGCCATGCCAGGAGCCGTCCGACGGTCCGCTGGCGCCGAGAAATTTTCCGGCTGGCGGTTTCCTTTAAGGGACTCCCCTTCAGTAAAAGTTTTTGCCCCAAGAATCTGGAGGCGGCATTGTTCAGCGCGCAGGCTTTCAAACCAAGACTTTCCTGGTAGAGATACATTGGCAGCGCTTCACGCCAGAATCAGGCAAATCCGCATGAGCAGCAGCCTGCCCAGAGCCATGCTTGCTACATAGAGTCATTAGCAACAGAAGAGGCAGTCAGTTCTTTGCAAGAGCAGAGTTGCGGAAACGGGCCGGACAATTCGCCTATAAGGGAGGCTCCGGCGTGCGTGAATGGATAGATTGAACCCTGCAATCAGGCAACAGGCAAGTGTGTTTGCAACGGAGCCGACGCTGTGAAGTCAGGAATTTTAGCACTTTGCACAAATGTCCTGCTTCGTCATCCCACTGACAGGTATTTCCCACCTCGCCGGCAGCTTTCCAACCAGGGCAGGACAGATGGAAGCTAGCTTTCCACCAGTAAGATGTAGGTAGCTTCTCCCGTAGTCGTGCCAATCACTCAAGACATGTTTGGGGAACATATCTGGTGTCGGCCTTGGTCGCAGAGGAGGAGGTTGTTAGGGAGATGATTCCTTTGGCGCGCTTCTCATTTTTGGAAACTCTTCAGTGCTGGATTTTCTCCATTGGTGATGTGAACCCACGCAGGAAGTACCGGGAGGTGGGGTTCTACAACATCAACTGGCAGGTGCGCCGCCCCATGAGAAAGACCTCTGCTTCTTATCGGCGCATTCCGCACATGGCCAATGCTTGCACCCGCGCCTCATGATGAGTTGTGCAGGCCCATCCTCGCAGCCTTCGTCACTTACTTCAGATGTGTTTGCTTCACACTTCACGGATCAGCCAGAAAGAAACAGAGCGAAACTCATGGTCTTCAGGAAAAAACCAGAGAAGTACCCAATTTTCTGTTAGGAAAACCAGAGAAGAGCCCAACTTTCCGTTCTGTCGCCACCATCCCACCGCATTTTGAGTCAGAAAAGCCCGCTCATCGGGCCAGGCGCACGGGCTCCACGGGGCGGATCGCGCCTCGTTGGGCAGCCGCCTCTGCTGCGGCACCCGGGAGCCGGTGCGGTTCAATGCCCTGCCGCCTCGGTTTGGAGGGAGCGTGGTGGGGTGGTTCACTGAGCTGTTTTCGCTTTTCGGATGGCGTTTGGATTCGGTTTCCGAATTTAAGCCGCTGATTCAGTGAGTCCTTTTTGGTTGGGGATCTGAGGGCCCAGAGAGACGGATGTGGGGGTGGCTTCAGGATTTGCTGATAGACATGGCCATGGGTCATAAACTATGCCGATCCCATGTTGGGGTGGATGAACACCCATGTGCCACCTATTTTGATGTCCACCAGGGTACAGGGTTTTGACCCACGGCCACATGGCACCAGCTTGGAAAGCCATCCACTCAGGTGTGTGAGTGTGTGTGTGTGTGTATGTGTCTTTCGTGGCATGTATCAGGTGTATTTGCTGCATGCAAACATCAGTGTGGGCAGATGCAAACATCAGTGTGGGCAGATGGAAGTGCAACGACTCGTTGCTGCCATTCTGGAAAGTCGTGCCCGGGTTCCGAAATGTGTCAGGATGGGTAGATGTCTTCAAAGCTCTTGCAAGAACAGTCAGGATTCCGACTTTGCAAGATACTCGCAATGTTAACCCTGGATTAATAAACCCCTGGTTGATTAATAGGGGGGTGTCTCCTTCTAGTGGGGATTCATCACTTTTGGAGGGACCCCCCCCTAATGGGACGGGTTTAATACTCCTGGGTCAACATTAGCCTGGCCAGGACGGCAAGATTGACATGTTCCGCTGGAAGTTTGCATCCTTCTTCAAGAACCCAGGTGTCCTTGCCCCAGTCTTTTGGCTAAGCTCAGCATGCTTTGAGTGGAAGAAATGGCTGTGGCTCAAAAAACCGGTATCCAAAATGGAACCCTGGTAAGTGGAAACATGGATCAACACCTGCATAACTCCTCCTGTTTAATTTTGCGCCACGCCCAAATGACCAGGGACAGTCTCAAGCGTGGGCTCGCAATGAGCACAAGAAGTCCTATGCATGGGACTGCTACTCGGGGCTCGAGCAGTATCAGAGATCTGTTTGTGCGTTTGCGACGAGTCATGAGTCTGACGAGCATTTCACCAAGGTCACGATGCAAACCGACAAGAAAGAGGACGCGCCCATTCAGATCCAGAAACCGTTCTCCAACGAACCAGCAATTTGTGAGGGATCATGATACCCAACGACAGAGCGGATTGGATAGCAAGATCGAAGGGCGTGCTTGCATGGCCAGAGACATATCTGCATCTGTATGTCAAACCCTGGGTTGAACCATATGCTCATTCAATCGAAGAGAAGACGATCCCGGCTTTCCGTGCCAGGACATGCTCCTCAATTTCAGCGCAAGTCCAGGCAAGGGCGTGTTCTTCCAGTGGGATGGCGAGCGAGGGCCCCAGATGCTCAGGAGCAAGCGGCGAGTTCGAAAGGTGCCACCAGCTGGAATGCCTTCTTCAACCTGCTACGGAGGGGTCTTCAAAGGGAGTAGCTGGGTTCCGGAAAGACGAGTTTTGAGCAAGTTTGGCCTTTGCAACTGCATTCCCAAAGCACGGCATGAGCCCATGTGACAGATTTCGGCTTGACGGCCGCCACGTTCCTGGCAATCCATTGCCACCAGGTCGCGCTTTGCCTTCAACCCGAATGGTGAGGACTTCCAAATCTACATTCGCAAGGCGAGCGGTCAAAACTCTTTATTACCCGATTGATGAATCTGAGGGTTTTTGTATTACACCCTGGGACTACACCCTTGGGAAATGACACACAATGGTTCAAAGTAGCACGGTTTTATCCAGAAATGTGCCTAAATGGGTCAATACCTAGTGGGTGTATTCCCAGGGTGTTATACAAAACCCTTAGAATGAAGAGTCATGATATCTCTCTCCGGCATCGATGCTTATGTCCATATCAGGAGTCTGCTCCTTGTGAGGATATCAGGCTACTTACAAGATCTTACAAGATCGCCTGCTCATAACCAAAGATCAGTTGCACACATGCTGTCCCCACTCCGGTCGTGTGAATGTGTCAGCCGTTTCTCTTGCATCATTTTGTGTGCGCGCATGCCTGATTTGATCGAGGTCCAATGCTGACCAGATTACAAGTTTCAATAGAGAACCACCTCCGAAGAGGTTGGTGGGCATGAATCCCACCGGCTCCCTTATCACAAGTCCACGCCCATATTAGCCGCGGTCAAAGGACACCTCTACTTGGGGTTACATGGATGGTCATCCACCTGGTAGCAAGGATCCTGAATGACCATCATACTGGCTCCACCGTGACCATAGGCTGTATGTTGGGAGTTTTGACTATGGCACCCATGGAACGGACTTTTCTTCGTTTCTTTTAAGGTTGGACCCCCCCTTCTGTTTTTTTTGCTTTTCTCTGCTCGGAGGTGGCCAACGTTCCGGTGGTCATTGGGCCGTGGGTCAACCAGCGCTTGGCGCTAAGTGTTAGAAGTTGACAGCACTCGTCGAGTTTTTTTCGTTTTTTCTTCTCCCCGGTGAAGGTGTTCTTTTGTTTGTGAAGGGTAGACTCTTTGCGTTGAGTAGAACTTTCCCCCTCTCCCCCCCCACCCCGCCCCCTGCCCAAACCCCCAAATCCCCCACCCCTCCCCCCCCACCCCGCCCCCCCCCCCCCCCCAAACACACCAGTCTTTTGGGGAGGGGGTGTTTGGGGTGTCCTCTTCAGGGGAGTGTTGAGATCCCACAGACGGTGGGCTCACGGCACTCGATGTCTGCTTGCATCTTTCGCGCGTGAGACCCAAAGAAAACCCATCACAATGGGCATTTGGATCTCTTTTTGCTCGGGGAAAACGGAAAATTGAACGCGTTTGAATTCAGGTGGGTATGGGTGAAAATTAAACCACCATGGGACCGCAGGTTTTAGTCCTTGGTTCCATTCACCAGGATTCCATTTTGGGTGCCGATTTTGACCCACAGCTGGGTAGTTGGATGAGTCAAGTGAACGCGCATCCAGCAAGTTCAGAGCTGGCAAATGGCTATGGTGCACACCTTGCCTTGAGGGCTGACTGGTCCGCTGGACAATGGCGAGCCCGTCCCAGCCCCAGGCTTCTGGAATCGCAGTCAATAGTCTGAACCAGACAGGTCAGGGCTCAGGCAATTGAAGGTCAATGGTTCACAGACAGGCTCAAATTTCCAGCAATCCACCCGCTACGGCTTGCAGTGCCAAACCAGCCAATGCTCCGTTGCAGGTAGCATTCTTTTTGGGGCTGTGTTCATAGCCGAGCCGGCAAAGAGTGCAAGCAAGGTCGCTTTTGCATTCTGCGGCAAAGACCCAGAAAGCGTCGACGCGGTAAAGAGGCCGGGGTGCAGTTTCCTTTTGCGCACGAATGGCAAATCATAGATAGCGTGTATAACTGGCTGCTTGCTGTTTGGGAGAGCTATGTGTCCCATGTTTCTAGGGGTACCTTTCCCTTCTTTCCAGAAAGCCTCACCAAACAACGGCCGGTTTTGGACAACGAGGGGTGAAAAGAAGGGTTGGACTCCAACCCGAATTTTCGGTTCCTCACTTGCCAAGGGCCAAAACGGCGGAGAGTCCGTGGCGAGAGCGCAACGCCTCGCGAGGCGCATTTGGCAGGCCGTGTCTGGGGCTCTCGACGCGGAGCTCAATGCCACTGCGCAGGAGAGTTTTCTCTTTGGGCTTCCCTGGGTTTCCTGGGCTTTCTTTGATGTTCACCAGGGCTTTCCTGGGTTTTGACCAGCCATATATCGCCAGATGAGCCATTTGCCACCTTTGATGTTCAGGGGTACAACATAGCCTTTGGCGCGCATTTTGCCCAGGGCTGTTAGGGCTTGAGAACTTCTTGCCGACGAATGGATGTTTTCCGAACTAAACCACTAAAAGTGAGTCACTTTTAGCAGGGGGGCAGATTTCGCAACCGAGTCTTGTGAGGGTTGATCCACTGGGCATGGCTCGAAATTAGAGAGCTGGCGGTTACGCAGGTTTTGGTCCATGTTTCCATTTGCCAAGGGTGCCATTTTTGGTACCGGTTTTTCGAGCCACCCCGGGGTAGTCAAAAAGTAGAACCCTGCGCACTGTTGCGTCTTTCCAGCTCTGAGCATGTGCCTCGGCTCTGCATCCCATCTCAAAGACTCTTCGTGTCTTTAGTGGTTGAAATCCAACCACTTGACTGCTAAAACTTAAATTTTGCTCCCCTTCCAACGTCAACCAAGCAACTCCCGCAGGAGATCTCGGGCACAGGCTTGCGCGTGTCACAGAACAGCAAATAGGCGCGCGCCGGGCGCCGGGCCGGGCTTGCGCCCATGCAGAGAACTGCTTCCTTTCGACTTTCAAGCCCGAAAAGAGGAAACCCCTCAATCTCTGTGCGCCTTCGCGCAGCTTGACCCGATGCAAGGGAAGAGCCGGTAGCGGCTCCATTGAGTCTGCATGAAGCATGAGCGGAACGGCCGTCAGTGTGTTGCCTTGACCCGATTCTTGAACATCCTACTGTTTTTCCAGACCGATGTTTTGGCAGGTTCGGCATGGTCTGTACGGTCAGGCCCCTTAGAGCAACCGTTGGTCTGAAAGACCAGCAGCGGGTTCCAAGGGGCGGTTTTCTCACGCGAATTGACAGAAATTGAGACTGCCTAGAGTTTTACTGGCCTGGCCTGTGGCAAGGCTCTCGTCGGGAGTGTTGCTGTCAGGAAAGGTTATTTTCGGGTGCGCCTTTTTTAAGGAGCCGGGCCCCCAAAACGACTTCGGGTTTCCCCCCGTGGTGTCCCTTCAAAGCCACCATCAAGGGGGCAGCCCGTCTAAGAAAAGGCGAGTCGCCCGGACCTTGCAGAACTGCAAGGCTTGCAAACCGGAGCGGCCCCATGGTTCGTTTCTGGAGCGATGCTTTGGAGCTTACCACCGGTGCAACGTAGCCACAGAATCTGTGAGCACTTGCATGTTTGATCGTCTCACAAGCACAACACCTGGGGAATGGAATGAAGAGTTCAATTCAACATTCCATTCCTACGATGGATATGTGTTCCAAATGGCACATACCTAAATTTGACGACATCATCGACAATTAATATAAAAAAAGTACAATCATTTAGTTACATGATTGAAGACAATACCATGGACTTTACATCTGCAGTTGTTTTTCTTATTTTTTCATATATATATATAGATATTAGATGTAAACTTTAATTATTATGATATAATCGGAGCGCTCGTGTTCGCGGCTTCGGATTGAATCATGAAGCTTCTGTTTTATTGAAGACACAAAAGGAAGCCTGCAATGTTTTGTGTCGAGTGACACGGTTGTGTGGATGAGGGATGGTGGATTAAACCTCCCATCTCCTTTTCATCAGGAATTTTTGTCTCTAGTTTGGCCCTCTTTAATTCGCTATGGTCCTCAGCCACTGGCTCAAAACCGATTCGGGTAGATGGTCCGGTTAGTAAGGATACGTTCCCCTTGCCATATAGCTGCGGAATTCCGCCTTAGTTCTTGAAGCATGGTTCTGGGTCGACCATTTTTGTACCGGCCTTTGATTGCGACTCAAGTTGAGCAATGGCGTTGACGGTCTCAACTCAGGTGGGGCTGGTCCGGCTGGCGAGGATCCTTCGCCAAGGCCGGCCGGTGGGGCGCATGGGACCTGGGTCGCGAGGGTCGAAGGAACGCGCCGAGACGCAAACTCGAGAACCATCCAGGGGCCCAGGACGATTTTGGAAAGGAGGTTTTTATTTGGACCGCTCTCCGTGCAGAAGCAGCCCCGAGTTACCATCCCGCCCGGGGGGGGGGGGCTTTGACCAACTGCCATCTTGACAGCCACCCTCGCTTTGTCCTCCACAGTGACCACCAAATGCCAGGCATCTGGGAACTGCTGATAGAGGTGTTCTATTGCTGATTTGTACGCCTGAAGGGTGCCCAAGCTGACATGACCAGTTGGCCGGGCCGTCGCCCATCGACAGCCAGCCTCTGAGAACTTCGCCCGTTGGGCTTTCCCTGCAATCGAGACCCACACTGCGAAGTCCGCGAAGGGTGGTTGAGCAGACCGACATGGGCAGAAAAGCGACGAGGATTCAGGTCATTAGATTGAGGGTGTAGTTGAGCGGCACGGAGGGGGGAGGGAGTTCATGGAGAAGATGAACAGCATGCCGTTGGAGCCGAGAGGAGAGCAACTGGCGGCCATTCAAAGGAGGGCGGAGCTCCTCCGCCTATCTGGTTCCCACCTTGGTCCTTCTTCCTTGCCAGAACCCTAAAGCCAAGTTCCTTGCCTGCAACTCCTGAAGGCCAACGCTTCCTGGACATTGCACCTGGGACAGAACCGCACAGATCTTTGCACTGCCACTGCCCCTGCAAGTACGTCCGGAGCAGGGCCAAGGAAGGTGAAGAATATGTTGTTGCAGTTGGTGGGCAGGGTGCTCCGCAGATGTCTTGAAGACGCAACGGGAAGCGGTGCGGCTGTACGGATTAGGGATGGCGGGCTATTTTTTAAAACTCCCTTTATCGGGTTGATGGGGGGAAATCTCCCTTTTCAATTCCCACCAACCAATCCATCGGAGAGGTGGTATAGTGGAGGTGAATAACATTGGCTTTTTTCTGGGCAAGATGAGGGCTAGATAGACTTCAAACATTTGATAGGACGGGCCGGGTATTCCACCTATATTTTACCCTTACAACTTATGATGTATTTAATTTTTGAAAAATATAAATTAATTTGGTTTGATATTATTTATATTAACATTTTGATATATTGGATTGAATATTTACTCGATCTGAAATTGATGATTAAATTGGATTGGATTGGATTGGGTTAGATTGGGCTTTAATGGGTTAAATCGAGAATTTTGAATAGAAAATTGATATATGAATTATATAATATGTGTTTGTTTGTTTTGAAAATTTTAATTTAATATAAATAAAGGATGAATATAAGTTTTGTAAATTGAAATAGAGTTGGATTTATTTGAAAAATTAATTGGTTTTGGTGTTTTAGGAGTTGATAAAATTCTTTTTTTTTTTTTTAGGGTGTTATTTGGATATATTAATTGAATAAGGGGATTTTGGGTGAATAAAATTCTTTTTTTGATATATTTTATATAGAATAACTATATTTATTTTATTTTTAAATTTAAAAAAATAAAAATTTTAATTATATATATAAATATATAAAGGCCGATATATAAATCATAAAAATATTATTTAAATAGATATTTATTAATAAATTATATTATTAATATGTTATATCATCGACCATTTTAATTGTTATAAAATTATGAATTTATTATATAAATCTATTATTATAATTCTAAAAAAATGGTAAAAGGATAAAGCCATTTATTTATGGATGATTTTTTCTATTTTAATTTTAATATTATTTATTAATTTCTTTTTATATATTAATATGCCCTAAAATTGTTTTTATATTTAATAATAAGAAAATTTAAAATTAATTAGGGGAAACAAAAATTTGTTTATTATGATAATTATAAGCTAGCTTAATATTATTTATAAAGCCCATTTCGATTTACTTATTGTTGTTTGTATTTTTGATTCTATTTATTTTAGTAGGAATTACAAAAAACAATTAGTGTGGTGTAAGTTTATACTTAGAGTTGTATAGCGGACATTAATGGTTATTGAATCTTAGTTCTTTAGTGACATCCTTATTGTTTTTTTTGGGGATTTGTCTATTAAAAATATTTTTTTCCCAAAAAGGGTTTGTTTTTTTTCTAGGGTTATTAAATAAATGAGGAAATATGGCAAAATATAACGGCAATTATTTGAACTTATGGTTTAATTAGATTACCAATAAAATAATAGGGGTTTATATTTCATCTTCAATATTTACATTCCAGAATTGTCATTCTCGAAATTGGATTAATCATTCTTTTAATGGGGGTTGAACCAAATCCCCCCGTTTAGTAGGGCTAACCTTGTCAGGTTTGGATTTGGATTGGTTCTTGTAGAAGGAAATTGGGAAATAGCCCCGATCTAATTAGGGGGGGAAATCGATTGTTTTTTTTTTTTCCTCCAAAACATGATAATCGAAAGATTTGGGACTTCCCAATCCCCGATAGAGCTCATGTTGGGTTTAGTCGTTACTTGTTGGGTTTTGCAATTGTCCAGGAATAGGACAAAAAGAAAATCCATATAGGGCGTATGTTCGATTTTAATAAAATTTAGGGATTATTTTATATTATTAAACAAAATAAGATAATTTTAATAGAATTTAGAGGATATTATATTGAATATTTACGGGTACAATTTAATATATTATGTTTTGCATTATATAATCTAAATTATTTTAAATTTGAATAATTTAAAAATAGAAATTATTAATATATATTATTAGGATATAAAATCCGAAAATCTTTTGGTCGTTGTTTTAATCCGATTTTTAAATATTATATTCGATTTATAAAAGAATCAAATAATTTTTTTAGAAGAATAGTTTATTTTGTAAAAAAACAAAACAAAACAATATACCGTAAGCTACACAAGCGCACCGCACCATTCCGTTTCTCTAATTATTACGCTTCTCACACGCTATTCCCTAATTAAGATTGCATATGTTAATATAATTACCTAAATAAATTATAAGTATTAATAGTTCGGCAAATATAAATTATTATATATAAATTAATATTTCTTAAATTAAAATTATTAAGTTAAAATATAATTATTCGAATTTAATATCTAAAATAATCATAATATTTTAACTAAAATAAGAATATAAATAAATCAATTATTTTTCTAATCTCTTAATATAATATTTTTTGTTAAAGCTAAACCAAAAAAAAACCTCGGAAAAATATCTTCGATTTTAATTTTCGTTTCTTGGTATAGCAGGACAACAGGACAGCCCAGATCCCCCGCTAAAAGTCCGCCGACATTGTTCGGATAGAGTATAACCCCCCCCTTAGTCCCTCCCCGGGACATGTCAAATACGCATGGTTTTTCGGTCGCCAACCCCCCCCCCCCCCAATTTCATGACGTTCCACTAAACGTAATCTTCGGGGAGCGGGTCTGGAGAAACGGGGGTCCCAGGCTCGAATCCTCCCGCCGTCTCTTTCTACCGGCTGAGGTTTTGTGCTACCTTTTGCGGAAAACTTTGAGACACATGGTGTTCGGTGTTTTTCCTCTGCTAACACCATTGAAAAAAACACATTGTGTTTTCCGATTTCCTTGGCAATTGGCACCAATTTCGTGCAATTTCCCCTAATTTCCCCCAATGCTTCCCTGCAAATTGCGCCTTACTTTCTCACCAATTCCCTCCCACTTTCCTTTCAATTTCCATCCGACTTCCCCCCAATTTCCACCCCAGTTTCCCCCAAATGTCCTGGCAAATTCCCCAACCCCAGCTTCCTTCCAAGTGTCGCCCCCAATGTCCTTCGTGTCGGATACTTGGGCCATGCTAAGCCACGCTTCTCGCAAGCAAGAATGCCGTACAAGGGGCAATCTCAACACCCCTCAGAAATCAGCTTATCCGCGCACCCCGCCAAAATGACATGCAGTGGCCATGACATACCACCCAGCACTAAGGTGCCCTAAACGGCGAGCCTTCCTGTTCGCAATTGTACGCCCTGTTTGGTCGCCACCCTTTCCCAACATTTACTTGGAGGCATGGTTCGGCGCCCTTTTTGGGAGCACCCTCTTGGTGGCACTCAACACTCCGCCGACATTGCTCGGCGTGTCGGGGAGGATGGGGGAACCAGAGAGGACAGAAGAGCATACTAGGGGGACACGGGCGAGAGGAAGAAGGAGACAAGCTAGATGCCAATGTCGGCGGACTGAGCCGGAGGCTCTAAAGTTTAGCTTTCAGTGGGTCAAACGGAAACTAGCACTAAACACTAAAAGGCTAAAAGGCTAAAAGGCTAAAAGGCGAAAAGGCTAAAAGGCTAAAAGGCTAAGAGGCTAAGAGGCTAAAAGGCTAGGGAGGTGGCTGGGAGCCACCCAGATATGCATCCCTTCCTTCTGAATATTCTAGAAGCACTTCAGGCGGTCTTTTTCAACAATCTTCCCAGCCCTTCAGCAGAACCAGGTTCTGGCTTCTCACCTGCGGTCATTTCGCTGGTCAAAATCCCAAACCACAGGGCTAACCCATTGAGCGTCTGACCTGAAATGGCGGTGGTAACCAAAACCGTTAAACGGGATCCCATTTTGGTTCGGTGAACTCACCACCCATTTTAGAACCTATTTTAGTGGGGATTGGTTTGTTCACTGGGGGTACGGGCTTTTGACACATGGCGGTTTGTTCATCTGTGCCCGAAGTTGAAAGAGATGAACAACCATAACCAGAGATTGGTCTGAAGTTTGTTCCGATTTTGCACCCATTTCACCTCTTTTTCTTAAACCAGCATCATGGCTTGCGATTTCAACAAGATCTCACTTCCTCTGGCCAAACTCAAGTCTGAACTTTGCATTGACCACTGAAATGGCAACCAAACCCAAAAAGTTCAAAGTTCCTCCCAGGGAGTGAATGTCCTTTTGGGAAAATAGATGGCACTGGTAAATGATTAGAACACCAGTGCCATCTGTTTCCAAGCAAAGCTCAGATGCCCCCAGTGCATGGGAAAAAAAGGGCACCTTTTTTTGGTTGGTTGAGTTTAAAGGGGAACTCTTCCCCACAAAAAAGAAAAAACAGGGATCCTTACATTATACGCCTGAACATTGCCTTGTCAATGCTGGTTTCCCCTTATTTGGTGGAAAAAATAACCATGTTTCAAATGGTTGCAAAATGTATCTTTTTAGGAGCACTGAAAAAAGGAAGCACCCCACTGGGCAAAGAAACTGACCGATAAGGCCACCGATGTGATCCTTCTGCCCGCCTTGCAACGGCACACCGGGCATTCGAGCTTCTCCATGAGCCATTTTCTCCAGCACGCCTATCCAGCGAAGGCGGTTTTTGCATTTCCAGGGGAAGCAAGTCAACCGCAAAATCGTTCCGAAGCGGACTCATGGAATTTATCCTCACGTTTAACATAGAAAATATATGTTCGCAACTTTTAGCAGTCTTAACGGCAATTGTGGAAGCTTCCGACCATCCTTCGCAGGCATCCTTTTCAGGAAACCATCCAAACCCCAGGGGAGACAGCGATCGATGCGTGTTTACCCCTTGTTTGAACATCCTTCTGACTTTGGAAGAAAAATAAACAACGACTCAGAACGATTGTTGAAAGGAACAGTTGAAATCGATTGTGGAGATTTGTCAGAGGGGCCGGGTGCATTCTCCAAACCGCTGTGTGCTTTTCATGACATCTCTGAAACAAACTTACTGTGGTGGTTTAGCAGCCACGAGCCACCAAAACAGATAGACCAAAATGGAACTTTTGGATCATTTGCTTCGGGAGGCGCAGCGCATGGTCATCTGGTGGCACTGTAGGTTCGGACACTCGGATTTAGGTCCATCACGTTCCCCCAAAAAAAGGGCGGTCGAGTTGGTAGGCCATGGAAACCTAGGAGCTCCGTGTCGGTTTTCGGCTTCTCTGTCAGCTTTTTTCGCGCCTGGCAAGCGAAGTGCCCACAGAATACTGACACTTCTGGCCTCCGAACGGACGAAAACCGCGTCCGAGAGAAGACACACTGAGCCAATTTTGTGCGCCAACCACTGCAAGCACCAATTGTGACTCTTCAGCGGACTTGGGATGACGTGACTTTGCTACTTTTACACTGAATGATTTCTCTGGATGGCTTCAATATGATGTTGCTCCTCAAAGCCTAAGTGCTTTCAGCTTTTCACACATGAAACAGACCTGGCTTTCGCTCTCGCTAGCAGCAGCTCGCGGGGACATGGTTGGCCATTTTAATTTAGTGGGTGTTGTACCACCTGATACAACAAGGATTATAGCAAGGCCTACATAACCTTTGTTTGTTATGAACCATCTCAGTAGTTCTAAACGTCAACAGGTTTTGGTCGCTGCTCACTTGCAATGGCTGTTGGGAACTCTTTGATACACCCTTTGTGAATGTTTGATGTTGGCTGCTGCAAGAACCACACGACAAGCGTCTTCTCGCGTTTCATCTTCATGTTTATTGCAGTGCCAGATTCTGTTGAAGAACCCTGTATCTATCCACAGCAGCCATGACCCGTTGTTCAGTCTGCTCTTGTGCGCCCATGGAACAAATGGGGACGGAGCTTGCGAGACTTCTTCCGATCTGCTAAAAGTCGAACTTTTGGAGGCTGAGTGGAAACTACCACTAAACCAAACCAACTAAACAGATCTAAAAACCTCAGGAACCGGACTGGTTGAACCAGCAAGTGTAAGCATTTTATCCTTTTCGGGAAGTGCCATACGCCTGAGCTCATGGCCGGTCTGCTTCGAAATGGCAAATCGTGCAGAGCTTTGGCTGCCTTCTGGGCTCCTGTGCTCAGGAGTGAAATGGTCAAATCGTTCCGTTTCTTTCGCACGAAGCACATTTTCCGGGACCACATCAAGGGCAGCAAGCATGACCAAGCAGGAAAACCGCGCAAATTCCAAGAAACAAACCTTGATCTCAAAACCGAGGCTTGCACAACACTTAGCCACGCTCAAACATCCAGTGCCGCGACTGGAAGTTCAAGAGCAGCCGAACACGCATGCTTGGCACGTGCGTGTGTAGGATGCTGCCCACAGCAAGACCGCCCACTTGTCCTAGCGGCCATGTGGGCGGGTGAACAGTGGACTTCGACACGTTCTGAGGTCATCTGGAAACTACCTGCAACAAGTCTGCGTCCGCCGGATGCTGCCCACAGCAAGACCGCCCACTTGGAGTAGCTGCCATGCGGGGTGAACAGTGGACTTCGACACGTTCTGAGGTCATCTGGAAACTACCTGCAACAAGTCTGCGTCCGCCGGATGCTGCCCACAGCAAGACCGCCCACTTGGAGTAGCTGCCATGCGGGGTGAACAGTGGACTTCGACACGTTCTGAGGTCATCTGGAAACTACCTGCAACAAGTCTCACAAGCAGTCTTTGCGAAAACCTCTGTGTCTGCAGGATGCTGCCAACAGCAAGATCGCCCACTTGGAGTAGCTGCCATGTTGGCGGGGCAACAGATGACTTTGACACAAGTCTGCGTCCGCCGGTGAAGTAGCTGCCATGTGGGCGGGTGAACAGTGGACCTTGACACGTTCTGAGGTCATCTGGAAACTACCTGCAATAAGTCTGCGTCCGCCGGATGCTGCCCACAGCAAGACCGCCCACTTGTCCTAGCCATGTGGGCGGGTGAACAGTGGACTTCGACACGTTCTGAGGTCATCTGGAAACTACCTGCAACAAGTCTGCGTCCGCCGGATGCTGCCCACAGCAAGACCGTCCACTTGGAGTAGCTGCCATGTGGGCGGGTGAACAGTGGACCTTGACACGTTCTGAGGTCATCTGGAAACTACCTGCAACAAGTCTCACAAGCAGTCTTTGCAAAACCTCTGCGTCTGCAGGATGCTGCCCACAGCAAGACCGCCCACTTGGAGTAGCTGCCATGTGGGCGGGTGAACAGTGGACTTTGACACGTTCTGAGGTCATCTGGAAACTACCTGCAACAAGTCAGCGTCCGCCGGATGCTGTTCACAGCAAAACCGCCCACTTGGAGTAGCTGCCATGTGGGCGGGTGAACAGTGGACCTTGACACGTTCTAAGGTCATCTGAAAACTACCTGCAACAAGTCTGCGTCCGCTGGATGCTGCCCACAGCAAGACCGCCCACTTGGAGTAGCTGCCATGTGGGCGGGTGAACAGTGGACTTCGACACGTTCTGAGGTCATCTGGAAACTACCTGCAACAGGTCTGCGTCCGCCGGATGCTGCCCACAGCAAGACCGCCCACTTGGAGTAGCTGCCATGTGGGGTGAACAGTGGACTTCGACACGTTCTGAGGTCATCTGGAAACTACCTGCAACAAGTCTGCGTCCGCCGGATGCTGCCCACAGCAAGACCGCCCACTTGGAGTAGCTGCCATGTGGGCGGGTGAACAGTGGACCTTGACACGTTCTGAGGTCATCTGGAAACTACCTGCAACAAGTCTCACAAGCAGTCTTTGCGAAAACCTCTGTGTCTGCAGGATGCTACCAACAGCAAGATCGCCAACTTGGAGTAGCTGCCATGATGGCGGGGCAACAAATGACTTTGACACGTTCTGAAGTCATCTAGAAATTATCTGCAACAAGTCTGCGTTCGCCGAATGCTGCCCACAGCAAGACCGCCCACTTGGAGTAGCTGCCATGTGGGCGGGTGAACAGGCGGGTGAACAGTGGACCTTGACACGTTCTGAGGTCATCTGAAACTACCTGCAACAAGTCTGCGTCCGCCGGATGCTGCCCACAGCAAGACCGCCCACTTGGAGTAGCTGCCATGTGGGCGGGTGAACAGTGGACCTTGACACATTCTGAGGTCATCTGGAAACTACCTGCAACAAGTCTTGCAAGCAGTCTTTGCGAAAACCTCTGTGTCTGCAGGATGCTGCCAACAGCAAGACCGCCCAAGCTGCGATGTGGGCAGGTCAACAGAGGACATTGACAAGGTCATCTGGAAACTACCTGCAACAAGTTTCCCAAGCAGTCTTTGCGCAAACCTCCGCGACTGCAGGATGCTGCCCACAGCAAGACCGCCCACTTGGAGTAGCTGCCATGTGGGCGGGTGAACAGTGGACTTTGACACGTTCTGAGGTCATCTGGAAACTACCTGCAACAAGTCTGCGTCCGCCGGATGCTGCCCACAGCAAGACCGCCCACTTGTCGTAGCTGCCATGTGGGCGGGTGAACAGTGGACTTCGACACGTTCTGAGGTCATCTGGAAACTACCTGCAACAAGTCTGCGTCCGCCGGATGCTGCCCACAGCAAGACCGCCCACTTGGAGTAGCTGCCATGTGGGCGGGTGAACAGTGGACCTTGACACGTTCTGAGGTCATCTGGAAACTACCTGCAACAAGTTTCACAAGCAGTCTTTGCAAAACCTCTGCGTCTGCAGGATGCTGCCCACAGCAAGACCGCCCACTTGGAGTAGCTGCCATGTGGGCGGGTGAACAGTGGACTTTGACACGTTCTGAGGTCATCTGGAAACTACCTGCAACAAGTCTGCGTCCGCCGGATGCTGTTCACAGCAAAACCGCCCACTTGGAGTAGCTGCCATGTGGGCGGGTGAACAGTGGACCTTGACACGTTCTGAGGTCATCTGAAAACTACCTGCAACAAGTCTGCGTCCGCTGGATGCTGCCCACAGCAAGACCGCCCACTTGGAGTAGCTGCCATGTGGGCGGGTGAACAGTGGACTTCGACACGTTCTGAGGTCATCTGGAAACTACCTGCAACAAGTCTGCGTCCGCCGGATGCTGCCCACAGCAAGACCGCCCACTTGGAGTAGCTGCCATGTGGGCGGGTGAACAGTGGACCTTGACACGTTCTGAGGTCATCTGGAAACTACCTGCAACAAGTCTCACAAGCAGTCTTTGCGAAAACCTCTGTGTCTGCAGGATGCTGCCAACAGCAAGATCGCCCACTTGGAGTAGCTGCCATGTTGGCGGGGCAACAGATGACTTTGACACGTTCTGAAGTCATCTAGAAATTATCTGCAACAAGTCTGCGTTCGCCGAATGCTGCCCACAGCAAGACCGCCAACTTGGAGTAGCTGCCATGTGGGCGGGTGAACAGGCGGGTGAACAGTGGACCTTGACACGTTTTGAGGTCATCTGGAAACTACCTGCAACAAGTCTGCGTCCGCTGGATGCTGCCCACAGCAAGACCGCCCACTTGGAGTAGCTGCCATGTGGGCGGGTGAACAGTGGACCTTGACACGTTCTGAGGTCATCTTGAAACTACCTGCAACAAGTCTGCGCCGGATGCTGCCCACAGCAAGACCGCCCACTTGGAGTAGCTGCCATGTGGGCGGGTGAACAGTGGACTTCAACACGTTCTAAGGTCATCTGGAAGCTACCTGCAACAAGTCTGCGTCCGCCGGATGCTGCCCACAGCAAAACCGCCTACTTGGAGAAGTTGCTATGTGGGCGGGTGAACAGTGGACCTTGACACGTTTTGAGGTCATCTGGAAACTACCTGCAACAAGTCTCACAAGCAGTCTTTGCAAAACCTCTGCGTCTGCAGGATGCTGCCCACAGCAAGACTGCCCACTTGGAGTAGCTGCCATGGGGGCGGGTGAACAGTGGACCTTGACACATTCTGAGGTCATCTGGAAACTACCTGCAACAAGTCTTGCAAGCAGTCTTTGCGAAAACCTCTGTGTCTGCTGGATGCTGCCAACAGCAAGACCGCCCACTTTGGAGTAGCTGCCATGTGGGCGGGTCAACAAAGGACTTTGACACGTTCTGAGGTCATCTGGAAACTACCTGCAACAAGTTTCCCAAGCAGTCTTTGCGCAAACCTCCGCGACTGCAGGATGCTGCCCACAGCAAGATTGCCAAATGGACAAGTTGACCTGTCTGCGGGTGAACAGTGGACCTTGGTACATTCTGAGGTCATCTGAAATTACCTGCGAGCAGTCTTTGCCACAATCTCTGCGTCTGCAGGATGCTTCCCACAGCAAGATAGCCCACTTGGAGTAGCTGCCGTGGACCTTGCCACATGCTGATGTCATCTGGACCCTACCTCCGAGCCGTCTTTGCGAAAACCTCCGTGTCTGCAGGATGCTGCCCACAGCAAGACCGCCCACTTGGAGTCGCTGCCATGTGGGCGGGTGAACAGTGGACCTTGACACGTTCTGAGGTCATCTGGAAATTGCCTGCAACAAGTCTCGCAAGCAATCTTTGCGAAAACCTCTGCGACCGCAGGATACTGCCCACAGCAAGACTGCCATTTGGAAAAGTCGCCCTGTCTGCGGCTGAACAGTGGACCTTGGTACATTCTGAGGTCATCTGAAATTACCTGCGAGCAGTCTTTGCCACAACCTCTGCGTCTGCAGGATGCTGCCATGCTGCGGTCATCTGCAATCTCCCTGCGAGCAGTCTTTGCCAAAACCTCTGCGTCTGCAGGATGCTGCCCACAGCAAGACCGCCCACTTGGAGTATTTGCCATGTGGGCGGGTGAACAGTGGACCTTGACACGTTCTGAGGTCATCTGGAAACTACCTGCAACAAGTCTTGCAAGCAGTCTTTGCGAAAACCTCTGCATCTGCAGGATGCTGCCCACAGCAAGACCGCCCACTTGGAGAAGTTGCTATGTGGGTGGGTGAACAGTGGACCTTGACACGTTCTGAGGTCATCTGGAAACTACCTGCAACAAGTCTTTGCGCAAACCTCCACGACTGCAAGATGCTGCCCACAGCAAGACTGCCAAATGGAAAAGTCGCCCTGTCTGCGGGTGAACAGTGGACCTTGGTACACTCTGAGGTCATCTGGAATTTACCTGCGAGCAGTCTTTGCCAAAACCTCTGCGTCTGCAGGATGCTGCCATGCTGAGGTCATCTGGAATCTACCTGCGAGCAGTCTTTGCGCAGGATGCTGCGCACAGCAAGACCGCCCACTTGGAGTACTTGCTATGTGGGCGGGTGAACAGTGGACCTTGACACGTTCTGAGGTCATCTGGAAACTACCTGCAACAAGTCTTGCAAGCAGTGTTTGCGAAAACCTCTGCATCTGCAGGATGCTGCCCACAGCAAGACCGCTCACTTGAAGAAGTTGCCATGTGGGGTGAACAGTGGACCTTGACACGTTCTGAGGTCATCTGGAAACTACCTGCAACAAGTCTCGCAAGCAGTCTTTGCGCAAACCTCCGCGACTGCAGGATGCTGCCCACAGCAAGACTGCCAAATGGAAAAGTGAACAGTGGACCCTGGTACATTCTGAGGTCATGTGGAATTTACCTGCGAGCAGTCTTTGCCAAAACCTCTGCGTCTGCAGGATGCTGCCCACAGCAAGACCGCCCACTTGGAGTATTTGCCATGTGGGCGGGTGAACAGTGGACCTTGACACGTTCTGAGGTCATCTGGAAACTACCTGCAACAAGTCTTGCAAGCAGTCTTTGCGAAAACCTCTGCATCTGCAGGATGCTGCCCACAGCAAGACCGCCCACTTGGAGAAGTTGCTATGTGGGCGGGTGAACAGTGGACTTTGACACGTTCTGAGGTCATCTGGAAACTACCTGCAACAAGTCTGCGTCCGCCGGATGCTGTTCACAGCAAAACCGCCCACTTGGAGTAGCTGCCATGTGGGCGGGTGAACAGTGGACCTTGACACGTTCTGAGGTCATCTGGAAACTACCTGCAACAAGTCTTGCAAGGAGTCTTTGCAAAAATATCTTCCTGTCAGGCTACTCGGCTTCTTGAGGGGCTCGTTTGATCGCACACTTGTAAATGGAATCCAACACGGCACTGTTTCGGGTCAAAACCCCGTACCCCCAGTGAACATCCCAATCCCCACTAAAGTAGACTGAAATGGGTGGTGCTACCCCAAAATGGTACCATTGGTGTTGACCCACGGCCAGTTGGCTCAAGACTTCAGGGACGCCAGCGCTGTCGTTTTTGGTTCTGACGGATGCATGCCATGGGTGTCTGGCACACACTACTGCCCTGCCCGTGTTGGGCAGTCACCATTTCCACCAGCCTACGGCCCGTCTCCAGTGGTAGGACCGCTGATGTCAATGATGCGCCACTGACTGACCTGAGTGGCACAACTTGGCAGTCGCATGTCTGGCAACCATGAGAATCGGACAATGCCTCAAGTCAGACAACGGCTTTGCATCTTGAGCTCGATTTGGGGACCCTGGTCATCCCAAACGGGAATAAATCAGGGTACCAACTTTCTGCTGTAGTCTATTTTAGCAGGGGAACCCTCCCAACCAAAAGAGGGGTGAGAGGCCGGGCACCTGCCTGGGGGACCCAGATAAGGCTGGGGACGTGCTCGGCTGTGCATCTTGCTGCCGCGAGACGCCGTCAGTGTCGAAGGCGGACTCAAAGATGAGATCGTCGATGCTGTGCCGCTCCTGCTGTTCCCAGCGCAAGACTTTGGAGCCAGAAGAGCGGGAGCAGGCGCTTGGTTCACGTTGGAAGGGGAGCAAACAAAAATAATAGCAGTCAAGTGAATTTTTAATCAGGCTTGGTTGACGTTGGAAGGGGAGCAAACATTTAAATTTGAGCCGTCGGCTGGATTTGGACTTCAACCAATAGCCCCACAATAAGCGATAAGTGTAAAACGTGTCCCAACAACAACCCATGCTTTGGTGGGATTGAAAGGGAAACCCCAAGGAAAACCGTTGCGCCATTTTGGGGGTCCGATCTAAAACAAATCAACACATCCGTGCAGGATGCCGCCGGTGAGGCCATCTTCGGAAGCCACGCCCCAGGCTCCACTCTGCAACCGAAGTCATGGCCATTCCAAACCCTTCGTCTCGAGTTTCCCCTGTGGTGTGTTTTTGTTTGGCTCCTGGGGCTGGATTTTTCCTAGCTGGGGTTCTGCATGGCTGGTAACATCCCAGCATCACCAGCATCACCAGCCTCAATTGGCCTCTGATTGGGAGGCAGTTGGGAGTTGCTGGGGGCTGGTTTAAGTTAAGGGGGGTTTGGGCTGGCTTAGATCTTCGTTAGGGTGGGTCTTGTGATGGTTTGGGGTTGATTTAGGGCTGACATCCAGGCTGCTGTTGGGCGGGTTTAGGGTTGACTTTGGGTGGATTTGGGGTGGGCTTGGAGCTGAATCGTGTTGGGTGCTGCTGGCAAAACAGTGCCTTTAGGGTTGCTTTAGGAATGTTGTTGCATGAGTTGTGGGCGAGTTTTGGTAGTTTGGGGCAGAATCCTAAACGAGACCAAAACTCGCGTAACCACACCCCAAAAGCAACCCTAAAGGCACTGCTTAACTATATCAGCCCTTTGCCAAGCCTAAATGAACCCCAAACAAACCCAAGACCCGCCCTCGTTAAGACCTCAGCTCACCCCAAACCAGCCCCGAGCAACTCCGAACTGCCACCTAATCAAAGCCAATAGGCAGCTCTAGTCCGAGCGAGGCCAGTAATGCTGGCGATGCTGCCGGCTAAGCCCGAGCAACTCTCAGGCCGGGGATGCCGGGGATGCCGGGGATGGACCGACCAACCAACCAACCAACCAACCAACCAACCAACCAACCAACCAACCAACCAACCAACCACCAACCAACCAACCATCCAACCATCCAACCAACCAACCGACCAACCAACCGACCAACCAACCCAGCCCTAGTAAAACAAGCAGCCCTAGGAAGAAAAACGGACCCCAAATCCACCCACGTGATCGAAAAGATCTTGGACCTTACCGCGCTGTCAACTAACTCCTGCTCCGGCGCGAAGGTCATGCTTATCACGGAGAAGAGCCGCGCACCGGCGACTACAATCTGCTCATCCTGTGGCTGTCGGCCAACGAGCAAATCCGAAGCAAAGGACGAGCCCCACTCGTAAAAGCAGCGAAAGCGGAGATTTCGGGTCACAAGTTGACGGGCTCCTTCTGGGCTCCTCGCTTCGGCCCGGGCGGCTGCAGTGTGAAGATGAACGCCTGCCCAAAGAAAACGACGAGTTTGTTTCTGTAACAAAATCCACTGGGTTTACCGGTAATTTTGTTCTTGGATTGCTTTAAACTCAATGGTCTTTATGTATAAAAGGAAACAACCAAACCCAACGACGATCAATCCATGGGAACGAACATTCCACTCGCTCATTATGCTCAAAATTACCAGGCTGGCAATATCCCCTGCCAATCATGATACGCCTGTCTGAAATGCCGGGATGAGAAAGGAGCCCTCATTTGGCCGGCTGATACGCTCACTGCTCGCCCAGGTGCCCAATCTTCAAGGTACGGCCATGGGAACTTCCACGATTTGAGACTCACTGAGGCCATGTGTGCAATCTGAGGACTCTGCTGAGTAAGACTGAAGATCAGTTGAACCTGAGGACACAATTGAGGACAAACATACATGAATCATTGAGGACGATTTTGAGCAAGATTCAACGCTTCTCCCTGGACTGCCGGGCTTCAAACGCTTTCAGCACCTGATGGTATGGACTCCCGATGCTCAAAAAAATGGTGGATCGGAGAGGCCCACATCGGCAGATATTTCCCTGACGCACAGAGACATGGGCTCGTCTCACGGGCGGGAACCCTTGTGACTGCAAACTCGACCATCACAAACAACACCCTGAGAAAACAAAGGAGCCAAGCCACGTGCCCAAGGGCTTCTGAAGCTGCGGGCTCCGGCTTCCCATTTTGAGGCTTTTAACCCGTATTTCGAGGCTCCAAATGGGTATGAGTCAAAGAAAAGCCGTTTTCCGTATACCACCAGGAGCCTCGGAGCGCAGGCTTTTGAGTCCATTCCAATTATATAAGTCATTTAAAAAAAAATAAAAATGTTTCTTTTTCGTCCAGCCCATTTACCCGGGTTCATTTCCAGGGCTCCTCTTAGTCCATCCCCTCCTTACCAGGGTTCCATTTCCAGGGTACCCATCGACCGCCAATCGACCGCTCCACGCCTCCGTCGAGGTCCAGTGGATGCCGCACTGCTCCCGGCCGAAGCGCTTCCGCCAGGGCTCGAAATCGCTGTGCGCGGAACGCACGATGGGCCAAAGCTCCTGTCGGCGGTTTTTAGGGGTCGGTGATTTGGGGGATTCCCGAATACAGGAAACCAAAGGTTGGATGGTTTATTGCTGCCCTCTTTGGAGCCTCTCCCAAAAATTCCAGGTGCAATGGCAACGGTTTCAGCAAGTGGTTTCCCTTCTAGGTCCTCCAGTAGAGAGGTTAGAATAAGTTGGTACCAACTTTTTCTGTAGTCTGTCTTAGTAGGGGAACCCTCCCCCAAAAGAGGGTCAAAGGGCCCTACTGAGGGACCTAGCTGTGGTACTTGGGCGTGTCGTTTTTTGGCCCCCCCCCAAAATGGCTTCGGTTTCCCTTGGGGGTTCCCTTGAAAAAAAACAAGCAAAAGGGGGTTCCCCTTTTAAAACAGACAGATTACTTGGTGGTTGGATTCAAAGTCCAATCCACCAAACCAAACCACCAACTAGGCACGGGGTGAACTGTGGTACTTGAGTTACTCTTTATCTGACATTTGGCGGCATCATGTATCGACCTTGGTATACCATTTGCACCAGTCAACACTTAATTGCAACGTGTCTTCAACACCTCAGGCAGTGATGGCCGCGGAGACCAAAGGCCTGAAATCAGCTCAACCGGCCTTCAAATCTGCAAATTGCAGACGCAACTAGCGCATTCATGTTCAACAGAAACAGAAACAACAGCGATGAAGCCATGGGCTTTTCAAAATCCAAATCGGTTAGCCCCAGTGAACATCAACCAATCCAACCACTCAAATAGGAACCCTAAAATGGGTGGTGAATTCACCTACCCCAAAATGGGATCCCATTGGCTTTGACCATGTCTCAAAAGGTCCATGGCCTTTGCAAGTTCGGACTGGCACTGAAGACCTGCAAGCCGCGTCGGAGTTGCGACTCGAAAGTTGCCGTTGCCGAGTCACTTCCGAGAAGAGATCTTCGAGATGGCCTGGCACGTGTTCAAAAAAGTGTTTTTTTCTTTTATTTTTCTTTTTTCCCGGAATAGTATTCGAGGCATAGGTGTCCTTTTTGGGAAAATAGACGGATTTCCCTGGTAGTTGATTGAACCACCAGGTAAACCAGGGCCCTCTATTTTTCAACCAAATCAACCTAAAAGGACACCTATGGTTAGAGGCATTTGGGGGGTGGCAGCAAAGGGTGAAACATACAGAAGCCCTTGTTTCAGACTTGCCATGACGATATCATGCTGAACGCCCCAATTCGAGCGGGAAAAGCCACGACTGCTCTTGAAGTTGAAGTGACAGCAGCTATGTCCTTAAACACCAAGGATAAGACATGTAAAATTGACGTGTGTATCGCTCAGTCGACCTGATGCCAAAAAGCCTTCCTTTTGAGGCTGTGAAAACCTCCAACCGTTGCTTTTTGCTTTTTGAACCCACAAATCCAACCGACGTCTTTTGCTTTTTGACCCATCGACTCGGAGCTCTGCGCGCATCGGGTCGGTGCCTATGTGATCCGCTGCCATGAGCTCCTGCTGCAAGTGGCGGTAGACGTCGATGGAGGACGCCAGGAACTCATCGCACGCCTGGCAGAGTCGCGTGCTGGAAGCCCCGGGTTAAAACGGTGGTTTGGTGGTGGGGTGGCTTCCCATTTACCCTCTAGAACCAGGAGTCAAAAGAATCGTAAGAATTGATCCCAGAACCAGCCTGGCCACTTGAGCCACTTGCTCAAAACCCGGTAGTAAAATGGTCCTAATTCCCCAGAACCATGCTTCAAAAAAATCAAGACGGACCGGATCTCCGCTACTATAACTCTGGCTGGGACTGCCGCTGAACCTTCATCTCCTTGTTGCCGTGACCAAAGTCGGCCAAAAAAAAACCCGCCAATGCACGGCCAACAGCCGACAGCAGACGAATGAGCAAAAAAAAATCTTCGGCCAGCGATGTCAGGAAACCATGCCATGTCAGGAAAAGATATTGCTTGTTGTGATAGGGAATGAGCTCACCTGCCTACCAACATCTAGGTGTCGATCATTTGTAAGAGCCAAAATGCAGGAGCTACGCACTCATCACACGCAAAGCATTCCACCGTTTCCAGTCAAGGGAGACATCACAGTTTGCTTTCGGCTTTCACTCACAAACCATGAAATGGGATTCCCACCCCCTCCCCCACCCTCTTTACTTGGATGTTCAACCCACTTAGCAAGTAGGTTACAACCATGGTTATCAGCTATAACCTTAGTTATAACTTACGTACTACATGGCTTGAACATCGGTTACAAGCCAGGTGACCCCAGTCACTCCAGTTATAACCTTAGTTATAACTTACATCCAAGTAACCCCCCCCCCCCCACCAAAGCCAGCGTGCTCCACACCGCCCATCCCGCCGAGCTGCGGGGAACTTCTCTTTGCCGCCGCTTTTCTCCTGGACCACTCGCCAGCAGTACTGCCAAATGGGATGTCGAAGCACCTCGAGTCGAGAGGCCACGTGGCTCGCTTCTCGTTGTTAGGAGTCGGACCCCCCCCCCTCCACGACCAAAAAAACCAAGGCGAGCAACGCTTGCTTGGGGTTGGGCAGTTTTAAAAACAAGACACCCGTTTCTGCGCAAGTCGGAGACTGCTTCGCCCAACTCACCAGGCCTCCACTGAACGGCGCGCGTGCCAGCCCAACTTGGCCAGCATGGCATCGGGCGATGTGGCCAAAACGTCTCGTTTTTCGGGAGCTCTGGAAGCCGCAATTTGATTTCGCAAAAGAACTGGCGCCCAGCTGGGCCATGTGAATGTTCATTCCATCCCTCCTAGGGGATAAACAAAAGATATGCCATGTCATAACATGCTGTGCGTTGAACCTCCTGTGCTTTGTGGTGCCAGCTTGAGAAAAAAATCCGCCGGGGCCAAAAAGAGAAGCTTGACCTGCAAACATGCACCAAAAGGACCCAGGCACCAGGCATCAGGCACCCAGAGGCACCCAGGCTCATGGCTGTGGGTGTCAAAAATAGGGTAACCCCAAAATGGAACCCTGGTAAATGGAACCAAAGACTAAAACCTGCGGGTACCCAAAATGGCTTGCCTTGGTAAATGGAAAAGACTAAAACCTGCGGTCCAGGAATCGATTCCTGGTGGCTTAATTTTGACCCATACCCACATCAATGCCTTGTCTTGGAAAGGTTGGGCGAAAGCCCAGTGGACGCCCAGCTGGTTTTGTGGCCATATATGTCTGTGGCTCATAACAATGTACCAAAATGGCACCTTGGTAAATGGAAAGCTGGTATATGTCGCCCCCCTTCCCCACATCTCTCTCCCTCTCCTGCGCAATCGCTGTACTCATGACCTGGCAGCTTGTCTGGGTTGCCCTGGCCCAAACGACTGGATTTGAGTCAGAGACCTGGAAGTGTTGACAGCTGAGTCATACTCAAACCCCGGTATTAAAGGATCTACCCAGAAGCATGTGAAGAATTAAGAAGGCGGCCGCAGCTATTTATGGTTGGGATTGTCCTTGCTAACCTTCATCTACCCGGGTTTTGATTGTGGCTCAGCTGTTCTGAGCAGCCTTGCATTCGTGTTGATCTTCAATTGAGCCATCCCTGCCGCTTCCTGACAAGGCAAACATGAAGCAACCAACTGCAACGCCATTTTCCGAAAGCGCACAGACTAGAGAAGACACTCAAACAGATAGACAGACAAACAGAAAGCCAGAAAGAGACAAAGAGGGAGATCTAGAAAACGGATTGGATGTGGTTCTTTGCGGATTACTTGTTCTTCCCCCTGTTGGTCCTCTTCTAGTACTCTTTTAATACTCTCTTTTCATATCCTACAGGGATATGTGGATCCACAAAAATCACATCCAAACCGTATTCTAGAAGGGAGAGAGAGAGAGAGAGAGAGAGAGAGAGTGAGGAAAACAGAAGGCAAAGACCAGCAACACATCGAGGCAAATACGGACAGGGACAAACAGAGACAGGCACAATTTGACAGAGACGGAAATCAGAACAAAGGAAGAGACAGAGCGAAGAAGAGCAAGGAAGAGAGACAGACAGAGACAGAGCCGGAGACATCAACAGAGACATCAACAGAGATGGAGATGAAGGAAAGAGACAATCAGGCACAAAGGCAACAAACGGAGATCTAATCAAATACACTACACACTTGTTACACTTACACGCACAAAATGATGGCCGAAGTGTTGGCAATAGTTGGCGGCACAAATCGTCGGGGGCATCAGTTCGATCAATTTTTTGTCGGGGCACCATTTTATTTTTATTTGCTTAAGGCCACAGAACAAATAAATAAAACACATTCCTTGTAGTTGGAGGACATCAGACCAAAAATTCGCAATACCGGGCCCCAAGTTCACACCTCCCTCAAGAACTTTGCAACGCAAACGTCCGGCACCACCATTTCAACCCCTCTCCGCTCACTGTACTGCCGTTTGACCTTTTCGCAGCCATGCTCCGTCTTCGTAAGGGAGTGTTAACCATTGGATGTTTTCACAAGGAAACGAAGAAGACGAACACTTCAGAAAAAACTTGAGCAACTTCTCCAAGAAGGACTCTTTGTCCAAAAAAACCCTCCAAACAAACCCACCTTCCGCCGGGCATTGATTCGAATCAATTGGGAGCTTCTGTCGCTGACATACCTGTGCCTCCACGCTCTCTTCGGAGGTTCTACGCCGTGCAGTTCCTGTGAGCAATCGGATGGATGAATGGATGGATGGATGGATGGAATCCCCCCATTGCACAAAGTCAGCTAAGGCCCTTCATCTTAAGAACCACCAGAACGCATGTGGACTCGAACCGTTGAACCCCCCCCAAAATGAGCGCAAGTTGAATGCTTGTGGACTGGTTGCTCCTTTGCAACCAAAAGGCTCTCCATCCGGAAGCCTTGAGCACCACTAAACAAAGCCAAGAAGAACACCCTGTCAGGGGAAATCAAACAATAAATAAACAACACATAAACAAATAAAAAAACAACACATAAATAACTAAATAAATAAAGGAATGAATAAATGAATAACTAACTAACTAAATAAATAAACATATAAATAATAATAAAAACAAAAACAATAACTAAATAAATAAATTAAACAAATACACAACTACATAAATAAATAAATAAATAAATAAACAACTAAATAAACAAATAAGTAAACAAACACATATCTATGTATATTATTTTTTGTCGCAGGGACTCGAGCGGACTGGTGCAAGGGAGCTGCCTGGGAGACTGGGAGGGCATGGGCCAATGGGAGGAGACTGGGCTGGGAGACTGGCCGCTGGATTGGGGGGGTAGACTTGGGCGGAAGAAAGTGCTAGTGTTGTAGAAAGCAAAAGTTGAAGCCCTCGACCTCAAACGTGAGGACCATGAAATCTCAGTGGAGAACGAAATGCGACAGAAGCCCTGCCTTCGGATCAAGTCCAGGTTTTTTTCATACCAAACAGGCTCTTTCTTTCGGGTTTCGTGACGACCTCCAACGTGAGGGCTTCATGGCAAATCAAATCTCCAACCTGAAGCTTCCCACTTGAGGGATTCACTCTATTGGCAGCTCCCTGCCATAAGGTTCATGCGGCGCGTGGTACATGGCTGTCCTTCTTTGAGTTGCTTACCTCCGTTTTTTTTTTGTGGGTTTACTGTGGAACCAAGAGAACAAAACACATTTTTTGGGGGGTCCCACCTGTAAAAAGATGCACCCATGGTCTCAACCCGAATATGTGGGGTAGAATTGCAGCCGCCCTTTGTTGAGCTATCTTCCATGGGAGGTGGCGCAAAAAAGAGACCGTTCCATGTGCTCAGTAGCTTCCGACTCATTGCCTGAGGCTGTCTATAGATGAGCGGCAACCAAACACATCGTGCCTTTTCTGATACGCATCAATCTCGAGCACCCAACATCTGGCAACTCACCGTCCATGTTACGGCAGCCCCAGAGTCAAGCTCAGTTGCTCTTGCGCCTGGCTGCTGTCTCCGCCAGCTTTGGATCGCCCCAGGTCACAACAGCGCCAGATTCAAGAATGGCAGCAAAAGCGCACTCAGTCGCTTGGACGTGCTGGGCGCTCCTCAGCTGCTCTTGCACCTGGCAGCTATCTCCTCCGTGTGCACAGGTCTCAACGGCCCCAGGTTCAAGAACGGCAGCAAAAGACCAAGCGTCATGTGCGGTTGTTCGGCAGCCTTTGCGCTTGGGTGTCTCTGCACAAGTCTCCATGACCCCACGTCACAACCTCGGCCCCGTGGCCACGCCAAGAAATGTCCTGCCAGTGGCGGCCACTTCGCCCTGCGCAATCGCAGCCACCACGTCCCCATCTTGCAACCCGGCCTTGTGCAAAGTAGCCGTCAAATCGAGCCGCCGGCCTTTCGCAGTGAGATTTAGGCGCCGGGCATGCTGCTGCGCTGCAGCTTTCAGCTCGCTGACACGTGTCGCTGGTCAGACTTCTATGGAGCAAGCATCTCCACTGGGCAAGTGCACATCCACCTTCATGGCGCAGGACGCTTCTTCTGGGTGCATTCGATTGAACACGAGCAAATGTACATTGGGTAGGGCCTTTTTGAATGCATTCTAAGGTTCGTCATTAACGAGGGTTGAAATCCTACGTAGGCACTGAACAAATCTTTCACGGGTTAATTCATCGGCACCTTCAAACTGAAGTTTTGGAGCCGAAGCCAAGGCGAGATCGACGTCGGCGCTTCTGTTGCAACCGGATGGCGGCTTGCCGAATCGGTGAGTCATACCCATAACCCAGCGCAGGAGAACGCTCAAAACCTCGAAGCCCAGGGTAAGGATTTGCAAAGACAACTCTTTCCGCTCGCATTTGGCAGGTGATCATTCCGCACTACCAGCTTGGATTGGTGGCTTGGACTGGTGGCTTGGATTGGTGGCTTGGACTGGTGGCTTGGATTGGTGGTTGGAGGGTACCAGAACACCTTTCCCATGCAGTCTTGTCAACAGTGCTTCACATCCCCAAACCGCCGATGACAGGCTTCATGTCCGCCCCGTTTCATGTCCACGGGTGTTCCGCCCACTAACACTCATGCCAAATGTATCGACACGGCGCTCCCCCTGAACCCCCCGGATTGCCCCCAGAACTCTCGTGCGCAAGACGGGACTTCCGAAATGGGCTTTGTCAATATAAGCTTCCAAAGAAAGCCGCCATCCATCCATGACGATCCATGCGGTCGCTCCCGATGTGGGCAAAATATGGTTGCGCCAACCATGGGTAAAGCCCATCTACTTCCCAAAAACCAATCACGCAAGTGCAACTTCCCCCAAATTTCGCACCATCTCCTCAAAAAATCATTGGTACAGCCATTTGAGGACTACACTCATAGACCCTTAGGGGGGGGGGGGGCGGGCTATCCCTAATTGGCGTTATTAAGTTGGCTTATCAACTTGGCTTATAGCCCCACTAGGGGTCCATGATAGAACCCTAGGTCCTCCACTACAGAGGTTAGAATAAGTTGGTACAACTTTTTTCTGTAGTGTACTTTAGTACGTGAACCCTCCCAACCAAAAAAAAAGCCAAAAGGGCACTGGGGACCTAGAACCTGACTGGCCCCCCTTCTTGCCTTCTCGGAGCTGGTCTGGAGCATGGCGCTTGCAGAAGGCCTGAGGCTCAGTTCAACTTGCGCATGGAGAGCAAACATGTAGGGTTTTAAACCATCCAAGAGGAAACCAAAAGAACACATTTTACCAAAAGTCTAGGGGTTGATTCCGATACCATTCTTTTTAATCATCCTTCTTTTCAACAACTGGATCTGTTTCCCCTGGGTGGTTGATGGCTGCCACACACATGAACAAGTACATGAAACGTTCGGGTTGAAAGGAACCTCTCATTGAAGGGCCAGGAGGAAATTGCTTGCTCAACCTGTATTGGCAAGCCAAAGCTGCAAAATGCCGAGCCATTGGTTTAGAATGCTCATCGTGGCCAGAAGTGTTCGAGTAAAACTAAGGACAGAGAAAGAGAGAGAGAGAAAACACAAAAGACACCCACGTCTACTCTGAGCAATGGCCGGAATTTCTAGTCATTGTCCTTGATCTTGGCCAGTCAGAGGTCAGCCGAATTGTCGTCAATCGAGATAGGACAAAGCTGTGTGGCTTCATAAGGCTTGACCCTTGAGTCTTTTGAAGGTGCCCGCAGGAACCGAAACCCTCCCAGTGGAATTTCAAGCACGGCACTTGGCCAAGGTGCAAATGCCATTGGCTCTACTGTACAATTTTTCTGGCTGGGCTAGATGAGTCCCAAACTTTCAGCAGGGAACCAGCAAAAGTTGAAGCGGCAGAATTCCTCGTCGCACAGAGCATCTGTCAATCTGGCAAGCAAAGGGGGTATCATGGATGTGGGTCTAGCCCTTCTTGGACTGTTGCTTCGGCACTTCCTCAAAGCTCTTGTACTTGCTTCAAAACAATCTGGACATTCCGAGTTGCGCATCTATCATCTCTTCCACCCACACCACATGGTAGGGTAGCAACACACTTTGCTCATCTATCATGCCTTCCACCCACATGGCGCGGTAACACACTTTGCTCGTTGAGACTAAAATGAAGAGGGCACAAACTGCCAACGGCGGTGAAGCATCTTTGCAAGTTCCAAGTCACACCAAGACCAGGGAGGAAGGGCCATTTGAGATCGAGAGAAATCGACCAAGTCAAACACCAAACTGGCTAAGGGTTGCCCACCAGGGTTGCAGCTGGGTGTGCTGCTTTGGAGGGTTCCCCTTTTTTTGAGCAGCTTTTAAGGGGGAACCAACGTCAAACCGCTGCCAGGGGGGTCCAACTCCCTGAAAAAAGCCCCGCCTCGCTCCGCTGGAAGAGGCTCAGATTGGGGCCTGCCGTTCGCAAGACCGAAGCGCTGTCCGTTTTCAGATCTTAGGCTAGAAGTTGTCCTCAGATCCCCCGCTAAAAGTTCCGCTTTTAGCGGGCGAAACTCGGAAATCCAACCACTAAACACTAAAAAAAGTCTCGGAGTGGACACGAGGCTCCAAACAGAAAAGTTCTAGCCATGCACTCGAGTTTGTGACGAACATCAATCATTGGCTTTGTCAGAAACTGTTTGGGCCACAATGCCCATTCCAACGCAGGCGTTTGCAAAATACGAAATATCCCAAATTTGGTGTTGTCATACTTGCATTATGAGGATCACGTACCAACTTCTTGACATCAGCAGCGCTGCTCTATGCTTTGATTGTACGCCAGTATCGAAAAGCGTTTCCTGCATAATCTGTTGACGATGAGGATTGTTCACGACTCCCCTGTTTGATAGGCAAATTCCTTCCAACTGAGTCCGACAGTCTCCAGTTCTCTTGATGATACAACGGCTGTCCACTCCCGTTAGTCGTAACACCCTGCACACGCATGCATGAACAATACCCTATCGTATTGAATGAGCTGTCCGTGTATGTTTTGTTTTGTAAGCAGCTCAATAATTGCTGCACCATGACAGGACTGCCAACATACACTCCCACCAATTGATTAACATGACAGGCTCCTTGTTTTTGGGCCATTTTCCTTTTGATGGGGGCCACTTTCCCGTCAGGTTCCATGTAAAGCTGGGAGGCTCACTCCGCCCGGCGCCGACGCCGCGACTTTCTCACCGGACGCCGATGCCGCCGACGCCGCCGCCGGCTGCCAGCGCGGCGCTCCGCTGCTGCGCGTCCTGGGAGTCCAGCGTCCGCAGCTGCATGTCGATGAGCAACGAGATCTCGGGACGGCCATCCCAGAACTTTGCCAATGTGGGTGTGCGCTGCTGTTTTTGTTTTGCTTTTTGCGATTTTGGTTTCTTCATTGGTTTTTTTCTCGCTTCTTTTCAAGGTGGAAATCCCAGAACTGAAACGCACATCCCAATGGAGGGATTGGCAATGCGACCATACGACCTTCCAAAACACACCTGCCACACACCTGCCAGAACCCGCTTTTTCTCTGGGCCACCCTTTTATCCTCTAGTCCATTTTAGTCAGGGGGTTCCTCCCCCAAAAAAGAAACGGTAGCTGGCCATGAATTTTAGGTGGACGTCCAAATTCGGTGGGGTTTTATGTCCACCACCTTTCCAGAAGCTTCAGGGCTGTGGCAAATGGAATCCACGAATCTGTGATACGTTGCAAAAAGGGCTTCCCAAACACTAACCCCCCACATAACGGGCGAGATTCCCAAAAGTATCGGACAGAAGTGGGGTAAAGGTAAAGCCCCGAGTGATCCACCACCACCTGTCAGACGGGTTCCTTCGGTCCCAATTCCACGGCGCTGGGGGCAGTTCTCGGAGCGAGGCGCGTGGCTGAGATCCGCCAGGCCCTGCTGGGTGGCCTCCGCCACCAGCGGCGCCGCCTGCGTCAGCAGCGCCCGCGCCATGGACCGCCGCACCTGCGCCGCCTCGGCCGAGGCGCCGGGGTTTTCTGCGGGGTTTTCGGGGGAAGGGGGGAGGGGCCGGCCGCGAAAACTCGGGGGGCGTGGAATGGGGGGAGTGCCATGAGTGGGTGTGATGGGGGATGGGGGGTGTGAGGGGCGTAATGGAGTGTAAGGGGGGGTGTAATGGGGGTGTAATGGGGTGTAATGGGGTGTAATGGGGTGTAATGGAGTGTAAGGGGGGCTGTAATGGGGGTGTAATGGGGTGTAATGGGGTGTAATGGAGTGTAACGTGGTGTAATGGGGTGTAATGGAGTGTAATGTGTCCCCATACCCGCGACTCCAAATGCCCCGCCTTTTTTCTAGGGCATCATGTCGACCCTCTACTAAGAAAGGGATCGGTATTTACCTTGAAAAACAAATGGGTTTAAAAAAAAAGACAAAGTGAGTACTTGGAGGTTCCGGGGGTATCTTTTTCGGGAATAGTGAGCAGTCGGCGGATTGGAGGTGGGCTTAGAATTGGTTTCATGTCGACCCCATATTCATCAACCACTGTTTATTCATAGAGTGTGGCAAACTGGGTGAAATCAGACCACTGTTGGAGGGGCCAAAACCACCCCCCTGTTAATAAACTGTGGGCTCAGCATTAATCTGCTCTTTGAAGAAAAGATCTGGCCAACATGACAAGACCCATGTGAAGTGCTGCCGAGGTTTAGGAGGTCCTTGGAAGACTGAGGAGGTGCGAAGTGGGCATCACTCATAGCGGAGTTCGGGTCGGTTGTTTCTGTCCGCGACAAATATGTTCCAAAAAAGGTTGCTGGTGAGAAGACCCCCTGGTGTGTTCATAACACTAGGCATCTTAGATTGGAATGAAAACGCTTCTTGACAGAACTCTGGCAGCTGACGGTAGCTACTTTCTAATCCTACCCCTGGTCACAATGATTAAACGGGGTATGACTCAACATGCGGCTTGACCACTTTTCCTCGTTCAATCAGGTGACGGGCGGCAATCGGACCTCACTTCGGTCGTTTGCCTGGCAATCAAACATGGTCATCGCGTTGAGTCAAGGGCCTGTGAGACGAAGTCCTATGCGTATGGGTCAAAAATAAACCATCAGGGGACTGCAGATTTTAGTCCATGTTTCCATTTACCAGGGTTGCATTTCGGGCAGCTATTATTGACCCACAGCCATATTCATGCATGATCCACTATGGCCATTTCAAGCGCTGTGGAAATCGTGCTGTCCTTGCTTGCGCCGCTCGCATTGATTAAAACACGCTTTGCGCCAAACGCGGCCATGCCACCATGTAGATTGCACTCTCCGTCTCATTTTGGGTTATCTCACGAATCTGATAGATCAACTAGGGCTCCTATGACCTCCTGTTGACCTTTTTGGGACCGCGGGGCTCGGACACCCGTCACCCCTCAAAACGGGGGGGGGGGGGGGGGGTAAGAGGGAAGAGTATGTTTCATGTGCCGGGGAGAGGTCCGGGCATCAACATCACACTGAGAGCTGGCTTTCAGGCAGATCTTGTATAGGAATTGATTTCATAAAATTGCAAATCTTAGTCTGAGAAATTGGCTTCCAGGGGAATTTGGTAGGAATGAAATTGCAGATATTACAAATTAGTTTGTAAGGTAAAGAAAATATTCTCCAAAAAACCAAATTTTACAAATTTTACAAATTCTAGTTAGCTTCCAGGGGAATTTGGTAGGAATTAAATTGCAAATTTTACAAATTTTACAAATGAATTTGTAAAATTTTGTAAAATATCAAAAAATCTGGCCCAAAATTACATTTTTTTACAAATTTTACAAATTGATTTGTACAATTTGTAAAATATCAAAAACATATGGCCCAAAATTACAAATTTTACAAATTTTACAAATTCTAGTCTGAGAAATTAGCTTCCAGTGGAATTTGGTAGGAATTAAATTACAAATTTTACAAATTTTACAAATTAATTTGTAAAACTTGTAAAATATCCAAAAAAATCCGGCCCAAAATTACAAATTTTACAAATTAATTTGTAAAATTTGTAAAATATCAAAAAAAATCTGCCCCAAAATTACAAATTGTACAAATTTTACAAATTCTGGTCTGATAAATTAGCTTCCAGGGGAATTTGGTAGGAATTAAATTACAAATGTTACAAAGTTTACAAATTTTACAAATTAATTTGTAAAAATTGTAAAATATCAAAAAATCTGGCCCAAAATTACAAATTTTACAAATTAATTTGTAAAATTTGTAAAATATCAAAAACATCTGGCTCAAAATTACAAATTTTACAAATTAATTTGTAAAATTTGTAAAATTTGTAAAATGTGTAACATTTGTAATTTAATTCCTACCAAATTCCCCTGGAAGCTAATTTCTCAGACTAGAAATTGTAAAATTTGTAAAATTTGTAATTTTGTGCCATTTTTTGATATTTTACACAGTTTACAAACTAATTTGTAAAATTTGTAATTTTGGGCCGGATTTTTTTGGATATTTTACAAGTTTTACAAATTAATTTGTAAAATTTGTAAAATTTGTAATTTAATTCCTACCAAATTCCCCTGGAAGCTAATTTATCAGACCAGAATTTGTAAAATTTGTAAAATTGGTAATTTTGGGCCATATGTTTTTGATATTTTACAAATTTTACAAATCAATTTGTAAAATTTGTAAAATTTGTAATTTTGGGCCATATTTTTTGATATTTTACAAATTTTACAAATTAATTTTTAAAATTTGTAAAATTTGTAATTTAATTCCTACCAAATTCCCCTGGAAGCTAATTTCTCAAACTAGAATTTGTAAAATTTGTAAAAAAATGTAATTTTGGGCCATATTTTTTGATATTTTACAAATTTTACAAATTAATTTGTAAAATTTGTACTTTTGGGCCAGATTTTTTTTATATCTTACAAATTTTGCAAATTAATTTGTAAAATCTGGAAATTTCACTTTTTACGCATGTACTTGCGAAATTTGTGAAATGCTTAATTCTTAACCATATTTGTTGGAATTTGGCATAGTTCAGAAACTAATCTGCAAAATGTGTATAACTTGTAATGTAACTCCAGCCAAATCTCCTCGGAAAGCAAATTCCCCAGAGTACGTTTCAATGTCAGCAAACATCCGATTTAGAATTACAAGCTGGATTTGAACAAACATTGCTCGGGGGTTGCAAATTGCACAAGCTAACTTGTAAAAAGGTCGGTCCAGAATTACACAAATTACAAATAAAGGTGTGAACATTGTAAACTTGATAAAACTTGATCACCGTCCTTCCCTTAGCGGCTTTTTTTGGGTCAAGTTTGTTTCATTTTGAATCGGTTGAAGTTTGGTAAGGAAATGGGGAGGAAAGCATATTATCTTTTCATTTGGAATCTCTCTTTTCTGTTATTTCCATGTGTTTGTTTTTCTTTAGGATCTCGAATTCATTCTCCTTTCTTTATCTTTCACTCTCTCCCCTGACCATTTCTTCCTACAATCAACTCAATAAACTAGGATGGAAAAGACAGGGATAAAGAAATAAACATAAGATAGGTAAAGGAGAGAGGACACCTTCTGTAACACGCTTCTTTTGGATAACTTTCATACCACACATACCTGATGGAGAAAGAGATGGAGAAAACCGTGCAAATAGAAAGACATGGAAAGGCTACTGGGATTGTGGGATGGATTCATTTGTATCTCAGAGATTTTATCGCATACCAGGTTAGACCAATCGATGAAGGTAAGGGAAAGGGATAGGTGTGAAAGAACAAAGAATGATTAAGAAAATCTTCCGCCCAGACATCACGCAGAATACACCAGATAGCCTGTCCGTGAGACTTGGAGGCTATGATGAATGAAGATTCCCGCGCTATCCCTTTCCAGCCTGTCTTTGGGGCCTCTTCCAAATCATTGCCTGTTTCCTCTTGTCCATCCATCCTCATCCTTTATTTGCATTTATGGATGGGCAAGAAGCGACGAAAGCATTTGCAGGCAGTAATAATTACGGTAGAAAACGTAAAATCCTCCCTTTCTTTTCAAAATCCTGTTTTATACAAGCTAACAACATAAAAAGGGCGCGAGACAGTTATGACAAAGCTAAAGATAATTATGGGTGGTGCTTACAGAAGCTATCTAATTTATTACGTGCTAATACATGCTTCTAATCTTAAAACCATACTTACATTCCTCGTTCTTTTCTATTTTATTCTTCCCTTGTTGAGATTCATTACGCTATCTTTCTTTGTGAATGCTTTTGGCTGTCCGGTCGTCGCTGGGGCTCACCGAAAAAAAAGAGATTTTGAGTAGGTCTTACTCAAATTATTTTGCTTGTGTTTTACTATCTTTTGGGCCTTTCATCCTTCCCCTTCTTCTGTTTCCCTTATCAACCGTTGAATGCCAGAAATCGAGGGGTGAAGGAAGGAGGGAGAAGCTAGCCCCCCCGTTCCTTCTTCTCCAACTGTATCGCTAGTGGGGAGAAGATAGGAAGGAGATCAACCGTTCCATCTTTACCTTTCCCTTCCCACTACGTTCTGGAGTTCTGTCACTACGAAAGACTCACGATGGAACAATCTAAAAGTGGGACGAAGGAAGGGGATATTGGCTTTATTTTTGGTTTATTTGTAGAAAAAGAAAGCCACTTTCCACAACCCGCTTCTTTCTGTAAAAACACAGATGGAAGAAGATGACCTTTCCTTTCCCGGCCCGGCCAACGCTTGTCATTTTCCTTGCCTTGTCTTTTACATTGCCATGTTTGGGAAATGAAGAAGTAAAGCGTCTGGCAAGGAGGTAAGCGCCCATCAATACTAATTGAAGATAACGAATTGGATTGGCACTTACCATGTCTTTCTATCACTTCTTTCTTTCCTTTTGATGAAATTGAAGATTGAAAATGGGAAGTGAGAAGCCTCTCTTGACTTCTTCCTCAAGCATAGGCTGCTGTTAATCTTATGCCGTGTGATGCTTAAAAAAAAGAAGAGAAGATAGGAGATGGTGAGCAGAAGTAACGTGATTATTTCTTTTCCTCCGATCGCATCCTGATTTTCCCATGTATGTCACCCACCAACATCTTCAACCCATAAAGATTTGACTACAGAATCCTTAAAACCTTTTTAATAGCAAATGCTAGCGGTCTCTCTCTTTTGCTAATAATCTTCTGGAAATGAAAGGACAATAATAGAGTTTTAGATCATAGGATGGTGTAAGGACTGGGTTCTTCTCATCGTTGGCGTCCTTTCCTTGTCCAAGTCACGGAGGAAGAGAGGTTGGTTTGTGGTCCCAAGAGCTTGTATCCTTCCCTTTCTATCTCTTCCACTTCATCCAGGAAACATTTGTGGATGGACATGTCGTTATTAAGATCATTGCCTTTCGGTTTACCATCCCATTTATTGCTTGAATGTCTATCGATATCTTTGTTGTCTTCCATTTACAATATTATCTGAGAAGTATAGAAATGCTTCTGGGTGTGAGGTTGAACAAATTGGCGATGTAAAGAAAATCACGATGGTTGGAACAGAAAGTTAATCATTACCAAGAATAGGTTCATAGTCTCTCATCTGCTGGTTGCATTCTCATGTACTTGTTCACTTTGCAACCTTTCTACTAGTTTATCTATCTTCCCAATCTCTCTTTCTCTCTCTCGCATTGTAAACGTTGGAGGCATCTGGATGGGGGAAAAAACCCGGGGGGTAATAACAAATATGAAGAAGAGGAACTGGCTAACACTCCTTCTGCTCTCCCGTCTTTCGCGGCTATCAGGATTAGTAAGAATTACGAAAAAGGCCTATGAAGAAACATAATAGATACATAAATAAATAAATCAATAGGCAAATGACAGAACCAAGAACATGAAAGTAATAAAGAATGTTAATAAATGAAACGGTTTATTGGGAGACACATTATTCTTGTCCATCAAGAACCCTCTCCAACACAGTGAAAAACCTAGAGTGGACAATGATGGATATGATAGAAAACGCAATAAGATAATAAAACGCAGTAAGCTATGAGATTACAACGATTGTGTAATTATTGCCTTTAAATTCACCCCGTGACCACTTCATCCCATTTACACAAATATATTGGAGAAGATATTAGTGCATGATGAAGAATAAACACAAATTATAACCATAGATAGTTTGCTTGACTCTGAAGAGGCTGTTGGTCTATACTCATGGAGATTATTTAGTTGTATCTTCTTTTTCTGCTTTTGTTCTACTAGAATTTCCTTGCAAAATCTCTCACTCACTTCCTATTGTATCATTAGATATGCGCAATATTCTTGAGTTTTAGGTGAGAATGAACAGGATATTAATAGTTCAAAGTTGCTGGAGAAGGACGGAACACTATTTACGAAAGGCTATTTATTTACTAGAGTCTCATGAGTAATGTTAACTAATTTGTATCGATTGGGGTTTATTTCTCACCTTCTCTTTTTAAGGGGTTTCCTTTTGCCTCCCAAGCTAATACTTGTCAAATCCTACTGAATCAATCTTCATTAATAAAATCATGTTCATCGCTAGAAGTGACCGAAGGAAGTTAATAGTTTTCTCATCAGAATATTGCCTGTCCAAATAGAGTGATGAATGAAGAGACGCTTAACTGTTATTATTGCTTAAGTGACGTCTCACGGACAGGCTACGTCTCCAGACCCTTTTTTATATCTCTCTGATTGTTCTTTCCTTTTATGTTTATTTGACCAGCGTTTGTTTACTATTTACTTCTTCCTCACTGACATTCGATCTTCTCTAACTCTGTTATCTGTTACTGTGGCTTTAATCATTTGATTAACATTTTCTTCTTTCCATTTCCATGCTCTATCTTGGTGAGCTAGCGAACGTTTAATTTAGAAAAAATATGGAAGTGATAGATAGGAGGACATCATTATTTGTTTCTGTTAATACTACTGCACGAAGGTATACCGTGTGCTTTTATCACACTCTCTCACAACCAAAGAGAGGATGTTCATCTGGTCTTCATCACCCCTCACCCTTTTTTCTATTACTACAAACTAGCTGGTTCTTTCAGGGTGGGGCATGCCAAGACATTCCGTTCTACTCTTGGGATTGCACCAAAAGAGTCCATGTGCAACAATGAGCCGTTCTGCTCTTGAAGGCGCGCGGCGGCACATTGTACGTAATCTTCCCTGCCACACCCCCGTGGGGGGCGCCCCCAAACCGCCGCCCACCCGCGGAGCCCGGGAGTTCGGGAGCCCGGCCCGGCCTGGCGCTCCTTGGCATCTCCGGTGGCGGGGCTGCTGAGCACCAGGGCCCGCGCCATGCGCTCGTACAACACCCCGGCGTTGCCGTCCCGGTCCATCTCCTGCCGAAAAAATTGCGTCCGGCCCGTCGGCCCCTTCTGAGGCCCGGCGGCCCGGCAGACGCCGCGCGCGGTGCTCGGCGGCTTCAGCGGGCGGGGGAGGGGAGGGAGGGGAGGGAGGGGACTTTGACAAATCCGGGGCCCGCGTCAACGAAGGCAACACGGCAGCTGGAGGGCATCTGGATCAGTGGGATCAGGACCGGGTCAATGTGTGGAAACGTGGGAAGGGAAAACCCACATGAATCAGTTTTGCGCTTTGGTCGGTTTAATGGAGCCAAAATGCCCCACAGACTATGAAACCGAGCACCGACTCTCGGTGTGGATCTCAACGCGGGAGTCAGGGCGAATCTCAGGGGGGTGAATCAGGGTGAATCCATCCATCCATCCATCCATGCATGCATGCATGCATCCATCCATCCATCCATCCACCCACCCACCCATCCATCCATCCATCCATCCATCCATCCATCCATCCATTTATTGAGGCTTACTGGCTTCCTTCAAACTCGGTCAAGGGCCGCAGGCATGAAACAGAGCTTTACGAGCTGGATCTGGCAAGTCAAGTCCGATTCCAAATTTGCTAAAACACTCGAGGATACACACCGTCACGTGAGGGGGTAGTGGAAGGCATGCTGCCAATCAACTATCAATTAGCAATGTCAGCGATGGATGGTCGAACATGTCTGAATGCGATGAGCTGTTCTCAACCCACCAAACCCAGCCCACTTTCACCTGAAACCCAAACTCCATGAATACAGGCGGATCTCCTCATTGGTACGGCTTCTTCGCCTTCGAGCTTCGGGCTCTGATACGGCTCACGCCTCGTTTCACCGACGCGTTTTTCCGACCCGTTGGTTACTTGAAGGCTTGGTGGACGTTGGAAGGGGAGCAAACCTTTAAGTTTCAGGAGTCAAGTGGATTTGGATTTCAACCACTAAACCAAAAACATGCAACACGCTTCCCAACAACACCCATAAAAGGGGCCCTTAGGAAGCCTCTCAGAAAATCCCGGAACGCCCCGAGCGCCCGGATTCTCGGCTCCCGGAAGTGGAGGTTCCGCACCGCCGCGGCGATGGGCACCTGCAGCTGGGCCAGGCGCGGCAGGTTGCCGCTCTCCAGCGGCATCTCCTCCAGCCTGGGCGAGGGAGCGAGGCGGGAGGAGCGGGGAGGGGAGGGGAGGGAGCGGAGGAGACGAGGAGGGGAAGGGAGGGGAAGGGGGAGGGAGGGGGAGGGAGGGAGGGGAAGGAGGAGCGAGGAGGGCAAGGGAGGGGAGGAACGGAACGACAGCAGAACACAACGAGTCATGATAAACAACAGGCACACCCACTTTGGCCAATGGCTCAACGACGGGCCAACTGCCTCAACCACTTCTGGCGGGCAGCATCAGCCCCAGCAGCTCGAAGAGCGGAGTTGGATGGACTGCGTCCTGCTTTGGAACGCATTGCTCTGCCCACCTTTTTCCCCAAGAAGTCGTACCAATGAACCCGGCGCACGCTCTGCATTTTGCACATTCTGGGGACATCCTGGAGCCTCTCTACTGCCTGTTCAGTTTGGTATTCAACTTCCATGATCGAAGGACGATTAGCTCCCGATGTTTCGAAAATGCAACAGCTTGCGTAAATCGGGAAGCAGTCCCCAGCAGGGTGCTCAACTAAACTCCACTTCGCATTGCACCATGGACCAGCCACGCATCGACGGATTCTGACAGAATCTGATAAGCCCGGAAATGACAACACACAAACACACAGAAAGAACCCGTTCCAGGTGGCAGAAAAGATCTGCTCGATTCAACCCCATGGATGTAGAATAGCTACATGTGGCTTTGCTATTACCAAACTCCTGTACCCCACGATGGGTTCACTCTACTATGTCATATATATATATATATATATATTATGAAAATGTTTAAAAATAATATAGTATTTGTGTAACCCTTTTGTACCTCATTCCCCTTTGACCTTCTCTGAACCCCCCCTCCCCCCCGTCTGACTTGGACCCCGCCCTCTCACCCCGCCCTACCCCGGACTGACCCGGACTCGGGACTCGCGCCTGCAGGGCGATCACCATGAAGGCCTCCAAGGCCGCCTCGAAGCCTTCCTGGTGCCGCCCCGCGTGCACCAGCGCCCTGACGACTTCGGCCGCGTCGGGAGGCGTCGGGAGGCGTCGTTCGGCGTCGGCCGAGGCGCGCGGCAGCGACGAGCCGAGGCGCGGCGAACCGAGTCGCGGGGAGGACCAAAAAAGGCAAAACGGCTGGGCCAGGTGGAAACTGGGCGAAAAATCCGGAGAGACGAGGGGGAAAAGCGACTTTTCCGGGTGTTTCATTGGAAAGGATCGAAGTCCGGTGCCCAAAAGGAAAATGGAGGATATGGAGGAAACCCAGACATACGATTTCAAAGTGGTGCAGAGTTTCGTCCATCCACAGTTGCAAGGATTGACAGGATGTTGATACATCAAAACGCGCTGCCTCCCACTAACTTGGGGGATCTTGCGCAGACAAAGCATGACAAAGCGCTCGAGCTTTCGAGCAAGGCTCGCGCAAGGCTGGCTTGGGATCCCCTCACAAACCAGCGAGTTTTCTCACGCCGAGAGGAAAACAAAAGAGCTGGCCAGGAAAGTCGTCTCCAGTGTCAAACCCTGATCCAAGCGCCCTGCTTGCATTCCACTCTGAATGCGACACCCTCCAGCCAACCTGATGCCTGAGCTGTCCATACCGACGGTACGTCCGTTGGTCAAGCCAACCAAGCCGAGGCTCACTGCTCGACGGTGTTATTCACAAGTGCGAAACACCACACACACACACACACCAATCACTCAAGCCACGCTTCAAGCTTAGTTTTCACACATAGCCTCCATTTGCTTAAGTCCCCTGGAAGCAAAACAAAAATATGCCCATTCGTGATAGATTCTCTTGAAAACCAACAGGAGAAAATGTAAAATCCTCTTCAGCAAATGGAAGATAGCAAGCCCTTTTTAGCTCCGTCTCACGAGTCTCTTCTAGGGAGGAACATCGGCAAAACACCTTTAAACCCGTGCCACGAGTCAGCCGTTGGCCGCATGGTTGGCGATTTCCCCTATCCAGTTCTCTGATGATCCGTTGGGGAATTTTGCTGCAGTCTTAAAGCAAAGGCGAGCATATGGATGTGTGTGTGTTTTTTGTGCCCCCGCAAAATGGCGGTGTTCCTTTTGGCTTTCCCTTTACACCAGCCCCAAAAGTCTGCTTCCCTCCGATTGGCGGTTTGGATTGGTGAAGGGGAGGCGTCCCATCTACCCACAAAGTCCGAAGGCTCAAAATCCCCAACCAATACAAATCACCAACTGGGGGTCACCTATCTCCGGCACTTCCGACGAGCTCGCCTGGCCAGGCGTTCGCAGGCGGTGCCGTAGAGGGGGCTCTCCGTGCCGATGCTGCGCTCCTGGCAAGCCGGATCCTCCCTCAAAAGGGATCGAGAGCTTTCCAATTGGTTGCGGTAGGGTAGCAAGCAAACGCTTTTCTTTGTTTTGCCTAGCTAAAAATGATACAGAACCAACACTTCACAAGACACCGAAAAGACAACCAGATCCAACCGTACAGCCCTCATCGATCCCATGTTTCCACTTGGAGATGCCAGGCCCAAGCCCACGTGCCAGGCGAGATGAAGGCTTTTGGCCGGGAGCAAGTGGAATTTCCTCAATCCGCGGTCAATCACTAGGTCCTCCAGATTTGAGAGGTTAGAAGAAGGGTACCCAATTTTGTGATTGTAGTGGAACCCTCCCAACCAAAAAGGGGTGAGAAAGGGCGGGGGGGGACCTGGATCAAAGCGCCCCCAAATTCAGGCCCGCTGCATATAGAGCGCGAGCTTCAGCCAGGTGGAAGATGGCATCTTCGTGCCTGCAAAGCGAGGCGACGACTAGCGGCTAGCCAGCGCTGCAAGAAACGGGCTGTTTCAAAACAAAAAGTCCAAGGCCATGAGCGGACGGTTTTGTCTTTGCTTCAGTATGTCGGTCCCCATGCATCGCGTGTTTTTGCAATGAATGTGTTTGAAGCCGTGATTGCTCAGAAGAAAGTCGGCATGCGTGCCTTGGCGTAAGTGTGCACGTGTGGTAGCAGGGTGTCTGATCGGCAAAGGACACACTGAACTAACTTCAATTACGTCACCAAATACGTTGCGGGCAACTGATTCCGTGGAGGGCAGGAATCAACTTCTCAGAGTGTTTAATCCATTGAATGAGCATAGCTTGATAGCTTCAGCACCCTGCAAAACGCATGCCTGAAGCGAAGAGGCAGCCGGTTGCTTGGACTGATGGCTGTGGGTCAAAATCCAAATCGCACCACCAGTGAACATCAACCAATCCAACCACTAAAATAGGTTCTAAAATGGGTGCACCTACCCCAAAATGGGATCCCAAAACGGTTTTGACCACCACAGCCTGATGCTTTCATCGGCCTGCCCATTCCGTCGTAGCACATGCCCACGGAGTCTCGCAGCTTGGCGATGGTCACGTCATCCTGATGCTCTGGCTGCTGCGCTCATGGGATCAAGGGGAGCGGTGCCAACTTGAGTTGCTTCCTGGCGGTTACAGCAGTTTGTCAGCTTCCCTCTCATTGGTTGGTGGTTTGTGGGGGTGGCTTCCCATTTACCCTCTACAAGAACCAGGAGTGAGTCATACTCAAAACCCGGTAGTAAAATGCTCGTAATCCCAGAGGCGGCCGCAACTATTTATGGCTGGGAGTCTCCCTTTCTAACCTTCATCTAGATTGTGGCTCACGTGAGTAGCTTCCTATCAGTGGTTACAGCAGTTTGGATAAGGCAGGACAGCTCTTTCAGGATGAAGCCACAGCTGGCCGGGTTCCCAGACCTACCAGTAGGACAAACAACGTTCAGCAAATCGAAGTTTGCCACTTGGTTGTGCCCTTTCTAGGGGACTTCCCCCCTCCAAAAAAAGAAAAAATAAAAATCGGCTTCTTTCCTCCGGGCCTCCCTTTAAAAGCCACAAGACACACACCAACTCCCAAACCGGCAGCCCATCGCCATCCCCGTCCCGCTCGCCGGCCTCCGGCTCGTCCTGCTGCCAGGCCGCCAGGGCCTGCTCCAACAGAGGCGCCGCCTCCAGGAAGTTCTTCTTGTGCATCTCCACGATGCCCAGGTTCCACAGGTCCTGATGGATTCGATCCTCTCCGGAAGTTGGAGCTAACATCCAGTCAGCCCATAAATGGCCAGCGGCAAAATTACTTGCTTGGGGTGTATTCATTCCGACCTTAGGACGTCCCGTATCGTTTTTCATGCTTTGTTGCAGGTTTCGAGTATCTTTTTTTGAGCGTCCCGCATCGTTTTTTTCAGAGAGAAAACAAAAACACGTGCACGCAGTACATGACAGTAATATTGAAACCGGTCACATAAATACATATTTCAGAAGTTCTCTTGTGTGTCTTCCATACCTGCCAAGGAGGGTGAACATACCTTGCCTGGAAACCACTCCGCACATCTCTGGAAAATGCAATGTGTCTGGCAGTTCTCCAGCATAGGGTGAATTCAGTCTAAGGGAACCTGCCGCGGTTCGTGTGTCTACGGTCATGTCCACTGAGTCCACTCTGCATTGCTCATGAACATGTAGGATTCTAGGATTTCGATCTCCAGCGATCCTAGCGTTCGGGAACATCACATGTTGCGGCAAACTGCGAAACAATTGCGGCCTCATCTGAAATCGCATAACCCCCCATCAACCAATTGCGAAGTTTGCAGAGACACCGCTACTCATGACAAGAAGCTACATGCGCAACAAAAGCAGGGATCCTTACATTATACACCTGAACATTGCCTTGTAAATGGTGGTTTCCCTTTATTTTGGTGGAAGAAGCCATGTTTCAAATGGTTGCAAATGAATTTCTTTTAAGGAGCCCTGACAAGGAAAGCCGGATCACAGGGACATGCAGGGTCCGGCATCTCAGCCGTTTGTCCTTTCGCGCGCTTCACGCAGTTCTGACCGATTTTGCTCGGCGTCCTCCTTCTCTCTTTGCCCAACCAGCTCGGAAGCAGCCTCGAAGTAGGTCTTTGCCTTCCGTGTGGTACGGTGGATGCCCTAAATATTGCAAGTAAACCAAAAAGAAACCATGGGAACTTACAGGGTTTTCCTTGCTCCCTTGCAATATTTAGGGCATCCACCGTATTTTGGCATGAACTCCAACGGTCTCTCTCTCTCTCTCTCTCTCTCTCTCTCTCTCTCTCTCTCTCTCTTGTCAAATATCATGTTGCACTACTTGTCACTTGTGCATGCATGATGTACACTACCCGACTGCAGGCCTTGAGTTTACCAGGAAAAGAGTGCATGCTGGCTGACTACATTTGTGTTTGTGATAACTGAACAACACTTGCACTAGAAGTAAAGTATCAACGTATTTTAACGTGGTAGCGGAGCTGAGATCCTAAACATAGGGGAGCTCCAGTAACAGCAGCAAGTACTACAACTGCACAGGCAACCAACATGCCCAACTACTACGACATGTCAGGAGAACCAGCAGCAGCATCAGCACAACCAACTACAGGAGCAGACAACGGGCCCACAGCAGAAGAGACAATAGGAGCCACAACTACGGGAACAACACAGGAGCAGGAAGACGTCCAAAGGCTACACAAATACAAACTGCCACCACCGTTCTTCACTGGTGACTACTCACAGTATGAAGAGTGGCTGTTCAAACTACAAGCATATCTCGGACTTATCGACCGAGACTTCGACATGGTGCTACAACTAGCACAAGCAGCTACAAGACAAATTGAAGATGCAGACATCAGAGCACACATACGCGACCCTACACAGGCAGCAAAAGCAGTAGACCTCTCACAAGATCTACACTACATCCTCATCAACATCTGCCAAGGAGCAGCAGCTACAGTGGTTAGACAAAAATGCTACAATGCCAATGGATGTGAAACACTACGGCTTTTGCACAACAGGTTCAGCCTACCAGTAGGAACACGCAGTGTTGGCTACCTCACCAAACTACTGGAACCTACATTCAATGAAGCACAATTTGAAGAACAATTCCTACAGTGGGAATACGACATCAACCGCTACGAGAAAGACAACGGCACAGCACTACCAGATGGAGTAAAGATTGCAATGCTACTCAACAAGACCAAAGGAGCACCCCAACAGCATCCCCAACTACGTGCTGGACAGATCACGAACTACAACGAGATCAGAGTTGTCATCCTGGACTACTACAAAACCATCTCTGCATTCTCAAGAGCGAGCTCAGCAGTTGGCACAAACTACAATGGTGGGACAGCACCGATGGACGTGGACAACATTTGGAGAAAAGGAAGAAACTACAAAGGCAAAGGCAAATATGGAGGCAAAGGACACTACAAAGGAAACAAAGGAAAAGGTAAGTACAGAAGCAAAGGCCACTACAAAGGATTCGACAAAGGCAGCAAAGGAAACTACAACAAAGGAGGATACAACAAGAACAAAGGAAAAGGCTACTCAGGATCCAAAGGACATGGATCAAGCAAAGGCTACAAAGGCCAAGGAAACTACAGCAAATCAAAAGGAAAAGGAAACACCAATTACACAACATGCCATCGATGTGGCAAACCAGGCCACTGGGCACAAAACTGTAGAGTGCCAGTATGGCACATAGGAGAAGGAGAAGAACTACATCCACTAGAACAAGAACAAGCAGATCACGACAACAATGATGAACTACCTCAGGATGTGAACGACACTTGGGACTGGTACTACGAAGGAGAAGAAGGACAACACGAGGTGAACTACATGGAGGAGAACTGGAACGACTACGACTATGACAACAGCTGGGATTGGAATGACAATAGCTATGAGGACACTGCAAACTACATTGGAGGCATCAACGAGTCACACCTCACAATTGGACACATCAGACAAGCAAACTCACGACTACACAAGCACAAATCCAAATCACTACTTGGCAAGAGAACAACACACACAACATCATGGAACGACCACAGCAAGAGCTTTCAACAATTCCTACAAGAAGACAACACACAGCCACACTTTGATATAGCAGCAGCCAGACAACAACAAAGGAACAAGAAGATTGAGAACACTATCACACACTACATCATGTACTCCAACTTCAAGTCATACCACCACCTGCTGATCGACTCAGGAGCGTCTACACACGTTTGCCCGAAGGACTACGCACCAGACCTACCGCTACGACCTTGTGGAGAATCGGTTCCACAACTCTACACGGTTACCAACAAGAAGATTCCTGTCTACGGCATCAAGTACGTTCCCTACAAGCAGGACAACTTCAGGATCATGATACCCTACTACGTTTGTGATGTGAAGTACCCAATCCTCAGTGCATCAAGACTACTTGATAGAGGACCTACAGGATTCGACATCTATCCAATGACTACAGACAGTGGAAAATCCATTGCTGTGATTCAACCTACAGAGAGAGCAGCACAACAACAAGAACAAATCGCACCACTCACACACACAGACCAAGGACTACGACAGATCCTTGGTGGAAACACTGACTACTGGAAACTTGATGGTGACTACGCCATCAGAGTACACAAACGACCACGCAAAGCACTATTCACACCACACAACAGTGGTTGCCCAATACCTGAAGAAGAACTAGATGATTGGCGACTAACCATCATCAACAGACAAGGGCAAGAGCAAGAACAACTACAAGAGAACCCAACACAACTTTCCAAGCAAGAACTACAACGAAGACTAGAAGGTGACAACTGGACTGGAGAAACCAGATTCAGAAGAAAGATAACACCTACACGCAGAGCAACATCAAAGACACACCAACAAGGCAGAGCTCACAACCACAACGGCTAATGGACACACCACCAACCAGATCAAAGATCCAACTACGAGCACCACAAAAGATATGGAGACCTAAAGCAGCACCTTCTACAAATCTTGACACCACACAACCAAAGGAGACAATCCACAGACCACTCACAGCACAGGAGGACAACCAAGACTACTGGGAAAGACAAGGTGAACACTGGATAAGACACCACACATCACTTAGAACAACTCTATTCACTCCAACAGATGGACCAGGACATCCACCAATCAGCACACTCGAACCTCACAGAACTACAATCACTCACAACAACTTTGGAGAAGTTTCCCAACGCAAAGATGACTGGACAGTCATGGGCAACGCAGCACTACCATTTCAATGGAAAGGAACAACAAGGTTCACCGTGAAGAAAGACTACGAGTACATCCAGGAGAACCACGATGAGGAACAACAACACGAGCATCATGAAGCACACAGAGCAATAGGACTACGACAACCAATAGGACTACGACAACCTCAGCAGCCCACTCCACAACAAATAGCAGAACACAACTTGACACACCTACCATACAGAAATTGGTGTCCAATTTGCGTTCAAGGCAAAGGACGCCAGGACAACTACAAGAAACAACAATCACGACAACCCATCATCCAAGTGGATTTTGCCTACATCAAATCACAACAAGATCCGAAGACCATACCAGTCTTAACGGCAGTTGATGTTACTACACAACTGTGCATGGCGGTATTGGTTCCGGACAAACCATCAATGATGGACTACATGATCAACAACCTACAAGCATTCATCTTTGAATGCGGAAGAACACACAGCATACTACAAAGCGACAACGAAGACACACCCAACGCACTAATACAAGCAACAGCATCTAAAGTCGGCTCAATGACTGTACGACATTCACCATCCTACAGCAGCAACAGTCAAGGAAGCGTTGAGCGACTACATAGAACACTTCTCGGACAAATCCGCGTCGTCAAAGCTCAGGTTGAAAGCAACTACAGCATGACGATGTCCACAAAGCACTGTCTACTACCTTGGATAGTACGACATGCAGCATGGACGGTAAATCGCTACGTCATTCACTCAGACGGCTACACAAGCTTCGAACGCCGCTGGGGAAGAAACTACGAGCGAGCAATCTGCGAATTTGGCGAGACACTACTCTACCTTCCACCACAACACAAGAAACTCCCAAAAGCAGACCTACGGATGCAGAAATGCATCTGGCTCGGAAAAGTTTCCGAAACCGGAGAAAACTACGTCGCAACGGAATCAGGCGTACAAAAGGTACGAACAGTGCGGAGACTACAACCGGACTTCAAATACGACCTCGCACTATTGAACAAAGTTTCCGGCACACCGTGGGCACCACGACGGAACACCTACAACCCATCGTTCGCAACACTGTTGGATGCGCAACTACCACCGTCAGAGAGAAGAAGGTCCACGCAAGATTTCGGACAACAAACGAGCGCTACGGACGACATCGTTGCGGAACCCGCAACAAAACAACAACGCACCACACCACCTCCACGACTTCCGTCAACATCGACGTCAAGTTCACGACCACTACCGGATAGTCCGATGGCTACTTCACCAACCGGACGACAACATCCACCACTACCAGCACCACCTCGACAAACACTACGACGTTTAACTCCGGAAGAAGTAATGCAACCAACTAAAGCACAGAAGACCTCAAAGGACACTACAATCAGATCAACGGAGCAAGCAACCAAAGAACCACCACCACTACGACAGAAAATTAACGCAGTGACACTTCCCAACGGCAAATTCATCACACCCTACACAAACGACGACACCTCAGAAGACCAACCCATAATCTTCGACAACGAAGGTTACGACGAAACACAACTACTGGAAGGAATGAAACACGAGTCAAATCAAATGAAGCTACATGACGTCTACGACGAAGTAGATGCGTCTACCGTCGACGACAACGTCATAAGAGAAGCGATACCTACTAGATGGGTACACAGGAAGAAAGGACCAGGAGTGCGAAGTCGAATCGTCGCAAAAGGCTACACAGAGAAGATCGAGGACGAAGACTCCGTCTACGCCTCTACACCAATGTTCACGACACTCCGGACACTTCTCGCACTACAAATGTCACGACCAAACTGGATAGCGCGACTAGGCGACGTCTCTACAGCATTTCTACACGCACCCATCGCAAAAGACCACGACGGTAAACAACGTGACGTCTACCTTTGGCCACCTAAAGAACTTTGTCCACAACAGGACAAAATCTGGCGACTAAAGAAAGCCATGTATGGACTACGCAGTTCACCAAAAGCATGGCAGGACTACCTGGCTGAAGTGTTACAAAAGCTCAGCTTTGTAAGACTAAAGTCAGAACCTAACGTCTACACCAATGCAACTCGCGACTGCTACATCATGGTCTACGTGGATGATCTCTTGGTACTTGGTGACAAGACTACTGTCGACTCCACCTTCGAGGCCATCCAGAAGCAGGTCCTACTCAAGCACATCGGCTACCTCGAACCTGGCAAACCACAACAATTTCTTGGAAGAAACATCGACCACTTTGGCAACTACTGCAACCTGGGACTAAAGGACTCCTACATCGACAACATGATCGAGGAGTCTGGAATGAACAACTGCAACCCAGTGAACACTCCAGGAATTGCACACTACAAACCGACAATAGAAGATGAAGCACTACTTGACCACGAACAACACAAAAGGTACAGAAGGATTGTTGGCAAACTACAATGGTTAGCATACACACGACCAGACATCGCATACTCCACAAAAGAACTAGCACGAGACCTCACAGCACCTACAGAACTCTCACAAAAGAGAGTCAAACATCTACTACGCTACTTGAACGGCACCAAGCACTACAAATTCACCATAGAACCAACAACAACACTCAGAGCAAACACTAACAACATCCTGGATCTCGACGTTCATGTCGATGCCGACTGGGCAGGATGCCCTACTACCAGGAAGTCAACTTCAGGTTTCAACATCATCTTTTTAGGAACAACAGTTGCATTTGGCAGCAGAACACAAGCTACAATAGCACTCAGCTCAGCAGAGTCTGAACTCTACGCCATTTGCACAGGAGTCAATGAGGGACTACACCTCAGAAACTTCCTACTTGAAACCAACATTTGCAGCAAGCTAAATCTACGCATCCACACAGACTCCACAGCAGGCAAGAGCATTGCTACACGACAAGGCACTAGCAAACGAGCAAAACACATCGACCTTAAATTTCTCTACACACAAGACCTCATCAAGCACGACATCATCAGAATCCTCAAAATCAACACACTACACAACAGCTCAGACTTGTTCACAAAATACATTAGCAAAGAAACACTACAGAGGCTCATACAGAGCATTGGCATACGTGTTTAGCACTACGAACAACAACTGTTTCACAACTGTTGCACATCAATCACAACAGTTTGTATATGGCCATATGTAACTACCTGCATTTAAGTAACAGTAACAGTAACAGTGACTACAAGTAATAGTAATTGTAACCACCAGTAATTTGCACTTGCACTTTTGGCGGCTTTTGGCGGCTTGAGTCAACACTACATGTTGTTTTGTGTTTTACTACATGCCCGCATGTGCTTTTGTGAGCTAACATTGGCTCACTACTGTCTGCCCCGTTTCACTGCATCTCGATAGGCCGAACTACCAGCAATGGCTGGAACTACGCCCATGGATGCGACTACGCTGGATGTCATGCCGATGGAGGTTACTACATCAGCGCCAGAGACTACTCTGCCCGTCGAACAACAGGCTGGCAGTACTACACCGGACCGTGTTTTCACACCACCGGATCGGCAGGGCACTACCGACTCCGGCAGCATGGCTACTTTGGCCACTCCACCACCTGAGGCCTACAACTCCCTCAACTACAACTTCAATCACCAACTACCCACACCGGCACCTTTCTACAGACCCGACGACATCTTGGCACACCTCACTACAACTGAGAACAACATCCCCGACACTCCAGCGATCGACCCGGAGCAGAACTACTTCAGGGTCTACGCGGCTTTGACGCTCGAGGAGTTCCAACTACTAAGTCAACAACAAACTACACCCATCCCCGAGCTCAACTACAACCTACCAGTTCACGACCTACCTTCAGACCTACGGATGCCACACTACGACTCACTACCTCTTCACCTACGTCTTTCAGAGGCAGTCAACTTCTACTACTACAACCTTACATCACTACACCTCACAACCCAGTACACCAACTCGATGGTCATCATCCAACTACACATTCCACCAGAAGTTCTACTATGATTTGTCAGCGCTGGACAACTCGTCAATTTCTGCCGCGACTACGTGAGCCACATGATTTCCATCAAAGATGAGCACCACCTACCTACACGCCAGCTACATCAACGACTACACCGAATCACCTCCAACTTGGACCAGATCACCACTACATTCGACCTGTCCAACAACTTCAATTGGAACTATCACATGCCCCTGTACCTACCAGAACTACTCAACTACTTCGACCAACCACAACAACTTCAAGACCACCACTACAAGTCCATCAACACGATGCTACACAAAAGTGTCACCTACTACGGCATCACCCTCCTCACGGCTACAAATCTTTCCATGCAACACAAACTACTACTCCACAACTACCTCACTACCACCGGCCAAGCACTTGCACCACCGGAATGCGACTACAACCGTGGCGGTCCAGACTTCCTCAACACACTCACTACCAACCACTATGCAGGCTTGGACTACCGCATCAGCCAAGTCCAGAACTACCGAGTCCAACACTGGACTAAGCACACCTGATCTCCAGGTGGAGCTGCAACTACGTGCTGTACTACGTCATCGTACTACGAGATGACTGAGAACCAACTAGGGTTCTTGTACAGCAATTTCACTTTTCTGATCATTTGAAGGTTAGTTGAACTACAGACAGCAGCGCTGTAGATACCTACCTTCGGTCATCTTTTCTACATGCCTGTTCGCTACAGTAGCATCGGCAAACAACATGTGCATTCGTTTTTGCCACTACTGTCAATACCACCTTTTGGGTCTATGGTTAAAGGACGCTACAAGGTCTTTTAACCAAGGGGCCGTGTCAAATATCATGTTGCACTACTTGTCACTTGTGCATGCATGATGTACACTACCCGACTGCAGGCCTTGAGTCTACCAGGAAAAGAGTGCATGCTGGCTGACTACATTTGTGTTTGTGATAACTGAACAACACTTGCACTAGAAGTAAAGTATCAACGTATTTTAACGTCTCTCTCTCTTTCTCTTCTCTTACTCTGTCTTGCTCTTACTTTGTGGGCTGCAGCAAGCTCTTGTGCAACCTGTGAAGCTTGAAGGTGGCAAATCCCAATTCCCCATTCGCGAGGTGACAAGGGCCTTGTCATGCTCCCGCAGCATGTTGTACACCGTGCCAAGATTGCGGAGGGTCGCTTCCTGAGCATAGGTGGCCTTTTAGACTAGATGGCCATGGTAATTGGAATAAACCTCATCTACACCAGGGCCCTCCTTTTCTTGGCAAACTAACCAAAAAGGACACCTCTGTTCCTGAGTTGCATGGAGGTTGCAGCCTGCGGAGCTGGCGGAAACTCACGATCTGCCTCATGCCACGATGAGAATGAGAAGTTTCAGATCCTTCTTAGTTGCTCAGTCCTCCTGCAGCCCCATTGGCCGCCACTCTAAACACGCGCACCATATATATATATATATATACACATGTATACGTACATATAATATATATATATATATGTGATTCGGGCACGAGCCTGTGCCCAGGCAATGGGTTAGTTGGGGTAAACAAGCCACAAAAGAAAGGTTCCCCAAAAGCAAACCAATCCCCGGTCCCAAAGATCAGGGTTTCCCACACACCAGAGAACAACAACCAAAAGGAAACAAACCAAAAGAGAAAAGGGTTAACCCGCAACCTTGATCGACAACAGGCCGCACGACTGGTCCCTACCAACCTGGCGGCGGCCCGAGGTCTCTTTCTCCCCCGAGATGCCGTCGGTCGACGCAGGGGTTCGGCGACGCCCATTCGAGGCGCGACGGAACCCGTAAACTTGAGCCAAAACACCACAGGTCGGTCACTACCGCGACGTCCCTGATGATGATATGAACCATGGCTAATCACACCCCCCTCACGAGGAGCCCGTCATATGACGGGTGGAGAGTGCCATTTACTGATAGGATTTAACTGCTCGCATGTGTCCGCAAACAGCTGGACACTACCGCCGTCAGCGGTGGAGCAAACCCACAAAGGCAGTTGCGCGACGTCCCGGGCATTAAAATCCCGCCACCACCCCGAATTAATCGGGGTAACGCTGTCCAACATACCTTGTGGAAGAGTCCACATGACGGCAATAGGCCACAAGTGTTTGCATCAACAATGCAAGAAGTTCAATTCTTATCAGAAGCCATGAAACAAAGGGTAACGTATGTTCATCAGTACCCTCGCCTATCGGCAAGAGGTACTCCCAACCATGCGTACCTGAAAAATGCTTGAATTCCGCAAGCCTGGGAGTATCCCCCACCAGTTTGCTTCCCCTCTCACTCACACTACTTCATGGTGAGCGCGACCAGCAGCCGAGCAGCGGTACGGGAGAGACACGATCTCCGCGCCTCAGCGGTTCGGGAGGAACATCATCACCTCCGCGCCGCGCCGACCATCGGAGAATGGACGCAAGCCTATCGGCCGCAATCCTCGTGACTTAGCCTATCGGCTATCGTCACGTCTCCTCCGGTCACGTCCGCCCCGCGCACGGTCCCTATCACGATCCCTCTCGGATCTCCTGCGATCATCTCGCCTTCGATCCCGCCCCCGATCGAGCGAATCATCATCACGACGATCTCGAGCATCGTCCCTCCTCCGGTCACGATCTTCGTCACGCCGCGGACGATATCTGCGCCTTCTTGACTCTCGGGAATCCCTGGTGTCCACGGTCCTAACGGACCTCCGAGAAGGAGTGCGGGAAACGTCCGAGTCCCGACGTCTCCTCCCAGGGCGAGAGTTCGTCACGATCTGATTGAGAGCCTCCAGTGCTGAAGCGTTCTCACCATTCCTGATGAAATCTCTGACCTGCTTATTCAGCACCCTATTGGTGGAAATCGACAGGAAGGCGTCCACCACCGAACTCTCTGGCAACACCAGGAAATGACCCTCCACCGGGCTCGCTGCAGCTCGCTCAGCTGACTGCAACCTGATCTCGCCACCTTCAGGCTTCTTTGCCATTGCCTTGGAGGCCGTGGAAGGCGCTACCGCGTCCTTTGCCGAAGACCTACCAAGCGCGGAATGAAGATCATCTCCACTAGCCTCTCTCGCTGCCGCACCTGGCCTGCTGTCAACGTCATCAGGCCTCGTTGATGCCTCCCGCTTTGTCGATTCCTTCACAGTCTCGTCGGGATCCCAACGCGACTTCCTTTCTCTCTTCTGCCCTTCAGCCGACCCCCGACTATCGCCGGGAGCGTCGTCTCCGCCTACCTTCTCCTTCTTGACCTCAACCTTCGGGTCGGCCTGCTTCGTCTCCTTAGGCTCAGCCTTCGGGGCTGATGCACTCTTCGCCTCAGAAACCGAAGCAGCCTTTCCTTTCGGCTCGGCCTTTGGGACCGGAGTCATCTTAGCCTTTGCACTTGGCCGGGCTCCTTCAACCGCTATCGCGACCCAAGTCTTCTTTGGTTGAGCCGCAGGTGTATCAACCTCCATCGGAGCCGGCCTTTGCTTTTGCCTTTGGAACGGAGGGGCTATCGCCCTTACCAGACCCTTTTCCTGACGCGTCTCCTGACTTCGGTGGTGGGCCGGAAGGACTACCGCCCTTGCCGCCCTTCTCTCCTTTCTTCCCTTTTCCTTTTCCGCCCTTGACGATCGGCTCCTGCTTAGGACCAGGACCCTGTGCAGCATGATGCACCGACTGGAGCTCGTCAACATTCACATTCAATGGCTCCGGTTGACGACCATCAAGAACCGTCCTCACCCTTTCGTCGCTAACGTAGACGAATGGGTCACGGAAGGGGGCAGGAGGCTCTGATTGCCCAGCACTGATCGCCTTCTGCACCTTGGCTACCGCCTCCCTCAACCTCTTCTTCTCATCGTATCCCGTTGCTGAGACCATGTATTTCCTGAGATCCGCTATCAATGCATGGCTAGCCAGGATGTCCACGTCCTTCCTGTGGGTTGGATACAAGGGAGTCAGGTGACCCGCCGCAGCACCAATCACGTACGCCATCGGGATATAGAAGGACAAGTACGTGTCATGACGGGCGAACTTCCTAACGGAAGTCGTCATACGTGTACCCCACTGAGCCGCATGCATCGGGTTCGCTCGGAAGTACTCAGTCACCGACTCAAATCTATCGACTTGATTGGTCTTGATCAGGTGCTTCGCCACCCACTTCTCCACGAATGCATCCGAGGCCGAAATCCCCGACACATAGGAGAACTGAAAGAGCACCTTCGCCAGTTCATCCCACGCCGCCGCATCGACTCCTCCCTTGTCCTCACCAAGATAAGGGGGCAGCCGGATGCCGCTCTGCACCGTCCTCAGGTCAGACGCCATCGAATAGGAAATCAAGTTCCTCTTGATAACTCCGACCACATCGGATGCGATCCTCTTGGGCTTGAACTGTCCCATACTCTTCACCCAATCCGGGATGATGCGGCACCCCACGAAGTCGTCTTCGTCCGCGTTGGGGATGAAGTTCGGGTAGAAGACCGGGAGCGCACACCCAGGGCACAAATGCATCCCAGTTGGCGTCATCTCCGCGCACCTCAAACAGAAGGTGCTGGTCACGCTCAACCTGACTTCCGCACGCGTTCGTTTGTGCTCCCCCCTCTCGGGAGTGAAGTCACCGTAGTCCCAAGCCCGATGATACACTATCGTGTAATCATCGAACATGTACGCAGCCTTCCACGCACCCATATGGATCTCATTCCGAACAGCAAGGGTCTTCCTCCTTGTCGCGACCAATGTACTCGAAGGTCCACCATCACCACCACGTACCTACCCGAGTAGTTCCGCAGCCTGTCCCTGACGTACCACGAAGGCGATACCTCAGCGTTTGGCCTCATAGTTTCCACAATTGGAACCAGGCCCTCATCCTGCCTCCCATCTCCAATCGATTCGTACTCATCGGGCCTTGTGATCAATATCTCGATCATGGCCTTTCCATTCCATCTCATCTTTTGGAGCTGGACCGCCTTCCTGAAGTCCAAGAACTTCATCACGACATACCCTACCATAGGAATTTCATTCCAGTGCATCTCGTACATCAGAGACCCGCCAGGTGCATCCTCTTGGGTGTACCGTTGCCTTACAGAACTGAAACTCATATCTCGTCCAATCCGCGTGTACCTAACGGCCACCAACCTGGTGCATTCCCTGAGGAGGATACCATTCCCATCATACATGATCATGAGCATCACCTCAACCTGCCCTATCGGGAAAGCCTTGATCGCCGGAATGAAGAACTTCCACGTCATCTCGGCATTCTCCATGCCCGTGATCTCTCTCAGGAACCAGACAGCCTGGTCACTACTCACCCAGTTTCCAGACTCTCGTCCAGTTTCCTTCAGCACTTTCTCCTCGAATAACTCCGAGACTCTTTTCGAGTTGATGACCAAACCTTCAAAGTCGCACGAGAGCAGCTTCATCAACTCCTGGGCCGCCTCCCGCCCTGCGACGGTGGCCGCGGTCTCCTCGTAGTTCGGAACGTACTCGCTCAACCTAGTCTTTGAGGGGACCACAATCTGGCAAGTGATAGCCTCATCAGGCACAACTCCAAAAGCTCGCAGATCCGGATTGATTTCCTGCCTATCGGCAAGGTAGTCTTTCTTTCCGTCCAGAACCACAAGATTGTATGTCATCTTGCTCGCCGTATCACTCGGGCGGAATTTCCTGCTTGCGTCAATCTGACCGGGCGCAAAGGGCTCAGTGGGAGCGCTCACACTCAGCGAAGGCGCTCCTCGTCCATAACACAAATGCTTCTTGTGAAAGTTTACCATCTCATTCAGCTGCGAGAGGGCATAGGCTCGATCCTCCGGCGAAGCGCTCTTCATCCCAGCCTCGGTGAGAGGAGCCTCAGGCTTGTCATAGCTCGCCTTTCCGCCCCAGCTCAGCAGACTTCGCAGGATCAAGCAACCCGACCATTCAGGCATGTCACTTAGCTTCCTAGTTAACGCGTCTATCGACGCAGTCAAGTTTTCAGTGGTCACGGTGTGAGGGTCAACCTTTTCCCTGTCCTCCTGGCCAATGTCAGGAAGCCTAATGTCCCCGCGGATAGCCTCCATCGCGGCCTTGTCGGCCTCCTGAGCCTCCGCTTGCGTGGCCAGGGCCCTGGGGATCAAGAGCGCCGCCTCGGCAGGCAACGACTTGTCCATGTCAATCGGAGTGTTCTTTGGAAGGATCCTTCGGTCGTCCCCCTCTCCGCTGTACTCATAGGTGGGGGCGGTCTTGCGGTATTCCTCAAAGGTGGCGCCCGAGAAGTTGGTCATCTTGCTCGGGTCTGCTCGCCCAGCCTCAGTATCCCGAGGCTTGGGCTCTCCCGCTCCAGAGGGACCTTCCTTGGACACGTCCTGGTCCACATCCATGTCGTCTTTCTTCTCCTCCGCCATGGAAAGTTTCCCTATGTCAGGAAGTGTCTCGTCATCGTTCTTTCCCGACCCGGCACCCCTATCGGGGGCCGGCTCGGTCCTCTGTTGCCCCGAAGAGCTCGCCTCTGGGTCCACCTCGCCCTCGCCATCCACATGCGGTCGCTTTCCCCGTACGATCTTCGTCTTTGGCTTCAGGGGAACGGCGACACCTCCAGCCATGTGGTGTCCAGGCCAAGTGGCTCCATCGGGCTCATCCTCGAACCATGACTTCCCGAATGGGTTGCCATCCCTACCGATGATCTCCTTCCTATCGGCAGAAGACCCTGAATGAGACAACGCCGACACATGGGAAAGCATTATCTCAGCAGCTGTCTGCGCCAGGGTGTCCGGCATCTGCTCCCTCGTTGGGATAGTCCGCAACTCCGGAGCAAGGTGACCGGCTATCATGTTGAAAGGCGCGGTACCCAACCGTTTGCCTAGCACGGCTTCGTTCAGCGCGTTGAAATATTTCTGCAACTTCTCCAGCATTGCCGTCGCCGCCATCAGCTGAGGGTGGAACATAGGCATACGCCACGCGCGCCCTAGGGCACAGTCCACGTGCGATGCAATCGTTGTGATCGTCCCCACCAGCAGATGCGAGGATGCCACCTCCGGCACCCAGGTCGGATCATCCAAAGGAATGCACTGACCTGTCTGCGCGTTCAGCAAGTCGCCCTCACCCCCGGCGCTCGGAGACAATCATATGCCCTGCGGTTCGGGTCACTAACGACACCACGAACCATGTAATCATCCCGGTCAGGCATATCTGCCCAGTCTCCAGGGGTCCATGGTGGTACTTCGCCTGAATGTCCTGCCTCATCCCTCACAGGATATGGGCAGCCTCAGTCGCCACCTTCTTCATGTTCCACTGCTGATCAGCCCATGGCGTAGACTTCCGGTCTCGAGGGTTGATGTACTCTTGATCAATCCTCCCAGCAGCACGGGAAGCATCCAACGCCGCGTACATGAAGTCATTGCGCACAGCCCGCTCCAACACGGCGTTCCATTCGCTATCGCGATTAGGGAACACTATGTGGGCAGTCTCGCTTGCCTTCTTCCACTCCTCGACGGTAACCCGCTCCCGAGTGATCGCCTTGTTCCGGATCACTGCATAGATGAAAGGCTCACCAGCCTCCCTTGCCAGGACATGCTGGACGATGAACCTCCTATTTGACCTGCTCTCTGCCGGTCTCGCAGAAGTCCGAGACCCCCTTGATGAAAGGTATGAACCCTGCTCTCGATGATGCCGAACCTCCGCTGGCTTCAGCTCGGGCGCTTCTCCCGCGTGCTCCGGGTAGGGCGTGTCCACATAATTGTGTATGCCCCCTCGAGACTCCTGGGTCGAAGCTCCCTTCGGGGTCGCTGCGGTATCCCGCAAATCCCCGTCGTCGTCCGTGTACTTGGGAGCGTAGGAGATCGGCACACTCGGGCCAGCCAGATCCGGCGTTTCATCCTTCTTCTGTTCTGGGTGTCAGCTGGATCCTTAGCCCTACGTTCCTCCCTAACGGGCGATGCTGCTCGCTTTGCTGCAGGACTCCACGAAGGGTCCACTTGCGGCTGCAGGTACCTTAGCCTCCCTATCGGGAGCTTCTCCCTCACCTTCAGCGGGAACCTCGGCCTCTTCCTCCGGCTCCATCTCAACATCCCCGGCAGGCTCTTGCTGCTCGGCCTCAGTCTGACCCTCACCATCGTTGAAGGTATCCGTAGGAAGATCGACCCCTCCCCTATCGGGCAGGAGATCGTCAACCTCAGCAGGTCCCCCTGTGTTCTCTTCCTCGATCGTCGCTCTGGGCGTCCGAAGACTAGATGACCATCGATTTCCAACTTCGGCCGTAGATGCCCGAGGGGAAGATACCCTCGGACTCCGAGGGGGGTTCGGCGGAGGCTTCGGTCTCACCGATGCCAACATCTCCTTCGTGACTAACGCCTTAGGAGGGGCCTTCGGGGCAGCAGCACGACCTTCCGCACGCTGACCTGCGTCAGATGATTGCCCACCGGGAGTTGCGCCTACCGGCAGACCTCCTTGAGCAGCATCCGCCATCTCGACATCCTCAGACTCAGACATCGAGCTACCATCTCCCATCTTCGAAGAAGTCCCTCCTTCAGATGCTTGAGGATGTTGTCCCTGATGTTCAACGTAGTGGCACCAGGCCAAGTAGTCCTGGTCATCACGCCCTCTGGACTGGCCGATTCCTGCCGTAGTTGTCAACTTCACTCCCCCACGACACAGCGTCGGCTGAGACCACTGGGATCAGATTCATGCGAATTTCGTTCATCTTAAACTGGATCTCTTTCTGCATGTGAACCCCTTGGCCGCCCTCTCGATCTAACGATCGCCCTGGGCCGCAAACCAACACCTTCACCTTGCTGTTGAGCGCGATCAGCGACTCCATGTCCTTACTCCACACGGTAGCCGCATCGCTTCTCGCCCTCCATGCATTCTTCTCCCACCTATACAAGTAGGATCCACGGAAGCCAAAAACATACAGGTCGGATTTCGCGGCATTCGCGTTTCCGTGCTTCTGAACGCATTCCTCCGTCCGCTTGTCCAACAGCTCATATGCCTTGGTGATCATCAGCTTAAGCGACGTCTCCTCGTTATGACGAGTACTGGTCACATAATGCACCTCATAATTCTTGAACGGTCGGTTATCCGGGGAACCCCTCAACCTATCGTTCTTCGTCCTGCATGTGAGGATATTCTCCGCCAGTGTTGCCGGGTCCATCCCTTTCTTGTTCTTCTGAGATGCAGTGTTGAACGTCTGATCCAGCAAGTAGAACACGGTCGCATCCGGGGCCGCGGACTCCTCCTTATACACTGGAGGGCCGTATCCGGCAGACATGGCCGCAGCGATCCTTACCGCAGCGCCCGTCCCACTGGCCGCTAGGCATCGACGCAAGATTACCATCTTGTCTTGGCAGCGACTCATCTCGTTTAGCACGATGGAGGGGTAGATGGAAAGCATCACATCCGCTAACGCGGCAGTTGCCCATGCATCCCACTGCCTCTCCAGCTGCGCAGGATCAACAGCCACACGGGAGTATCCTCCCCTTGGCAGCTCCACGGATGGTGGAACAACCTTCTTGTTCCTGATAAGGCGCATCACCTTTCTAGCTTGCTCAAAACATTCGAGCTCCTTCGGGAAGAGCGCTCCCCGCCCGACGGCCCTTGCTTCCTCCTTGGCCTCGGTGAAGTATCCCCTCGTTAGGGTGATCTCGAATGTGTCACCTCGGATTGCCTCATGCATGTTCGACTTCGGCACAATCTTAGCGAAAAGCGCACCGCCTTCCGCCTCGGCAGCCTGGGGTGTCCCTGGAGCAGCACGCATGTTCTCCTCTTCGACTGATAGACCTATCGGTCCCATGTAGTTCTCAGGGAAGAACTTGTGCATAGCCCATACAACTGCGGGAGCATGCGGGTTCCATTCAACGAATGGGTTGTAATACTGCAGGGTGCTATCGCCCCCTGAGTTGCACAGCTCCACGTATTGTGAGTCCGCCGCGGGCTTCTCGAGCTTGATGCAGATTCCACAAATCGCCAACCTCGCGTTCGGGAACACCCGCTGGGCCTCTCTTGACACCCTTCAGGTAGGGGTTGTCGCTGAATAGGTTCTCGGCCTCGTCCGGCTGCGCAATGCAAATCCCGACCCTCGCCCACGTGTTCAGGCCGTAGTGCGACAGAGTGCTGTACCCCAGGGCCTCAACCGCCTTCAACGACGTCCATACACCCACCGCTTGATCGCTCGCGGTGGACGCAGTAACCTGCATACCACCCAGAATGCTCCACAACGAGGATTGCGAAGTTCCATGGATAAGGACCTTTTCAGTATCCGTCCGGCCTCTGAAATTGATGGCCAAGTCGAAGAACGAACGCCCATCCGTCGTCGGGACCAATCTCCACGTCAGTGGTGCTCGCCGGGTTCTTAGGCGAGATCCTCAACACCTGCCGATGGTCCCACTCGATCGCATCACCCAAGGAAGTGATCATTCCCGACATCTGTCCCGCAGGTATCCCCGCATCCCCGGCCTATCGGCCGTCACGAACTTCTGGACCGACTGCACCGACGATAGCCGTCTTCCTGAGGAACGCCTAGTGATCTCCTCCCTGTTCCTCCCCTCGGTCAACATCATCGCATCGACAACCACCTCCGGAGGAGTAAACAGCGCGTTGGGCCTCTCGTTCAACCAGGCACGGATCGCAAGGAAGTGGTGCTCTGCATCACCAAAATCATCCCCGCTGTACAGAGGATGATCTCCAAACGCCACCTCAGCCTGATCAGCAACCGTCTTTACCAAGGCCGTCTGCTGATGAACCGCTTTCCATTCCGGCCAGGATTTCGGGTCTCCAACCCACATCCCGCCGCATGGTTGAGCTGCCGGTTCCGTACTACTGTCCACGGGTATAGCATTTCCGCCGTTCACGATGCTCTCCTCATACGCAAAGGCATCGTGGTAGGGAAGCAAGAACGCAGGGTCCGTTGGAACCGCAGCACATAAGATGGCCGCCAAATGTACGGCGTTCATCTCCGTGACCTCCACTCCCCGGTGCTTCATTTCCGCCACTATCGCAGCAGTCCTGACCACACGGTATCGGATCACCTTTTCATGGTTCGGCCACCCAATGTAGGAGTTCTCAAGCTTCTCCTTGCTGATGTTGGACACCCTATTGACCAGTTCAGCGAACCTAGCAGCGTGATCATCCTCAATCAGCTGATTTGCCTTTTCCATATCTGGATCAATCGTGGTGAACTTCGGTTCCTGTCCCTTAAACCCCTTAACTGTCCACTCGCGGTATCCCGCAAGCAAACAATCGGCCACAGCCTTCGGCTTCTCCATGCCCAGCCCCATCGCCAGGTCCCAGGACGGCCGCGGAGGCGTCACCATGCAGCGCCCCATGCCCATTCCATTAGCTGCCGCCATGCGTCAGCAGGTTCGGGCCACCGGCCACTGAACCACGGGCGATCCGGGAACCCAGCCTACCGGCCAGAATTCCCCTGTTGCTCAGAAGGCTCAGCCTATCGGCCAGAGACCCTCTCCCTAGAACAAACACTTCAAATTGAGAAATAGATAGAATCTGTCCTTCATGAAGCAGAAGAAAAACCTCAGTGACAGGCATATCTGCCTCATGCTTTCATTCTGATCTGTCAGCGCATAGAGCTGCCTGTGAATGTGGTGCGGTTGCCCGCGTGTGAGCCAGCTTGATCAAGCAAATGCTACGCGGCAACGAAGTTATTCAACCACTTTCGAACAGCAAGCGATCGGTCGTGCTGAGAGAGGGTGTCCCCTCCTCGCATCTTGCAAGTGCTCCAAATCGAATTGAATGATTTAGAAGAGAAACACCTGAACACGACACCATGTCTCTTGAGAACAGACCTGCAATCGAATCCATGCGTGGTGGCAATTCCTTCAACCTCACCTTCCTTCAAGATGTTACATCGAGGTCGATAGAGGATGATAGGATTACATCCACACGTCCGAGCATCACAAGCTAAATTGAACCTTTGCCTAACGGCGACGTCGGTCCTATCCCTAAGCTTTCTGGTCTGTCCCCACTTCCCAGTCCTGGAATCAACCCTATCGGGTGCAAGATCGTTAAGAACAAGCACAACATAACAAAGGCTATCGCCTTCAATCCTACCAGACCGAATAATGTGGTTCCTGTATCCAGGAGCAACTTGAAGCGTGACAACCCTGCAGAGATCACTATAAGCAAGAACATCGGCTATCGCCTGATCCGCAATAATAGTTTTCTCGCATCTTTTCCCTCCTTTTTCCTCGTCAATCACGATTCCCTCGTACTCGGAGAGTAACCTCTCCATGAGCCGATTGAAACCGGATTTTGCACCTGATTCCATGCGTACCCCCCTAAGCGGGGGCAGTCCAGGAGCGGCAGGGGGCTTAAGACAGGGTTGGGTGGGTTGGGCCAAATATTCCTGCAGGTATCCCGGCAGGAACATACCAAGGGTATGCAGATTTCTATTCCATACGACCTTGTCAACGCAGGCCTTAGTGAAAATGTCTGCGCCTTGGTAGTGAGACGTGCATGCAACGAATCGAAAAATGCCATCATTAAAATGTTCGTTGAGCCGCGTCCTTGACATATAGCGCATGTTGGGATTATTCCCAGTTATAACGATTCGGCACGCCGATTCGTTATCCTCCAGCACGTTGATAATGAACGGCTGGGTCTCCTTTCCCTTCCCAATAGCGTGCTGCCAGAGGGTAGCTAATGCCATTCCCTCCTTAGACACTCCATGGTCGAGAGCAACAATCTCCGCTTCAGGAGTTGACTTCGAAACAGAAGTCTGTTTCTTGCTTACTCCAGTGATGGGCATGTAGGTCCCAGGACCTACAAGGCAAATAAGCACTCCCGATGTGCTCTTGGAATCGGTACGATCCCCAGCCAAATCCGCATCACAGTAAGCAACCAACTCTATGAACTCTGGGCTATCGCCCACCCAACCGTACAAATGAAGGTCGAGCGTAGAGTTCACATATGAAATTAGCCTGTGGAGCTTGCGGTCACACAGATGATTCCACTTCGTGACCCGGCTGGCTAACGCCTGCACGGGCCGAATAAGGTCATACCTGCCCATCCGAGCCCCGTAGAGGACCTTCATCAGCACCGCCGCCGCGTCATTGCCGAGGCATCCCGGCTGTGCATTGAGGGTCTCCATGTCCATCGCCTGGTTGAAGAGCTTGTCAAACTCGGGATTGACGGAATTCTCGTCAAACTCCGGCTTGCTCTCGTCCAGGAACGATGTTTCAACCTTTTGCAGCTTCTTTGGGTACTTTCCCTGACGCAGTTCAATGTATCTATCGACACACGCCTGCATGAAGCTACTCTCGCTGTACTTGATAAACCTTATCGTGGTTTGCGGCTTGGGAATGTCCTTAGAGAGTAACCCCTCTGGACCGAACCTCAAGTCGGGTTGCTCCTTATCAGGAGGATTGCCGACTGTCCACGCCAGTCTTGGATCAAAGTGACCCTTGACCAACTGCTGTGTGAATTCGTGCTCGCAACCAAGATATCTCTTGAGCTGCCTCGGTTCCTCCATTTTGATGACCTTCGAGATCAGCGCCCATCCTTCTGCGATATTCTTCGCCGGCCCACTCATCTTGAAGTCATCCACATATACGACAAGGAAGAGGTCGAGCTCCTCGTGCCTGAACACGCTGGCCCAGTCCTTTACCTTGACGTAACCGACCTTCTTCAGCATAGCCTCTCAGTGCTGCTCCCAAAAGGTACCAGCGTCGGGATGTCCATACAGTGCGAGCACGAGGACCACGACTGGATCTTTGTACTTAGGACTCCCGCTACTGTCGAACCACTCAGGAGGCCACTGGTCACGAGGAATCCTCACCCAAGTCTTATTTCCCTTCAAGCGGGCCTGGGTGTGCGCAGACTCCCCATCGCTCACTTCCAGAAGATTCCCTGGGAGTAACCCGTGAGCATCACCCATCTTACCCGCCGCCATAGTGGCGGGGCAGGAGGTGTTTTCGGAGAACAAGGCCCAGTGCCCGATCTCATCACGGACGAAACATCCCTCGAACACGACTCGCCCTTTGTATTTGCGATTCGGATCGTCTTCCGGCAGCTCATGATTCTTCTCGACACAGATGTCGAAAATCCTACCAACATGGATCTTCTCCCCTTCCTTTCGCGCCCTAGCCGCAACATCATGCCATTCTTGGACAGTCGACAAGTCCCAACATCCCTGCGAAGTCAACTTGTCCCACTCTTTCTGGAGAGCGGCTTTAGCCTTGGCATTTCCAGCTTGTTCCTTCTTGTTGACTGGCCTGGCGACACAAGCGTACAAGGGAGGGAAGACACCCGAGCTCTTTGGTCGATGCGAGAGGGATACCTCCCCCCTGGGCATAGAGAACTCAAAGGTCTTTCCATCGGATCCAATTGTAGGAGCGGCAGCAGCTATACCTGTGCTTCCGAAACCAGCGGATCCCCTATCGGTTCCCCGCTTGGTTTTCCTGGGAACGATTGATGCATCAATGAGCATAACACGCTCCAGCACAATCTGCGCAATGCGGTCCCCAGGATTCACGATGAAGTCCTCATCCCCATGGTTGAAGAGAATGACCTTGACTTCCCCGATGACCCCGCCGCCTACAGCAATCCTGTTCTTAACGGCTAGTCCTGACCTGGGAGCTATCCTAGCATAAACCCCAGCGGGCATCTCTATCGAGATTCGGGTGCTAACCAAACCTGACCCCCCTGCGGGAATACACACTCCCTCGGAGGCATAGGTATCCAAACCCGCACTCCCCGAAGTCGGGATCTTGGCAGTTTCGCTGTCAAGACTGACGTACAAGGTATTTGGCTTCTTCTTCCATCGCTGCTCAACCGGATCAACTTCGACCGGCATAGCACTCGCGACCTTCTTGAACGTGCCATCTGGATACCAGGCTCTAACGATCGCCTCACACAGAGCAGTCGTCGGGGTGACCGACCCCTCAATGCGTGCATGAAGGTATCCCTTCTCGTGCTTGCATTTCCGACCTGACAGTTCATCAATGAGCTCCTTGGAGGTCGTCGCAACCTTCCACTGCTTCCTGATCGGCACACCGTCCTTATCCTGCATCCCGAAGTCACAGCCGTCAAAATCTACGGTCTCGACATCAGGATCAGCAAGAAACCTCTGCATGAACGGTTGCTTCCATCCAAGACAGTGTCTAGGCCACTCAAATGCAACCCTGCCCCCTCCTCGCCTAACGGCTCGGGAGGCCCGCAGGAATGCTGCAAACATCACCTGAGAACTTCTTCTCAGATCGTTCAGGTGTGATGCAAACTCAGCGCCGTGGATTGAAAGGTTGACATACTGCCACGTACTCCACGGTCCACACGGAATTGACGCCCAGAGGTCACACCCAGGATTATCCTCGATGATCGCAATAAGCCGACTAACGTCCTTGGCTTTGGTGATGTCAAATGAGCCGATGTGAACGCGAATTGCTTCGCCTCCACACTCCACCATCACCGCAGACAGACGTGAGTCAGGTTCACACGCAAACTCGATGAGGAGCTTGCGGCCGGGCGCTGGAGCAGCCGGGTCCCTCTCAGGATGTTCTCGACGTCGTTCCTCCCTTAGGGATAACACCCGTGCGGTTTGAACATATATCTCCCGTGACCGGGTAGACATCTGTCTCCAACTATCCGCGTCAATTGAGTTGGGCTTTCCGGTACCTGCGTATGGCCGTTCACGCCTATCGGCGGATTGGCCATAGTCGATCCTGTCTCTTCGGATCTCCGGCAGGCTTCGCCCTTTCTTCCTTTGGCTTGAACCTACCGTGGGGAGCGCATCCCTTATCGAAAAGGATGGTCACACCTGTCCAAAATCCACGCGTGAAATGCCGATGGTTAGGAGCATCGTGGTGACGATCATCCCTTACCCAATTTCCAACGGCATCAAGCCCTCGCATGTGAGTGACCCTAACGGTGTCAAGCTCCTCATGCGAAGGACCACCCGGAGGAAGGTCCTGGTTCGTCGTCCCGAAGAACTTCTTCCGCACCTCGACGTGAATGCGATACCAAGCGCTGTCCTCGTCGTGCCGCTCCCAGTAATCTGAGACGCATGCGTCACCACCTCCTTGGACAGCCTTGCTCTGAACGGTCCCATCGGATTTGGAAGAGCTACCGCCCCCCTCGTCCTGTTGGTCATCATCATCATCATCAGGATCATCAAATCGACCTTCATCAAAGTCGAATTCATCCCTGATCTTCTTGCTTGGCTTAAGGTCGGCCCTTCGGTCAGCTAACGCCTCCCGAATGGTTCGGGTCCTAGCATCATAGGATGCCAACATTGGGAACACGTAGGGCTCCTCAGGGTTCTTCCAGATACGCTTGACCTGGTGTATACTTGGCTTCCTGAGGCCCCTTTGGATGTGCTCGAGGTCAGCCATGCCCGGTGTGGAAAGCCGGTGCAATGCACCAAGCGTAGTGACAGCATTCTTCAGCTCTGGGGCCTGGTCGCTGTACACTAACTTCAGAGTTTGCCCCCCTGCAAACCTGCGAAATGCCTCCAGCCCAAAGCATCCGAGATTGAAAAAAAACAATCGCGGCGTCAAAATTCAATCGCTCTTGAAATTTGCTCAAAAACAAGGCAAAAAACGCAAAAATCAATCGCGGCCAAATTTTTGTGTTTTCGCCAAATTCAATCGCGGGAGGGGCGCCTTAGTTTTGAAAAATCAATCGCGCCAGAAATATGCTGCACACCAAATTCAATCGCGGGTTTTTGTAAATTCAATCGCGGTTTTTTTCAATTTCAATCGCGAAAATATATCCGATGCTTGCGGCAGATACCTGGATCCTTTTATTGCTTATTACAAAGTATATGTATACGCCGATATTTGCGCGCGCTCTTTTTGGCTCAAATCTACTCGCCGAGCTCGTCGCTGACCATACGAGAGCGCACAGGTATCTGACCTGAGAGCATGAGGTGCTGAGCAACCCGGTATTTCTCTAGCACTTTGACGCCAAGCAGTCGGCCAGGGTGCCCCGCGAGCAGGATCCGGCTAGCTGACACACAAGAGACATGAACGTCTCCCCAGGGTACGTCCACACATACCTGGGGCTCAAGTGTTTGGACTGCTCATCCAAGTGCCGAAGCATGTGGAACTTAAAGACGATGTGCCAGCCATCATCACGACACGCAGCTCTCAGACATCGGTACTGGTCTAGGAACTCCGAAAGCGCATTGACAAAGTCTTCATGCTTGTTCGCTGGCATCACCAGATCTCGGCAGCTTGCAGCCTCGTAGAGGCTTGCGAGCAGCGATGTCACGCGCGCGCGCCTCTTGCGGTGGGTGGACCCACAGCCATACGTGGCTGCCAGGGCCGCGACTGCAGGCGCCAGGCGCCTCACGACTGATCCCTTGATGTGTCGCAGAATCGGGTACCCGCCAGCGCCGGGCGAGAAGTGCTCGTGTCGTAGTAGGGGCGGCGGCTGCACCGCGAGAGCTGCGCAATGCGCCCGCAGTTCGCGATTGAGTCGCTGGATGCTGCCGATCTTGGTTTCCGGCCAATCCCGCGTGAGCTCATAGAACACGTTGCCGTACACATGCGCGGCAACGCCCAGATCCAGGCAGTGCAAGGTGTCGATGGCAAACATACAAGGAGAAAAATTTGTCAAAGCGGTGAGTGGGTGTTCGAGGGCTGCCTGGTCGAGTAAGTCCTCGACAGCGTAGGTCTGGCGCGCAATGTCGCCGAAGTCGAAGAAGTCAGCTTTCTGCTTGCAGCACCAAAAGCAGCGGAAGCTAGCCCAGTGCGGCAGCCCATATTCGTTTGCCATGTGCTCATAGTCGCCCGAGACGACCCACACCACGGCCCTCAGAGGCAACGCGGACCCGTCGGCTGCGCGGCCGTGAGCCAGATCATTGAAGTCCGCCACCAGGGCGGACCATAGTTGCCTCCAGGATTCCCTTTTAACGGCTGCCGACTTGGGCAGGGCAGCTAAGAGAAACATGCTCTCTGCTATGTCGCACTGGTGGGCAAGCAGGCTGCGGAAGCAGACGGCCACAGTGCCGTCATGCTCTGCGTGGCTAGCCCCGTCCGCAAAGAGAAGCAGAGGCACTGTCTGCGCGGGGCAAAAGCTTCGGACGTGGTAGTACCCCACGCCAACGGCTCGAGGGGAGCTCAGCTGGCGCTCCCAGAAGCGCACTCGGTCTGCCTCGGAGCCCAGAAGGGCTGCGTCCAACCCGTGCTCGCAGAGGCTGCGAATCCACTCGGAGGCTGGCAGTATAGCCTGCGACGTGCTCTCCGTGCGCTCGCCTTCCGCGCTTTTCACTCGTGTGACGCACGGGACCCGCCGGAGCTCTGGAGTGACGCAGCGGGCAGCGTACGCGCGCAGGAGATCCCTGTGCACGTTTCCTTCTTGCGCGCCGCCGTGGCCGAGGTTCGCAAGAGTCGAGATATCGCTGGCGCGGCACCCGCTTTGACGGGCCGCCGACGCTAGCTTCTGAACAATCGGACTGGACAAGCTGCCCCAGGCCCAGAGCTCAATCAAGCAGGTCCACAGCGCGGAGTGAGGCTCTGCTAGGTCGTCAAGGGCCCTTTCTTCGGCCGTGCGCTTTTTGGCGCGGCGCCTTGCCATTGCCCGCCGCGCTCGTCCGTGCGGGTGCAAAGTGCTGCGGCGACAAACTTCTAGATGCATGACAAAGCCAGCGCGGGGGATTTTTTTTAAAGAAAAAGTTGCACGTGGGTCCTGACAGTCAGCAGGGGCGGCAGGCTTTTTCTCCTTCCAAAACGTGCGCGTGGCGGCCGATGCCAGCAAAATCTCCCAACATGGAAGCGTGGCCCATTGCGCTGTAAGTGGCTAGCCCCTCGACTGGGCGCGCGTCCGGCGCCACGCGCTCAAGCACTTCACGCAGTCAAGAAGGGCTTGCTTGCATGTCTCAGCGCTGGCCCGCGGGGCCGCCAGAGCAGACTGGATCGCCTTCTTCGCAGCACGAAGGCTCTGGCTGCAGCCTTGAGCCTGCTTCTTCAGCGCGCCTTTAGATTTCTTCTCCATGGCGCTCGCTTCCTTCGCGGCTGCAGCCGCAAGGTTAGCCATCTCAGACAAGCGCCGACGTAGCTCGGGGAGCCCCACAGAGCCGACGCGCGCGCTGTACTTTTCCAATTCCTCCAGCCCGACCTTGCTGCCGCCGTCGCTGGAGCGTGCAGAGCCACGCGTCTGATCCTTGATCGCCAGCGGCGGCTCCTCTTCGGACTGCGAGACAGGGTCCTCTTCTTCCCCTTCTTCCCCGCCACCGTCGGTGTTGGAGGCCGCCTCGGCGTCAGAGGCCGCCTCGGCGCCCGGGGCGTCAAGCAGCGCCATGATGGCGCCGAGGTCGCCGCCCGGCTTGTCCGCAGCCTTGGGCTTCTTGGCCCGCGACATCTTGAGGTCTGACCAGCCAGGCTCCTGACTCTCCGACTCGAGCTGCTCCCAAACCCGCGCTGCGCCAGGCCTGCTTCCCGACCCCGAAGCCACCGAGCGAGCTGAGAGCTCCTTCTGCTTCGTCGTGCCAGTCTCGCGAAACTCGCGGCGCTTGCGCACCTGGAAGAATTCCTGGTCGTCCGGGTCTCGGCGCCACTCTAGGGAGCCCTTCTTCAGGCGAGTCCTGAGCTCTTTGGGCCCGTAGGACTTCTTGGCTTCGTTGAGCGGGATCCACTCCTCGCGCGTGGTGCGGGACTGCGTCAGCACCATCTTGGCCGCCAGCTCACAGTAAGTCTCGCTGAATCCGTGCTGGAGCCACGCTAGAAGGAGCTGACTCTTTTTGCGGTTGGCGCCGGGGCCCCGAAGGCCCTCAGCGTCATACTCCTGGCTGTTCTCCTTGCGAGCGCGCTCGAACATCTTCGTGAGCGTCTGGCGCTGCGTCTCTGACAGCTTAGCCAGCCTGCGCTGGGTCTCCTCCTCTCCGTGGCCGAAGAGGTAGCTGCCCAGCTGCTGAGCCGTGGTGAGCTTGCTTGCCTCATGGGCAGCTGGCTTCTTTGTGATTGCGGAAGCGGGACGCTTCATAGCCATGTGATCTGTGGGTCGAGCCAGGAAGTGCGCAGTTACGTGACGGGGATTGCTGTCGAGCCGAAAGAACCAAGCGGGGCAGACACGGTGAACGACACAAAATCTTGGACAATCTTGACTTCTGACATCTTCTGATATCTTCTGACATGGACAATCTTATCTTCTGACATCTTCTGACATGGAAGATCTTATCTTCTGACATCTTCTGACATCTTCTGACATGGAAGATCTTATCTTCTGACATCTTCTGACATGTTCTGACATCTTCTGACATGTTCTGACATCTTCTGACATCTTCTGATATCTTCTGACATCTTCTGATATCTTCTGATATCTTCTGATATCTTCTGATATCTTCTGACATCTTCCCCCCCTCTCTCCTCCCACCCCTCCCTGCTCCCCCCCCCCATTTCGCGGCCGCACTTTTTCCCTCCAAAAACCGTGTCTGCGCTGGCCTGTCGGCCAGGCGTGGCCCATAGGCCAGTCCGCCCCAAAGCGACGTAGCCGCGACGATGCGGCCAGTCGGCCAGTCGGCCGCTCCGGCCCATGGGCCAGGATCCAAAGCGAAGCAGCCGCTGGCCAAAAGGCCAAGTGGATGGCCCAAAGGCCAAGCGGCGATTGGCCCAAAGGCCAATCGCCTAAAACCCCTCCAGCGCGCTCACGGCGCGCTCGAACATGGCCGTCAAGGCCGCGGCTTTCCCCCCACCTTCTGCCCCTGGGTCAGGTGGCGGGCCGCCGCGCTTGTCCGGACCGCGCGGGTCGCGCGTGCGATCCGGCGGCGGCGGCGCGCTGCGGCGCGGCTTCTTCTTTTTCTTCTTCGAGCCGCGGCTCTCGTCGGAGGCCTCCTCCGGCTCGCGCTTGACCTCGGGCGGCGGCGCCGCCGGGGGAGCTGCAGCGGGAGCTGCAGGCGCAGGCTCTGCAGCCGACTTGCGGGCCCAGAACCTGTGGTAGTCGGAAGCCCTATGCTGCTGCCACGACCACTCGCCGTCCGCGATCCACCGCCAGCACGTCATGCACTTTGACGAGCTGTCGGTCCTCGCAGTCCGCCGCGAGCCACCCCGCGTGCGGCGGCGTGCGGGCTGCTCGCCGCCTTCGCCGGCCGCATTTGCGCCGCCCTCGCCGCCCTCGCGGCCCTCGCCGCCCTCGCGGCCCTCGCCGCTCTCGCGGCCCTCGCGGCCCTCGCCGCCCTCGCCGCCAGTGCCCACGGGCTCCGACGGCGGCCTCCGCGGTGGCAGCTCCGGCGACCGAGGTCGCTCGGCAGGGGCTGAGGGAAGCGCTGCCGCGCCGCTTCCCTCCGCCGAGGTGGCAGGAGGCTCTGCCACAGCACCCGGGCGCGAGGCGCCATCGGTCGGCGCTGGCATGCTGACGCTGCTACAGCTGCTGCTGCTGCTGCCCGTGCGCGACTTTGTTTCGTCCTCGCTGCCGCTGCTGCTTGAGCTCGGGCTCGGGCTCGGCTTTGCGCGGGCCTTCAGGATGGCTCTTCGGGCCATCCGTCGCTTGACGCGCGCGCGGCTCGCGGCGCGCCAGACTGCGGGCCGAAACGGCAGCGGAGCGCAAGTATATACGCATATATATATATATATACATGTATACATATAAAAAATATATGTGTTATGTATATATATATATATGTGTCTGTTTGTGTGTCTGCATATTAGCAATCAGACAAGACACAAGTGCGAGCGCGCTTTCACCGCGCCGTGACTGTTTGGCCCGCAAGCCGGAGGCCAGCCTTCGCGGCCCATAGGCCTGCGCCTTCGCGGCCCATAGGCCTGCGTCTTGGCGGCAGCCTTCGCGGCCCATAGGCCTGCGTCTTGGCGGCCGCGTAGGCCTGCGTCTTGGCGGCCCGGAGGCCAGCCTTCGCGGCCCATAGACCTGCGTCTTGGCGGCCCGGAGGCCCGCCTTCGCGGCCCATAGGCCTGCGTCTTGGCAGCCCGGAGGCCAGCCTTCGCGGCCCATAGGCCTGCGTCTTGGCGGCCCGGAGGCCAGCCGTCGCGGCCCATAGGCCTGCGTCTTGGCGGCCCGGAGGCCAGCCTTTGCGGCCGCGGCCCAAAGGCCTGCGACCGCTCAAGAGCAGCGCTGCAGGCTCGCGCGCAAGTCACGATCGATCTCGAACGCACATCCAGATGATCTCACTCGGCGCAAACATTATGAGGTCGCCGTTGGCCTTGCGTTCTTGCAGATGCCACAGCACACTGACCGCCCTGAGGGGGTACCCCCTTGGATAAGGGGCGTGGAACGCGTTGTAGCGCGCGCGCAGCTTCACTTCTGCCACTCGCGCTTCTAGCCACGCGGGAAGAGGCTCGAACGCCTTGCTGTCCCAGTTCGTGGGATGACAGTGGTGGAAAGCAACCAGTAAAGGCATGGCTGTCCGACTACACAATTATCTATAGTACAAGCCAAGAGGACCCTTGGGATGCGCGCGCATGCGGCACACACAACGATTCGGCAGCAATGGCTTTTTTTCGCGCGTGGACGTGATCTGTCGCTAGTCGGATGCCTTGAGACCGGAGCGAATATCCTTGAGTGCCTCGATCTGCTTGCCCTGAAGCACTGCAGGCCACAGCTGCTTGCAGACGGATTTGTGGTCGGGCCCGGAGGCCCCTATAATCAAGCGGTATTTTTTGTCCGCTTCGCACCAGTACCGAATGTACGACTTCTCTGAGTAGTAGCCGACGTGCACACGGCCCCAATACTTTGCCTGCGCCGACTCGCTGCGGAAAGCCTCTGCGCTGCTGGCGGCAGCGGCCGGCTTCTTCATCGGGCCCTGCGCCGCGCTTGCCACCGACGCGGGACGCTTTCGCGGGCCCTTGTCCTCCGCCGAAGTGCTTTTTTGGGCGGATGCGTCCAGCTCGGGTGCGTCCTGCGACGCCAGAAAGTCGGACAAGTTGTCGAGGTTGACCTCGTCATCTTCCTCTGGCTCGCCGGCCTCCGTGGCTTCTTCGCGATCCAGCTCCGGCTGGCGATGCAAGAGGAAGTGGTCTCTCAGCCCTTCCAGCGCCTGCGCCTGCCCAGTCCTTAGGCCCTGCGTCGCCTGTCTGAACCTCACTGGATCGCAGAGACGCCGGGCGTGCGCGAGCGTTGTCAGGACAGTGTTGGCGCAGTCCGAGGCGTGGTCGCTCAGGGACTTGTGCGTCCCAAGGAACTCCCACACTTGTGGGTGCTGAGCGCAAAACTTGACATACACAGTGCGCAAGCACGCGAACTTCACTTTTCCGGACGGACACTGCCGCAGCACCAACTGCAGGATGGGGCAGAGCCGAGCCAGCTCCGCTCCCAAGATGGCCTTGCTCACCGGCAGGTTCAGATAGCCGCCAAACTGCAGCAGCGCAAGCGCGCCGTTCTGCAGAGCGTGCTGCGCGAAAGCTTGCAGCATGGCCACTTGGTCCAGATCTGCCTTTCTTGCGTTGCGAGGCCCGCCGCGATTGCCTGCCCGCATGGACGCCTTCATCACGGCAGAGGGGCCCGGGGTTAGAACACAGGTGCCGGGGCTTGAGCCAAATGCCACGAGCCGCCAACAACGGATGCGTTCGATTGTGCGGATGAGCTGCGGGTATCACATTCAACATATATTATACATTTAATTTATTTTTCGCAATGGGCTTCTACAATCTATAAATCGTCTAATTAAAATTGATTTCCTCCAAATGTCCGCGGCTCATCCTGGGCCAGACTCGGGAAAGCAAATTCAATCGCGGGAAAATCAAAATTCAATCGCGAGAAAAGCCAAATTCAATCGCGAAAAAAAACCCGGGCTTGTCAAATTCAATCGCGACTTGAAGAGGCTGCGGGACCAAACTCAATCGCGCAACTGATGTTGAAATTCAATCGCGGGCTCCGCCGTCAAAATTCAATCGCTCTTGAAATCCGCTTTTCGAGATTGATTTTTTTCAATCGCGGATGCTTTGGGAGCGTATTGCTACGGGATCTGGATTGCACAGGAAGGACTTCGAGGTAGTCAGTAGCGAGGTCATAGAACACTATCGCGTCTGCTTCGCCATGAAAGCCTCGATCCTTCAGTCCTCTCAACACCATCGTGTCAGCTTGGGTTAGATCCCCGAAGCTTACCACGTCATGCGCAGCAGCACCACCTTTGCGGCGAAGCTTGACATTCTCCATTTTCGCACGCTGACAGTGTGGGCAATAGGGGTTCTTCGGGCGGAGCGTCTTAGCATCTGCACGCCACTCGGCTTCTGTGCGTAGCCCGGAGAGAAAGTTTATCTCAACAATGTCGCCGTCGTCTCCCTCCCCTGGGCCAGGAACAGGAAGTGAACGGCTATCGCGCTCACCCCCCTGTCCGGCCTCTCTGGGAAGAGCAACGGTCTCGCACTTGACCTGGAACCACGTCTCACCCGTCCAAGAAAAAACAGATGCGATTGCTGATCCCTTTCGGACAACTCCCACAGACTATCAACCAACACCTCGTGGGTAACCCCATCCCGGTGAATGATTGTCTTCCTGTAATTGTTCAGTTGATCGACCCTAACAACACAATCACCATTGGTTGGCACAAACTTCGCCCTGCGCGGAAGTCGGTGCTCCCTCACAACATGGCCTGATCGCTCAGTTCGCCAGGTATCCTGAGTTCTATTCTCGCACGCCAACACAGGCCTGCATTGCGGCACCTCGATGGCTTCAAGCCCACGATATGCCACGCCAGGCGCTGGCATAGCGGGAAGTGGCTCAGCATCATCAAGAGTGGGAGAAACGAACTGAGTGTCACCATGAGGAAGGTACGGCACGCTGTTGATGACATCCAATGTCACCGTGCGACCCGAAGGACACGTGAGAGTAGGCTTACAGCCTGCAGTCCACGCAAACGAATACCCCATGTCCATACATCGTTTTCCGACGGAGATGATAGATGGAGTGGATTCAAGGACGTGCGCCTCAATCACCTCGTCCAGGTTGCCGACATCAGCATCAACACGACCAGCAGTGCGAGTCGCCCCGTTAGCAGGGTGCAGCGCGTGAGTATGTCCGCCTTTGGCAAGCAGGGCCCTATCGGGTCCTTTCAGATCACCAAGACCGACCAGGTCCATTGGGCAACCGGTATCTACCAGCCATCTCACCCCGCTGTATCCAACAGGTGCAGCAACCTTCTGAGTGTACTTAGGCTTTCGGACAACACGATGTCCCCGTACATCTCCAGGGTTGGTGTCGATGTCTTCATCATTGTCTAAGAGCACTTGGGCATGAACAGCCGCAGCTCTTATCAGAGCACTCTGAACCTCCCTAGCAATTCTCTTGCGAGATGGGAACTTGATCGCATTAGGATGGCTGTATCCAGCCTCTCTGCAGCGACTAACGACTCTGCCCGTGTTGTCACTTTCAATTGAAACAACAAACACATCAGGGAGATCAGGGATCTCCCTCCGAGGTTCCCTATCGGGACCCTTCTGAAAGTATTTGCTCCTCCAGGACAGCATAACCTCCGCATCATCGCAGTACCAAAACGTCGTCTTGATATCAGTTCGTCTTGGGAGCCTCCTGAACAAGGTCGCTCGGCGATCACCGAAGTTCACCCCGATATCCTCGATCACGGTCCCATTTGCGTCAACGGTCCTTCCATTTTGGACCTCCACCTGTGGTACCGGAGAAGAACAACGCGTTGCGCTCACTTTTCTCCCAACTGCTAACGCAAGGAGGGAGACAACCCGGTGTAGACCCACCGGTAGCTGGGGCAACAGCCCACATAACTGGACACGCCACAACAACACGGTTGGCCTCAGGGTTACCGCCCCACCTAAAAATCCGTCAATCCTTGAGCGGGGCTGTCGAGACGCCTCGCCTCCCTATCGGGAGGACTGGGCGTAGGTGACCTAGGGGCCTCCCCCTCTTCATCCTCAACAACAGGGCCGGCAGTGGTACGAGGCGTGATAGGCTTCGTACCCGGAGGCGGCTTCTGATGCAAGTACTTGCATTGCTGAGCTGTGCACTTGCCATACATCCAGTCGTAGCAGTACCCGAAGTACATATCCAATGAGGATTTTGTTGGGAAAGTCAGCTTGCTGACATTTTCCTCATCAAGTGGGGTCAGAAGCACCAGGCTCTCTGCCAAAATGGCACCCAAATATAAGATTCTTCTGTTTCTTTTGCTGACAAGGGACAATTTCAAAGAAACTGAAAGGCTATTCTGACCTTGCAAAAGGGAAACCTTTGAAAAAGGGCACCTTTGAAAAAGGGTAGTTTCACCACAAAGTGGCAAGGCAAATCTTTTGCTGGACCATCAGCAAATACTGAAAAAAACATGACTTGTATTGATTTGCAGATTGATTTTTTGATTTTGATATTGATTTTTAGATTGATTTTGCAGGTCTAAAAGTATGCATTTTTATATTGAATATGAGCTGCAAACTTTGCTTTTTTTAGATTGATTTCATTTTCTCCAAAATCATTCTGTGGAGATTGATTTTTGTATGGAATCAATCTGATAATCAAAAGATTGATTGTAATCAATATCCGATGCTCAGGGATATGGTTCCTGGTCCCCGCGGCCTGTCCCCGAGCTCATCCGAGACCTGCGATTCACCTGGAACAAGAGATCTTGGGGGTCGGGTTGGCATGGCCTCCGGGCCATGTTCATCGCCATGCTGATGAAGTCCAAATGTCCATGCCTGAAACCTGACTCAGAGCCGCTCCTATCGGGGCGAGCTCTTTGTGCTTGCTCATTATCGGTGGCCTGACAGAAAACGCGATCGTCTCCATCGTCAGTGAACCTGCCACGGCTTCTGGGTGTGTCCCTATCGGGATCTTCACCCCTGCGGTCCTGACCTGCTGAACCTACCTCAAATTCCTCGAAGTCATAATCCGGCAAGTCCTCACCTGAGCGGAGGCCCCCTAGGATGGCCTCCTCATCCACGACACTCCTGTGTGATCGTGGGGTCGACATAGAGCTTGTAGTTGATGGTCTCAAGCGCGTAGGAAAGTCCTACGGCTGATAACCTGTGATTCGGGCACGAGCCTGTGCCCAGGCAATGGGTTAGTTGGGGTAAACAAGCCACAAAAGAAAGGTTCCCCAAAAGCAAACCAATCCCCGGTCCCAAAGATCAGGGTTTCCCACACACCAGAGAACAACAACCAAAAGGAAACAAACCAAAAGAGAAAAGGGTTAACCCGCAACCTTGGTCGACAACAGGCCGCACGACTGGTCCCTACCAACCTGGCGGCGGCCCGAGGTCTCTTTCTCCCCCGAGATGCCGTCGGTCGACGCAGGGGTTCGGCGACGCCCATTCGAGGCGCGACGGAACCCGTAAACTTGAGCCAAAACACCACAGGTCGGTCACTACCGCGACGTCCCTGATGATGATATGAACCATGGCTAATCACAATATATGTATGTATATGCACACCAAAGGGAGGGGGATGGTCACAGCAAGTGCATGTTTTTACAGGCACTCTTTCGCTGGCACAGGGTTTAACATGGCAGTGGCTCCAAGACACCTGGGTAAATGGAACCGAGGACTAGTTGCTTTGATTTTTAGCCACACCCTCATCGGTTTTCCGACCGCCAAATTTGGCCATCGCCGGTGTCGGCGTCAAACCGACCCCGGGGGATTTTTCCGCCGGGGCGCGTGGGGCGGCGTCCGCCTCGCCAGCTCCTGGCAGGGGGCACTGTGAGAGGAGTTCTCGCCATGACACCCATGGGGTCCATGGGGGGGCATAGGTGTCCTTTCAGGGCAACTAATGTTGACCCCAGATTAATAAACCCCTGGTTGATTAATAGGGGGGTGTCCCCTTTTAGTGGGGGTTCATCACTTTTGGAGGGAAGACCCCCTAATAATGGGACAGGTTTGTTAATCCGGGGTCAAGATTAGATGGATTTTTCTGGTGGATGATTAAACCACCAGGTAAACCAGGAATCGCCATCTATTTTTCGAGAACCACCAAAAAGGACACCTGTGTGTGGGGGTTGATCGGAAGGTCAACCAATACATGAGATGACCATTGGTTGGAAAACCACGAAAACAAGATGATACATCAACCACGAAATGGGAAAAGAGCTACGTATACCCTTGGTCATTTCGGGGCCAGGAACGTTGATCAGCCAACATTTGGGTGGCTCGTCTTTTTTGGAGGGACCCCACAAATGGCGGTCAACGGTTTTCCGGTTGGTTTCCCCGAAAAACGCCAAAAACACCGGGGAAGCGACTCCAAACAAGACGAGCAAGCCATTTGGGCGTCTTTTTTTGCGTCACCCCTTTGGCTTTGGACAGGGACAACATGGCCATGGCTCAAAATCCAAATCGGTTAGCCCCTGGTGAGCATCAACCAATCCAACCACTAAACTAGGTAGCCTAAAATGGGTCCCCAAAAAATGGGATCCCATTGGATTGGACCACCACTGCCACATCAAAAAAAACTTTGCCATCCATCTTCGGCGGCTTCGAGGCCTCACATGTTCAACAGCATGACGTTGAGAGAATTTTCCATCCGCGTTGCGGACAAAAACAACACCGGAGCATGAGAGCATGTTAAAGGAACATGGTCGTCTAGGACCCCTTAGTCAGGTTCCATGTTGGCGGACAGGAGGACGTGTTGGAAGGATTTCCAACCACAGCTCAAACAATAGTACAAATTGCATATATCACGGTGAATGGTTAACAAAGACTAAAACCTGCGGTCTACCCCACCCATAGCCAGTATTTCAATCAGCAACATTTTGACTGCGCATGGAACAACGTAACCGCCAATTTGGAACAATGGGAACGGAATCGTTGCAATGGGGTTTCTTGAACTGGTTCTTTGCCTTTGGTCTAGTTACGCAACCCATGCCTCTCATGTCGGCCACAGTTTCCGCAACACCTTAGCTGCTGAAAACACTCCCGCGTGTTCCTGTGGGTAACTTAGTTGAACCACCTTGATCTCCGTTCCCGTAGACAACCCCTTCGGCTGAAGGAGCTGTTGGGAGTGTCCCCTGAGCTAAAGGGGAAAAACAACAATCTGGCAAGATGCCTTTTGGCGGTTTTGGCTTTCCTTTACAGCCACGAAAAAAGAAAAAAAGTGTCTCTCGGGGGGGGGGGGGGGGGAAAAATGGAGGAAAGGGGCTAGCCAGGGGGTGGCCTGTTGATGGTCCCCTGTTATGTTTTTTACATTCATCTCAAACCTATTAACCACCTTATTCGTTTTTACAAGGGGTGTTTTGAGGAGCTTATATATCGTTTTCGTTAAGGTAATCATTTGGGTAAATTCTCGCCTTGTTCATTGTTGGGCTGGGGGCCGACATTTTTTTCATTTGAAAGAGTTGGCCCTTTTAGTAGTTATCAAGTTCTGGGGTGTTGGTGGTGTATTTGTTTTATGACGCTCTTCATATTCTTTTTTCAGTTTGAGGTTATGTTGATGAAAGCTGGTTTCTTCGTGTTGCTTTCGCTTGCCTTGATGATAATGACGATTACATATATCACATTCAATCAAGGTCTGAGTATATTGTTGTTGGTATGTTTTGTAGTATTCCTTGTTTTGTTCATAATAAACCTTTGCCTTCTGTTGTATTTGTTCTTTGTGTGCTTCTCTATACCGTCGTTTGCTCTCCAAGCATACATTACATTGTTTTCTTCCTTCGTTGAACTTTTCTAACAATTGAAAGACTTTACATTTGGAACATTGCTTTTTGTCTGTCATTGGTCTCTATATGTTGAAGGGGTTATTACTTTAGATAAGTTTAAGGGGTGTTATAGGTTAAAAGTTCAGTATAATTATAACATATAAGATTTTACATGTTATTATTATATTATGATTATAATTTCAGTTCAGGATAATAATTTAATTGATTTGTCTTACTTATTTCATACATCATTTTAAAAATAATATTAATATCTCTCAATGTATTTTGAACATTAAACTGTTTACTTTCAATAAATAATTTGATATTTTCTTTAACATCTTCTCCTTTCTTTTGACTATAACCCAACATCCATAATATATCATCAATCATTTCATATTTGGTTTTACTGATTTTAAGAAACTGTTTAACATAATCGTAAGGTGGTATTTTATTTACAGTTAGTAATATTAAAATCTCATCTTCTACATTTCTATTATGTATTCTTTTTATTCCCAACAGGCATTTGATTAAAAATTGATTATCTCTCCAATTTTGCAACTTTTACATATGTCTTCTTCACCATCCATTGAATAGTTAATAATATTATTCACTATTTCATTAGGTAAATTCAATTTACACAATTCCATATTTTCTTTTTTAACGTGACAACAACCATAGCATTTTTTATTGATATAATTATTGATTTCATCACCGTTCATTTTCCTCTTAATATATAAGGTAATATTTATTTAAGTAGTTTTGGCTAGAGGGTTGCTGGTCGGCTGTTCTGGTTTTTATGTTAATCTCAAATCTGTGTTCCCCCTTATTCGTTTTGCAAAGGGTGTTTTTGGGGAGCTTATTTATCGTTTTCGTTAAGGTAATCATTTGGGTAATTGCCCCCCTTGTTCATTGTTGGGCTGGGGGCCGACATTTTCTTCATTTGAAAGAGTTAGCCCTTTTAGTAGTTATCAAGTTCTGGGGTGTTGGTGGTGTATTTGTTTTGACATGGTTTTTGTCATTGAAAGTTTGTTATAAGTTAAAACTATAGTTTAATGAAAGGTTATAAAAGTTTATACTGTTTAATCATATTAGAATTAAATCTTATGAACAAACTGAACTCAATTTCATATTAGTGGACTATAACACCCGCTGTATTTATTCCCTCTTGTTGTGGTATCGCTTCCCTCATGTTGTGGTATTGCCCCGCCTTTTTGCAATCGGCACGTTCTGTATTGCAATCGGGGACATTCCGTATTGCAGACCTGCGCGCACTTATTGCGCAATACCGCAATAAGACCTATTTAGTAGCAAATGTAATTGACCGAGGTTTGTATTGCAATCTTGGAGTTTTCGTATTGCAGAACACCCGTTTCTGTATTGCAGACCACCCGTTTCCGTATTGCAAAACAATGAATTTGACTGTTTAAAATACCGTAAAGCGTATTGCGCAATACCGCAATAAACCATGAAGACATTCATAGACGTTGTTTGGAGAGAAAACCACTGTCCTTCACATCAATCAAACTAACAAATATATCGCAAATCAAATCAGTAGGAATTTTAAAAAGGTCACCTTGTTTATGTTTAATGTATCCCTCACCCCAACAATAACACTATAACCTAAATCACGAGCGACCCGACCAACACTACCTGTCCCACTAAACATCTCTAATAATTTCATTCTTATTAGGGATATTTAGATATTAATATGTTCATTAACTGTCGATTGCTTACATTTGTTTGTCTTTTGGTGTCGTTTCAACCCATCTTTTCTCACACAACAACCGCATAAATCACAGTTGGTTTTTTCCATGGACTTTTGACTAATTTCTCGCCTTTTGTCTTCATATCGCTTTCGGCTGTTTTCTTTTAGTTGCTCCATGTTGTTTTCATAGTATCCTTTATGATATTGTTTATACCAGTCCTTATGTTTCTCCTTATATTGGTCTGTCATTTCTTTTATTCGTTCTTTATTCTTTGAGTAATACCCTTGTATTTGTAATTTTATATTGTCTTTGTTTTCTTCTATCCATTCTTTTCTCGTTCTCCCTGCTATTTGCTTGTTGAGTGTTGCCTTATACTGTCTTATCCGGTCTCCTTCTCGCTTCCGTATTTGTTCTACATTTTCACACGGATATTATTCTACTAATTCTATGTAAAACTTGTCTTCTCCTATATCAGTCATTTTCTGATAATTCTTGTAATTGCTTCGTGATGACATTTGTAATGATTGTTTATGTTTGTAAAACCTTTTTGATAATGGTTGAGTAGTGCTTCCAATGTATATGTCATCATCTTCATTATTTCTTAAGCAATAGATTTTACCATTGCAGAATTTGTTCTCATTTATTCCTTTGCCTTTCATTTACTACTCGACTAACATGACTTCTCTTTGGGACTTGTTCAAACTATAATGCCCGTATGGAAGGGAATAAAAGGCATCTTTATACCAGCGTTTATTTTCAAAATTACTCAAGCTCTGCTTAACTTGAGACACTGAGAATAATTGATGGTTGCGACTACGAATGAAATTGTATGTTATTTCATGCTTTTTGTTTTGAAATAATGCTTCTTCATAATTTTGATACGACAGTTCTTTCTTAACCTTATGTTTTACTACACCTTTTGACTTTTTATGTTCATCATCCTCACCGTGTATTGTAAAAGCATATGACTTTGGTTTGAGAGCTATGAATTTGGTAATTGTCTTTGAAGAGCATTCATCCTTAAACATTCCTAAGACCTTCTTATTCGTTTTGTCATAACATGGATGTTCTACTGGATAATCACTAAAGTCCATATATTGACTTAATTCTTCGAAGTCCTTATAAACATCATCAGTCATTGTTTGAATTATATAACTGTCAGTATCTGTATATACTAATTTGATGCTTTCGTTATACTTCTTCTTAAGGACATCATAATAAAATTGACACATATGTAATTTACTTAAATCTAAAATAGTCATTCCTAAAAAGATTGGTTTATCCAGTTTCAGTTTTGCTTTAGTCTTCTCAACTCCTACCATATTTTCATTAATAATAAATCTACTTTTGAAGGTTGGATTATTCACACATTTTTCATATCTAACTTCATCATCAACTAATTCAAAATCCATATGGGTTCGCTTGTCTTCCATAGTTTTTCCGTATATACTATTGTTCATGAGCTTGTAGAGTTCTTTCTCAAAATCGCTTTTGGCTTCTTTCCTTTTACCAGTGTTGAAGTCAATCCACGGTTTCAACCATGCCCTTTGTTGAAATGTTATTATCCTATGGACTTTGGTCATTTTCAAACCCATTTTCAAATAATACTGTAAAGTCTTGATATGAACCACATATTTTCTTTATCCTTTAGATTTAATATTAACTTACTTGTTTTCTCGTCCTGCGGGGATTTTCCATCATAATATATTTTATAGACTTGCTTTTGATAATCGGAAAGCATATTCACATTTACATTCATTATTTCGGGTGCTAGTGGATAGTCGGAGTGATAGTCATGTAATTCTTCAGGATATTCTAAATCCACTTCAAGGTTATAACCAAACTCATCCCTTTCATCCCACTTTTCAACGTTGGGAGTTTTCTTTGCCCACTTGATATTTTTCAATGGCAACTTCTGGGACATTGCCAAACCATACAAATTATTAGCATCTAAGTAATTTATGTAACAACTCGGTTTTGAATTGTCATATTTTCCAACCATATACTTATTATTTGCCACTGCTAATTTATGACTGACTTGACACATTCCACCTCTCATACCCTTCTCAATCATTTCATACATGTCCTTATCACTGATTTGTTCTATTTCCACACCAGTTATTAAAAGCATCGCATCAAACGCGAAATTTGGCAACGTATAATAATGAGCGGGGTCTAAACCGTATTATTCCATACACAAGTCTCTAAAGTTTTCAAATACATCGGTCAATAGTAAAACATCAGTTCTTAAATACAGGTTGTGATACTGTCCGAGTGTTCTAATCCCGAAGTGATTCCATACTTTCAATGCCCTTTCATAATCTTTATCACTTACATGTTCTTCACTCAATTTACTGTAAAACGCTTCTTTCGGTGGTAAAGCCCTTTCCTTAAATCTTTCAAAATCATCAAAGTAGTCATAGGGATAAATACCCTTATCAGTCAATAAATCCAAATCTTCATCGGTTTTAACATACGGGTTTCTAACGCTGTATCTGAAATTGTTCTTCCAATTCTCACGCTTTTTATCATCCTCATATTTACTCAACTTCACCAACTTATCCAACGAAGACGATAAGAAACTGAAACTGTCCTTGAAACAAAGATTTTTAAAACCAAAGGTTATAAACTTTTCGCTGTTCTGAGCGATACATTCTATTTTAGAATCTATTTTAGAATTCTTGTTCAGTTCGTGAGCCTTGTTGATGATTAAGTGGGCATCATAGTTTTTAAGGTTATGAAGAAACACAGGGATTTTATAATATCTCATACTAAATCGTAGATTGCAGTCCTCGTGGGCGCAACCTCTCTACTGTCCCGTAAAGTGGCAATGGTCCCAACACTTCGTTTCACCTTCCTCAAATTTGTTTCCGCAGATGAAGCAGTTAGTGGCATTATTGAAGTCCTCCCAGTCCTCCTCGGTTTCAATGCGGTCTTTGACCTCCTTCATTTTCTCAAAAGCATCCCATTTCACTTTATGCATTCTTTTTACAAACACATCCATACAATCTTCACCTCTGTATAAGTAAGGCTCACTACTTCCGGTTATAGCATTGACTACATTAATCATAAAACCACACGGACGATGATTTTGATATGATGTAGTTTTAGCTTTTGCCGATTTGCTTTTAACATCAATTGGCACAGTTAAACATTCACAGTTAGATTACGAATGGAGCTTTAAGTTTCTTGAAATGGTTTTTGAATTCTATTGTTTCACCTGCTTCTGGCATTTCTATTTTTTGACCCTCAACTGCTAGACATCCCTGTTCTTCGTGTTTCTTTAAAAGTTCTTCTGGTTGAAAACCGTGAGAGCAGAACCTACAGTGTTTCTTTGTTATGTGTTTCTTGTTGGTTTGTGTTCTCATCAGTTTGTCGTAATTTTTGATGAAAACATAATGTGATGTATTACCTTCGTCTAATTTAATCAAATCGATTTTGTGTTGTGCTTGTGGGTTGTTGCTTCTTTTGTATAATAAAATAGTTTTACTATTCGTATCGGGGTTTATGTAATAAACATTGACCGATATGTGTTTGTTCTGTTCTTCAAATAGTTCAATCTCATCATTACCTACTGGAAAGTCAATATCATCCCACTTGATGAATTTGTCATCTACATATTTCTTATAATGATACATGTCGCAGGGATGGTCTTTTTTGTATAACTCATAAAATCCGCATTGAACGGAATATTTAAAACATAAGTCATCCTCGTTTTTAATATTAATACAAGCCTTTTTGTTTGCCACCCAGTCGGGCAATGGAATAAATGATGAACCACGGGTAGGATTGTATCTGTCACAACTGATGACTAACTTTTCAACTTGAACAAGAACCAATCCCGACTGAATGTATTCGGTTATTTCAATTTGTGTCTCAATGTCGTGTCCAATGTTGTTTAAGACGCTGTTCAACTCATCAGGATTATGAATATTGTATCTTCTGCTTCTTAACCTCCTTTGGATAAGTTCGTTGGCGGGATTTTTGAATGATAAATCGGTTCCCACGATTATTTTCATGTTCGGGTTTCTGTTCAGGAATTCGGCCAGTCGTTGCTTCTGATATTTTAAGTAGGATAAACCTTTCATCCCCTGTAATCTTATATCACTTACCGAGTAGGTGTTGGCGTATCCCTTGAACGCTTGTTGCTCGTCTGTGATTTTGGACTTGAAACGCTTGACATAATCCTGTAAGGGTCTGCCTCTTGTTAGTTTTAGATAATTAGCACCTTTCATTAAAAGGCCATGCTTTCTATATCCGTCACTCCTCGCCACTTCCTTGAGTTTCGTGTTCAATACGTTTGAAACTGGTTTGTTCTTATCATATCTGTAGGTCTTATCGCCTATTTTGAGTTTTTGTGTTTGCCTCCCTTCTTTTTGTATTAGTTCGCCTTGTTGGCTGTTTAAAATGAAATCTATGATTTTTTCTGACATGGTAACCATAATACTATACTCTATATAATATAAGGTATTTTCTCTTTAAGTAGTTTTTCGGGCTGGGGTTGACTGTTGGAGAAAATGGGTTTCGGGTTGAGAATGAACGCATTAATCTCATTAAGTGTTTTTAATAAGATGAATGATTATTATTTTTTCATAATGTGCATTGTCGCGAAGCTTGCGAACAAATTTTAGATTTCTTGTGTTTAGATAAATTTGATTTGCTTGATATCGTCCTTCCACAGTCCTCGCAAGTGTAAGACTGTTTTAGGTTTTTGTTGTAGTAATTCTGGTGGTAGTTCTTCTGGTCGTCCCTCCACCTCACGGGTTGCTCACTGTCCTCGCTCGAAGTCTGGTTCTGTTCGCTTATCATCTGTAAGACTAAGTTGTTTTCTGCTTTCATCAGTTCAACCATCATATCAAATTCGTCATTCGTTGTTCTCTGTTTTCTATTACCGTTAATGAAAATTCCTGTCATTTTACTATATTAGGGCGTTTTCTCTTTAAGTAGTTTTAGTTTTTCTTCTTGCCTCGGCTACTGTTTGTATTTGTGCTTTCTGGGCTTCTGCTCCTGCTTCTTGTTTCCATTTGTTCCCTCGTCCATTCACTACCTCTAGCTATTTCTTCGGGCGAGTTGCTCCTGATTCTTGTTTCTAATTGTTTTCTGTTCATTTGATTACCTCTTGCTCTTTCTTCTGGTGAGTGACTTCTGCTTCTTGCTTCTACCTGTCGTCTTGACCAGAATGATGTCCTCGGTTGTTCTTCTTCCTGTTCTCTTGATTGTTCTGATGGTGTGGATGTCTTCTTGTCACGTTTGAATAGTTCAAATACGCTCTTGTCTTCTCCACCTAAAAATATGTTTCTTAACGATTTTATTTCTCGGCTTTCCTCTTTCTTATCTTTTTCGGTTGATGCTGATGACGATGATGATGTTAAATGAAGACTTTGTAAATCTTCCTGCTTTTCATCTTTTGGTTCATCTTTTGGTTCATCTTTTGGTTCATCTTTTGAAAATTGCATTGCTATAAATTTCATCAACAAAATCTTTTGATATATATCGTGTTGTTTGTGCGTCTGCCTCGTTGTTTTCATATAACTGTGATGTTGGTGCTACTTCATCAAACATATCAGGGAACAATTCGTGTTGAAGAACTTGTTCATCAGTTTGAACCCTAGCATTCAACCGTAGTCTCCTATCGTATTTTGAAAGGTCAAAATCGTCAAAATCTATATTGTTGATTGACAAGTCAATTACCTGTCTTTCGGGGATGATTTCAATTTTTAATCTGTGCGTCATCGCTTCCTTTAGCATTTCTTCAAAAGTAGGGCGTCGGCGTAATCCATAATATTTAACAGTCATATTTAAATATTATATATTTTTATTGTTGAGTTGATGAACTTGGTTTGTGTTTGAAGTATTTGTTATAAACATTGTCCTTGTAATATGTTTCTAACCGAGCACGAATTCCTTTTCTTTCTGTTGTTCTTGCATTGTTATATTCGTCTAATAACTCTTTGAACTCATCGTATTTATCAGCATTTATCACATTAAATTGATGTAGTTTTGAAATTATATTATCCATCATAGTTCCCGGAGTTTTCGATAAATACACCGGCCACATCCATTTTATACTAGTTAAATAATTTTTGAAAATTCGTTCGTCATCAACTTCTTCGTTTTCGACATTTTGTAATTCCAACTCGCTTGCTTTTTCATGCATTTCCATTGTCTCAGCATTAGTAACGGTTGTTTGCGCGTCATCGTCATCATCTTTACCTTTTTTCATTGCTTCTACTTCAACAACTGGGTCGTCTTCTCGTTCATCTTCTTCTTCCCCTTCCTCTAATGGTTCTAATTCTGGCATTTCATTAGCGGACACCATTGAATGAACTTCTACACCGGCAGGATATGAACTCTTCGAAACAGCACTTGCCATTTCTTCGTGTTGTTCTCTCCAAAGTCTCAGTTTTTCAGCAAGTTCTTCTTTCTGTTTGTTTGTTTCCGTTAGTCCTTCTTGAATGAAAGACTGGTGTTGTTTCAGTGTGTCAGCAAGTTTCAATTCATCATTAAGTTTAGCTCTTACACTACCAACGTCCGACATTGCTCCTTTCATAACTTCTCCTCTCCGGTCTAGTTCTTGTTTCTTTTGAATGTCTAAGGCTCCTTTATTATCAAATTGACTACCGTATTGATTTAATCTGTATCTGGTTGCTTTTCTGTCTATTACATTTTCAATTGATGGGCGGTTCTCATCTCCTACTACTGTTTCTTTCAATAATTCATCATAAGAAGGTCTCAAATGTAATTGTGATTTCAATGACCCTACTTTTACCGGTCCTACTGTATTCAATCTATTCATTGATTTAATCATAGTATATTAATTATTTAGAAAATAAATTAGTCAGAGATATTCTTAATCATTTCTTCTAAATGCTTCTTTCTTACAGTTAGTTGTTCCTTTGTTTGTATTCCGTCTGGTGACCGTGTGTTGTCTAATATTTTCTTATTCTGTCTAATTCCTTTCTGTAACTTTCGGTTCTGTTGCTTTCAGCTAAATCATTTCTATACTTTATTAATGCTCCCTGTGATTGTCTCGCTTCCAGTGTGTCCTTCAACTGTTTAAAATAATTCATTCTTGAAGCAACTCCCCATAAATCTGAAACATTATAATGACGTTCTACTTGTGGCGCCCTTTTAAATTCTACATTTCTATGACTTCTCATAAGCATGATGATTTTATAATATAATTAGATTATTATTTAAAACATTGATGAAGATAATTTGTTTATTTTTTCTTGTTTATCTTGTTTTTTATTTTGTTTAAGTTCTTCATAATGTTGGTTTAATAATTCTGTTGCCGTGGGTTTCTTAATAGTTTCTTTAATCACTTCTTGTTTAATACCATTCTTAATTTCTTCTTTTACTTCAGGTTGTATCTTTCTAATATTCTTTTGTGGATTAACTGGTAGCATCTCGGTTTTTGCCCCTTTACACTTTTTAAGATGTGAGTGTCTCAAACTTTTCAATGTCATCTTTTTAGAGCATTGTTCACATTCTACTAATTCAACTTCTTTTTTAGTTCTTGGTAATGCTTTTGCTTTCGCTTTTGGCTCAGGAATGACTTTTATTGGTTTAACTTCTTCTGGCGTTGGTTCTTCATTAACTGTTTCATTTTGTTCAACGACTTCATTATTAACAGGTGCTTCTTCTGTTTTAGTTTCATTATTAACATCTACTACCTCAATACTTGTCATATAATATATATTTATATATAGATTTTCCATATGGAATATGTATATATATATATATATATTATTTCAATTTTAAAGTGTTATGATACATTTTCTGGTAAGCTTTTTTTCTATCTCGGTTGATTTCATACCACTCTTTACTTCGTTGCCTTGCTTTATCCTTGCGGTCTTCTTTGTTTGTTTCACGATATGTTTTAATGTTATCTTCGTTTTTACTTGACCATTCTTTTTGATACTCTTTGATTTTGTCCTTGTTAGTCTCATAATATTTTTTCTTCTTGTCTGTGTTTTCATAATACCATTCATTCCCTGTTCGTCCTGCTATTCTGTTATTTAACTCGTATTAATTCCCCTTCTCGCTTTCGTAATTCTTCTAAATTGTTACATTCATAATTTTCTAACAATTCAATGTAAAAATTATATCGTCCTAATTCTCTCATTGTTTCATACAATTTGTAGTTCTTACATTTTACACAGTTAATATTGTTTCTATGCTCGCCCATTCTTTTACTTAAAGGCTGTGTCGTGCTTCCTATATAAATCATATCGTTAATGCCGTTTCTAATGCAATAAATTTTACTATGGTTGTAATCTTTCTTATTTTTGGACGTTGTTTGTTCTATATAATTCTGTTCCATTCTGTTTATATCTGTTAAATAATATTATTTCTTTATATAGAATATATTTAAATAATATCGCTTTTCACAAACAATACTGACAGGGATACATTTACTCCATTCAAATTAATTTCATTTCCTAATGAATTAGAAAGCCAAAAGTCTAACTGTTTAAAACTTCTATTTGATACATCCAAGTAATCCAGTGGATTTAATTCTGAGTCGAAAATCAAACCAGAATGTGGTGCTGTGACTGGTACTTTCTTAACAACTGTGCTATCGCCGGTTCTTAAATTTACCTGATTATAATTAGACAATTGAGAAGAATGAATATAAATATTTCTAATAGGTTGAAGATTGATAAACTCAGAAACATAAGGATTATTGTATTGATAAACTGCAACTTGATAATTTCCTAAAACTTCATTAACAGATTGCAAGTTATTAGCATTAAAACTTCCATTCCATACATAATCTGTATATGTTAGTTTCATTTGTTCATCAGTTATCATTTGTTCATCAGCTAACACAGCGAACTTTCTATCGGCATAGTTTGAATACATTGTTATTTTACTAGTTTTTACACTGTAAGACATTTCATAAGTATTTGAGAAATTAGTATTATCTACAACACCATTTATTTTTGCCTTTAATTCTGTCGCTAGTTCTGTGCCAGTATATACTCCTTCGTCCAATTGTAACGCTAAATAATGGACATTTGTGTTATCTTCATCTGGAACTAATGGAGAAGAATAAAAGTATAATATATTACTTAATCCTGACTGAATTGAATACCAAGAGTTAGGCAATGTTACTTCGTGAATACAACAATGAACACCCTTATCTGTTTGTAATGTTTCTGGCAGTTCAACTTTGAAATTTGATGATGTACCACTAATTCTATGAGCGCTGTCAATATAAACTGTTTTATATGTAAGCATTATTAATTAATTGAGAAATTAATTTATAGCTTTAATTATATGATTAATAATAAAAAGTTAATGTATGAAATGAAGCAAGGGAAAATTAAACATTATCAACCTTATAAGAAAACAATTAAAATAACTGATGTTATGAAACAAACTGACAAAATATTAAATAGGTATTATCCTAATTCAAATTTAACTGATGCACAAGGGTTGAGTAGAGCATATGGCAATGGTAAAGGTTTTTATATTGATGGTGATAAAATGTATGTAAGCGGAACATTTGGAAAAGGAACGTTTGGAGGTGCTGTTAATGACATTCTGGCAGATGTTGGACTACCGTTTAAAATGACAAAATATTCACAACGATATAAAGACACATCAACAGCATTGGATGAAAACAATGAAGTTAAACATCTTATAACACATAGTCTCGGTTCAAGTGTAGGGGCACAGATAACAAAAGATTATCCTGAAAGAGAATTAACTTTAACTACTTATGGAGCGCCGTTTATATCACGAAGGTCTAAAATTACCGATGATTATATCAATTTTAGAAGTATCTTAGACCCTGTCAGTATTGCTGACCGAGGTGCTATAACTGTTTATACTGGTTCATTAAATCCATGTACTAACCACGATTACATAACTGGATACGGAGACCAAGGCAAAGATGTTTCAAGAAGTGTTGAACCGGTAACGGACATAATATAGTTAAATAAGTACTTAAATATATAACTATATAATATTATATATGAATAATCAGTTACAAGAAAACTTGTCAGAAAGTGAAACAACATATAAACCATTAACAATTGAAGAAAGATTAATGTCTTTATATAGAGATAATACACGAACATATGTAAAATGTCAATGCGGATGTTATATATTTAGAGGTTTGGAATATTCCAACTGTTATAATTTTATCTTGTTTAAAGCAAAAGTCGTAAATAATAAGTTCTTGTTATTAAAAGACAACAACAGATGTAATCACACTCAATCAGACATTGACAATATAGTAAACAGACAAAACATAAATATAATATCATAATAATATTAATGATACAACATAAGAAATATGACAATGAAACAACGGATGATATGATTCAGAATTAAAATAAAAAGTATAAGAAAAGTACATATGAAGAAATTAGATAATTAGTAATGAAGAAATAAAAAGGGAATAATCCAGTTGAAGATAAGATTAAGAAAAAGAAAGTGAACATATTTAAAAATAATAATTCTAATCAAAAGGATTACACTAAATTATTCAATTTGTAAATCATATTTCTTAATTATGATTTAGAAATTAATGAAATTGCAATTTCATCAATTTGTAAAACATATATAAAATATGTTTTATATATGTTTTGTACATTGATAAATGTATAAATTTATCAATTTAGTTTAAATTATTTCTAAATTAAATTATATATAGCAATGGAAACTTTTAGTGCTGAAGATAGTCTAATTGACAACCTCTCATTCAAGTTAAATAACGGTGGAAGTTATATCAACGACCGTCGTTCAGTCTCGTTTTTCCCTTCTGGAAGTAATATCTACAGCCCTTCATCTGGTCAACGTGTGTTGAAAATAGCTTTAAATGCTGAAGATAATACTTGGCTTGACCCGCAGAGTGTAATGGTTTATTTCACCGTTGAAAACACTGACTCGTCAGACAATAAACGCTTAAGACCTTTATCTCCTGCTTATTCCTTTTTTAGAAGAGTAAGACTAATTGCTGGTAATCAACTTGTTGAAGACATTGATTATTACAATCGAAATCATCACATGATGAGTTGCATGATGTCAAAAGGAGCAAGAGACAATGAAGACGCCCAGAGTTTTGGTTACAGGTACGATGATGATTTAAACACACGTCGTGCAGTTCCTGCATCGGGTCATATTGGTCCTGCATATGACGCTTACACAATTCCTGGCTTTAACAGAAAAATGGTTGTAGGATTTAAACCTATGCTTGGTTTATTCAATCAATTTAAGTATATTCCGTTAAAAGCGTGTCCTCTTGTTTTAGAACTTGAACTAGTTTCAAATTTTACCGATTGTGTTGTTACAGCGGGTGGGTCGAGGTTTCCAGCAAGTGGCAACGCAGACTCAAGCCTTCATACAAATGAGCAGTTCTCAATTAGTAACGCATTCCTTCAAAGTGATTTAGTGGGTTTGGACAATGACCTTCACAATAAATACATTTCACATCTTCTCGATGGAAAAGAAATACCTATTACTTATAATACTTATATTTGTCAATCTAATCAAGTTCCTGATGGTTCGTCGTCAATTAACACTACTGTTGTTCGTTCAGTGTCTAAACTCGTAGCCGCGTTCATCTCTTTCAGTAAAAGCGGAGTAGGTGATACTCACGTTATGAAAGAATACAACAACTTGTATCATCCTATGTAATATTTGAACTACCAAGAAAGTGGATACTACAATTCCGACCTTGATTTAGAATTTCAACTTCAATTAGGTTCAAAACTATATCCTGAGTATCCTTGCCGTTCATTAACACAAGCATTCTATTATTTGCGAAAAGCATTAATTTTACCATTGTTCCATCAACATCATTTATCGATTGAATATTCTGCTTATCGTGTTGATAAGTTTATCTTTGCTATGAATTTCGAAAAAGGTTCCCGATAGTTCATATACTGGAATTAACACAAAAGCCGGACAACAGCTTCTAATTCGGGTTAAACCTATTGGGAATATGGTAACAGCAAATATGCCAGATACAATATATATAGCGTTAGTGAGTGAGCAAATATTATCCATACGCGATGCCGGAGTTCAGATTTTGGATTAAAAATAAGTAAAAAATAAGTAAAAATGATAATATTAAAAATAAATATTATCATTTTCTACTATTAATATATAATGCCTTCAATAAATTTAACAAACTTTGAAAATGTTGTAGCGCGCACAATTAGCGAAATCAATTCTACAAGCGGGGTGACAAACATTAGAAACATATACGCTAATAAATCAGATATAATTGATTTACTCAATAACAAAGCAGACCAAGTAGATACTTACACAAAAGCACAGATTGACGCTAATTTTTACGATATAACTCAATCATACAATAAGACGGAAGTTAATGTATTATCAAATAATATTAGCTCAAATACATTTTTAATAAATAATTTAAACTCTACTATGACAACTAATTTTAATAATATTAGTTCTAATTCCAATTTAATTAATACAAATATTAATAATATTTCATCTAATACACATTTAATAAATAATTTGAATTCTACTATAACAACTAATCTTAATAATACTAGTTCCAATTCAAATTTAATAACAGGATTAAATAGTACAATCAATTCGCATATTATAGCAATATCAGATTTACAGAATGGTGGTTCATTTGATAGCAATTTATACTATAATAAAATAACAACTAATAATTTATTAATAAAAAAATTAGATACATCAATATTAAATAATACATTAATACATAATATAACAACTACTGCAACTTTCAAAATAGCAGAATTTGGAAATTATAATTATAATCATGAATTATACAATAATATCGATACTTATGTTTATGGAAGTTTAACAGGCGCGACAATGTTTTTAAATCAAAGAGGTTTTGGAGATGTAGACATTAACAATTCTTCAACTTTTCAAAATGATAAAATAATATCAAATCATAATACCACAATATTAAGTAATTTACAAGTGTCAGGTTTATTTTCGTGTTCATCTATTTTAGATGTTGCAGGCTCAGATGCTCGTTATGTTTTACAATCGGATGGATTAAGTGGATTAATAACAGGAAATACAAATACAATTAATTCAATAATTACTAGCAATAATTCACAGGATACATCATTAGGACAAAAGTTGGATAAAATAGATACTAACGCTCAATCGGTAGCAGGTGCTATTAATTTTAGCGATAATGCAACTTTACACAGTGATTTAAATATGCTTACTACTGGTTCTATAATATGTAAAAAGTTTAGTACTACACCATCACCTAATTTAGGATTGCAAATGACTTTTCAAATGTTTAATAGAGAGTTCAATATTAATAGAGATGGACGCATGTGGATGAGTAGCGCAGGAGGTCAATGGGAAACGCAAATAGGAGATGCTAATGTTGGACGTGTGTGGGTTAAAGATAGGTTTGGTTTAGGTGCTGTCGGTGTTAATGGCTATGTTTTAAATTGTGCTGGAAAATCGAGATTTACTGATGCAGTTGATTTTATAGGAGCTGACAAGGCAGTAAATCTTAACAATGGTTCATATTTGAATTTTAATAATAATGGTTCAATACGAGGATATACACCAGATGCTATAGAAGGTTTATATATGTCTCATGATGATTTCGTTGCTATTAGTGCTGGCGATGTTACAAATGCTTCTAATCAATATATGATGTGTGATGGATTAGTGAATAAAACTATTTTTAATAAGCCTATTGATGTTTTAGGAAACATTTATACAAATGCTAATGGTAATTGTGACAATGTTAATATTGCTACTGATGGTAAATTAACAATTGATACAAATTGTGAATTATATAGATATGTTAGTGCTTTTGAATCTTTTGATATGAGAAATACCGATGCTAATTCTTCAATTAGATGTATTTGTGGAGACCCCGCTGTTCAGTCTAACATAGTCGGGGCAGATAATATTACTAGCGGATGGACTTTTAATACTGCTACTGCTGATTTTATGGGTAATTTATCTGCTGATGATGTTTATATTAAAACTAATGGAGCATTAAGAAGTAATCATATAGCACCTAACGGAGGAACATTGGTAACTATTGATACTAATTTAGCAGTTCAAAATGCATATTTAGCAACTAATACCATTCAATCATTTGATTTAACAACGGTTTCATTTTTGGATAATATTTCAATGACTACTGGAACAGATATATTAATGGGAACATCGGAAATATAAACTTATTACGATGGAACAAATTTATCCACACTTGATGTAATATTCAGAACATCAAATACTGCGTTCAGAATAGCAGATAGTTCAACTACATCTTCAGTTTTGCTATCTATTGAGAAAACTTTCGGAACAACAGTAAATACTGATAGTTTTACAAATAATGTTTTATCAACTTTTAACGAAAATGTAACGGTTGTTAATACAAAAACATGATTTGTTAATGATATTCAAGATGCTTCAGGTGATGCTATTGACATTACTGCTGGAACTGTAACTATAAATGGAAGTCTAATAGATAATTCTGATGCAAGATTAAAATATGATGTAGATTTACTTAAAAGTAATTGTATTGGTATGATTAAGAAATTCAAACCTAAAAAACTTAAAAAAAAAAGATAGAGACGATAAGGATGCACTCCACATAGGTTATATTGCTGATGATTTATTAAAAGCAGTTCCAAAAGAAATTAGTAATGTAGTTCATAGAAGTCGTGAATATTTAGGTATTGAATATACAAAAGTACCAATATTATTACATAAAGCTTTACTGGACGTAATAGATAAGGTTGAAAAATTAGAAAAATAAATTAAGGAATTGAAAAAAGAAAAATCTAAATAATAATATATAATGGGTAATTCAAATAGTAATGTTGAAACTTCAAGTATTGACAAAATCAATGATATTGATGTAGAACAATTTGATTTAAGTAATATTGATAAGTTACAGTTGAAAGCAATTAAGCAAATGAGTGAAAGATTAGAAAAACTGGAGAAAGTAAAATGTGACAAATTAATATATAAATTACCAGCGTTGAATTTGTGTAGTTATAGTTTGTTCTGAATTAATAATATTAAACATTATTAATATTATTAATTGTAAGCATATGAATAAAATTTACTAATAAAACTTTGTCTTTCATCATTGATGACTTTAATAGTTATTTTTTTCACTTGTAATGAAATAAAATTAACCATATTGCGCCTATACACTAATTTAGTTTCATGAAGGTCTTTATTAAGAAAATAATAAATATCGAATAAATTAGTTGATGTTAAAGTACGATTACGAACATGATTCAAACAAGTAAATGAGGTAGATGTAACAAATATCTCATATTCAATTAATAATTTTAATGGTTTATGTTTTGATGTAATTTATCTAAGTCACTTAAATTAAAAATATATGATAAACATTTTTATAATGATATTATCAATTTCAAAATATTGTGTATTCTTTAATTTGTAAGACTTATACACTGGTTTAATTTTATTAATATAATTTTAAATAATATTATTATTTTTTAGTTTTAATAATCTAACATCAACTAAATTATAAGATAATACAATGTTTTTAATGTCTAATGGTAAATCATAAAATAACATAATATATCTAAATCTTTATTTTATTTTAAATGCTTTTTCAAATCTAACATAAAACATATTATTAACATCTTTGGAATTCATATTAACATAAAAGAAGGAGTAGGGCTTATCATCTACCGCTTTATGATACATATTTAACAGATGCTCTTTATCAACGATGGCAGAGTTTTCCTCAATGAATGACATTAACTCTGATACATTCTTTAACTTGAAGATATACAACGAACTTGAATTCAACCTAATGATTGGTGCAAGGACACGATATTTTTGAACGCTTAAACAAAAACTAATGGCGTCGTGTCTGCCTCTCGTTGCCAACCCATGCAATAACTTACTATATCTAACAAAGTTAGGGTCGTCTGCAAAATCATCAACTATGATTAAAATTGAATGTAGTTTCTTCATCTTCTGTTCTTTCATATAATGAATTATCTTTCTTTGTGTGTTAATTGTTTCTTCCAGTTCTTCAGGTTGGTAGGTGTCATAATATAACTTGTCTTTTTCGTCATCAACCTTCATATTATCTTTTTGGTATTTCTTGACTTCAACAAAGGTAGGGTCATTATGAACCGACGGGCTAAAAATGAATATACGGGCGAAGCAGTCCCTATAGACATTTAGGATAAGGTTTTGGATTAAAACTGTTTTTCCACCCGTTGATGATGCTACAACGATGGAACGGAATGGTAGTGTTGGTACATGTTCATATTTAGATTGTTTGAAATCGTACTCAGTTATATTTATTGGTTTTATTATTGGAACATCAGACATAATAAAATAATATTAAAGTTATTTAGAAAATATTTTATATTTATTATTTTATATGAATAGAAGTTATTCAGATTATATTGATATAATAGATAAAGTAAAACATATAGAACAAGTTGTTATAACTGATAATAGATGTAAGAAAGTATGCTATTTTGTTTTAGAATTAATTAAGTTTGTTTTATCAATATTCATTTTCTTATCATTTTTACTTATGTTGAAACTTGTCGGAATACACGAACATTTACAATTTCCTTTCTTTTGTATTTCTAATTCATTTTTCATTTCTAACATCTTTTTACACATTGGACAAGCAAACTCAATAACTGATGTTTCTTTAACAATTTCTTCTTTTTCTTCATCAGTTGAAGAAACAACTGGTAAAGACAGTATAAACTTAGAAACAGATGTTCATAGTATTGCTATCAAATGGGGAAGGCATGCATCACCATCCGATAATGGTGATAAGGAAACTCAGGAAACTATACGTGAAATGATGAAAAATTAGTATTTAAAGAGTAGATTTAACATAATTGCAACATTTAGTTTTAAAAGTTTAGTTTTATAATTTAGTATATATATGTATATGGAAGAACATTTAGCGAACATTGACAGCAGTTTGGAGTTGTTGTTTCCAAGATTAGAAAAAAGTGTTGGAGCAAAATGAAAACATACTGAACATATTAAAGAGCATGAATATTAAACCTACATATAATAACAATAACAATTACCAAGAAAAAGTTGTAGATAGAGACAGTAGCGAATACACAAATAAACGAAACATTTATGTTAAAAAACTGAATGAAAAAGTCATAAAAGAACCTAAACAATCAAGTCTGGATTACTATCAAGTCAAGTATAAAGAAGATACCAAGAAATACGTTTAATCATTAACTAACAAAATTTCGTGTCTCAAAAGCGGTTTGTTTATTCCTGCTACTTTGTAAGTTTTATTACCCATAATATCATATTCAATTTTATCAATATTGAATATTTTATTAGACCATTTAGAGTTATACTCCTTTCTGTCGGTGTAATTACCCCTTTTCTTTTGAAACACTTTTACCTTGTCGTTCTCCTCTATTCTGGGATACTTTCTTTTGTTTTTTTCTCGTAGTTTAAGATTGACCTTTACATTTATTTCATTGTCGTCCTTGTGTGCTTCAGACGGTGTCATCCTTGTTGATGAGTGTGATGTGCTGTTATACTGTTTCAATGCTGGCGTTAGGGCACGGTCCATTTCATGTTGTTAAACCTAACTCTATCGTGAATTTTGTTTTTCATCGTTCTAATAAAACGCTCGGCTACATTTGCGTGGGTCTTCGTGACGATGTGGTTTATTCCTTCACTGTTGAAGAAATCCTGAACTTGATTTTTTGTTGCAAGCGCGCCATCGTCATCGGAATACACGGACATCGGATAACCCATCTTTTTAAAGCTTGCTCTCAACGCCTTCAAAACGTGCTCTCCGTCTCTTTCCTCCATCGGTATTACATCAGCTAATTTACTGAAGATGTCAATCACGACTAAAGCATACTGTGGAACGATCTTGTCTTTTGCTAAAGGTGACATATGCATTATGTCTATTTGATATTCATATCGTGCGAATGGAGCGGTATAGGAATTAGTACCTCTATAATTTTTGATTTGTTTATTTGGTTGTTTCTTTAAGAAAGACTTTACATCGTCTAATGTTATTGTTGGGTCTTCTTCCTTTGCCTTCTTGTGTGTCGCTTGTGTGCTTCCGAAACCCTCGTCTAAGTCGTAATAGATGTTGCTGATTACTTGGTCTTTTGTTAATCTCGCCATTATACTAAATTGATAGAAAATAATTGTATCAACATAAACCCCACCCCTTAACATAAAAGAAAAAAACTACTTAAAGAACAATGGATATATATAGTAAGAGAAAAAAATGTCACAAGTTAATTATGATAATTGTCCTTGTAAAAATAAAAAATGTAAGTCTGTCGTAGCACTAGCTAATATTTTACCTGTTGATGTTTGTAATCTTATAGGTGGTTATATTAGAGTAACATGTTTTAATTGCTGGTATTTGATGGATGAAGAAGAACATTTTATGAGAGATAAAGACATTCCTGAAGAAGGACTAGAAAAAGCAGAACTTCAATTAAACATTATTAAACAAATGCAAAATAATGTTATTACACTACTAGCAGAAAACCAATATAGTATAAAAATAAGACATTACAGAAAACACATTGACCGAGTATTTGATATACAAGAAGTTAAAGAACGGTTTAACAATAGAAACATGTATTATCAAGCATTAAAATCATACTGTAAGAATAATGAAAATGAAGTTTGTATCATTTTAAGAAAATGTCTTGACATTGAAGATTTAAAAAAAATTAAACGTTATGGGTTTAGCTTTCCAAACCTAAACAGTTGGTGGTCATATAGAAATAGAAGTTATTATATGAGAAACATATTAAGCGACTTAATTGAAATTTACACAGACCAATTAATAAAAGGATACGAGCATTATTGTTGTGAGTATAGTATGAGTTGTTATAGTGGTTGTATCGATGGTGAGATTAAATACGGGACGAATTAACTTTTGTTTATTAATATTATTATCTTATAATATGATTAAACATTGTTTTATAATCTAACAAGAAGGTTAAGACAATTAAATTAAACATGAAACCCAGACCAGCCGACTAGCAACCCCTAGCCAAAACTACTTAAAGAGAAAAAACCTTATATATGAAGAGAACAATGAGTGAGGGTAAAATGTCAGAGAATAATTTTATGGTTGAGAATTGTGCTAGCTTACCTATGGAAGCATTGTTAAACATCGCTTCTTATATGATTGGCAATGAAGGGTGGCAAAGACTAAAACAGTGTAAAGCATTAAGGGTCTTACAAAGGAAATGGAAACCGTCTATTTTTGAACGAGAAGGATAAAGTAGTTATTATGTGTTGATTAGCAATATATGTTTGAAAGGTGATAAAGCACTTTCATATGCGTTGAAACCACCAAAAGAATTATTAAGAATGATGAAGTATGATGAATAAATAAAGGTTGGAATAGAAGTTAGTTTGAAAATTATGTATAATAATAATATTTGCAACTGTAGGTCTTATGCATCAAGCAAACAGAACAAGATAACAAGTAGAGCGTCATTACAATTTTATATTGAAAAAATAGTTCAAGAAATAAAACAGACTATGAAACGAGACGAAATCATTACTATAGAACATATTACATTTGAAATTTATACATAACAGAAACAATGATTTCATGGCTTAATCATAATATTTAATTATAATATGATTAAACATTGTTTTATAATCTAACAGGAAGGTTAAGACATTTAAATTAAACCTGAAACCCTGACCAACCGACCAGCAACCCCCTAGCCAAAACTACTTAAAGAAATATTACCTTATATATCAAGAGGAAAATGAACGGTGATGGAATCAATAATTATATCAATAAAACATGCTATGATTGTTGTCACTTCAAAAAAGAAAATATGGAATTGTATAAATTAAATTTACCTAATGAAATAGTGAATAATATTATTAATTATTCAATGGATGAATAATATTTATGTAAAATTTGTAGAAATTGGAGATATTATCAAGAATTAATCAAATGTGTTATGGGAATAAAAAGAATACATAATAGAAATGTAGAAGATGATATTTTAATATTTCTAACTGTAAAAAAAAATACCACCTTACGATTATGTTAAACAGTTTCTTAAAATCAGTAAGAAAAATATGAAATGATTTATGATATATTGTGGATGTTGGGTTATAGTCAAGAGAAAGGAGAAGATGTTAAAGAAACTGTAAACTTATTTATTGAAAGTAAAAAGTTTAATGTTCAAAATACAGTAAGAGATATTAATATTATTTTTCAAATGATGTATGAAAGAAGTAAGACAAATCAATTAAATTATTATCCTGAACTGAAATTATAATCATAATATAATAATAACAAGTAAAATTTTATATGTTATAATTATACTGAGCTTTTAACCTATAAATGAAAATTAATGAGAAAAACACTAACAAAACAAATGCACCACCAACACCCCAGAACATGATAACTACTAAAAGGGTTAACTCTTTCAAATGGAAAAAATGTCGGCCCCCAGCCCAACAATGAACAAGGCGAGAATTTACCCAAATGATTACCTTAACGAAAACGATATATAAGCTCCTCAAAACACCCCTTTTAAAAACGAATAAGGTGGTTAATAGGTTTGAGATGAATGTAAAAAACATAACAGGGGACCATCAACAGGCCACCCCCTGGCTAGCCCCTTTCCTCCATTTTTTTTTGGGGGGGGGAAAACACGTGTACCCTCAAAAAAAACGCAAGTCCATGGCTCCAGAGCTGCAGCCTTACAAGCCTGAAAACAGGTTGCTGAACAGAGGCTTCGCAGGCCTCCAAATGAGTCAAGATCAAAACCTGGTAGTAAAATGGTCTACCCAGAACCATGCTTCAAGAATTAAGAAGGAGGATATCCGCAACTATTTCTGGCTGGGACTGCCCCGTACGAACTTTCATCTACCCGGGTTTTGATTGTGGCTCAAATGGCACCGTTCTGTCCCTTCCGGACGTTGCCAATTTCAGCGGGACAGGTTGGGAAGTGGGAGAAGATGTGAACTCGCAGTCTCACACTTGCTCGTGCTTGTCTAATATCTGGTCATTTCTGGGCTGTCATGAGATCCCCCGCTAAAAGTGGCTAACTTATAGTGGGTGAAATGGACATCCCCATTAAACACCAAAAAGCTAAAAAGCTAAGGAACCGGATGGCCGGGAGCCACCAAGATTGGGCATGGGTCAAAATTCGACCACCAAGGGACCGCAGGTTTAGTCTATGTTTCCATTTATCAGGGTTCCATTTTGGGTACCTATTTTCGACCCACACCCATTATGTTCCATGCTTTTCTACCCTCTCGGGCCATTTCCTCTCCTCCAGCAGCGTCGCCGCCTCCGCCTGCCGGTTCTGCTTGCACCGGAGGGTCGCCAGATCCTGCATGAACTTCACCTGCAATCGATCGGCGGCTTCGCTCAAAAGGACCGGAATTCCAACATGGGTTGCCCTGGGAAGTGGAAACACGGACCAAAACCTGCGGTTTGCCCCTCCTGTTTAATTTTGAGCCAAATGGCGGCTTCGCTCGGTTGCGTGGCAAACTTGAAACATGATCGCTTGACCGTCGACGCCTGAAACCCCAACACCGCAAGACTGAGGTTCTCTCATTCAGACCCGGGCTTCAGCTGAAACATGCATTTGCCGCATTTGCCGCATTTAAGCTTGATTCGGCTGGAAAGACATCGCACACACCAGCTTTAGGAGCTGCTCGAGTTTTCACACCTTGAAAAAAAGCTCTTGCCCATCAGCCGAATGGACGGCGTGTTCGCAACGGACGTCCCACTCGACAGCGAAAAAGTGGGTCGTGACTGACCGACGCGTTGAACACGCGTGAAGGGTTTTTCTCAAGAGAATTGGACCCTTGGATGGCTTGAAAAGGAAACCAAAAGGACTCACCACCTACCACCTACTCCAAATACCCACTTTTTCGAGGGTATTTCTTTGAACAACCTGGGTTTCCATAGTCAATACCTCCTTTTTTTAGTAGGGGTCGACATCATACCCTAAAATGGGTATTGGGTGTCAGGGGTACCTGTCCCCGATTTTGGAAAACACCCCGGGCTGTCCGCAGATCCCCCGCAGATTTCACTTTTAGTTGGTGAGATTCGGACATCCGACCACTAAACACAAGCTAAGCTAAGCTGAGCCGGAGGATTCGCTGGTTGAGCCCCCAAGTGATTTGTGCGTGGTTTGTTTACAGGATTGTATGTGGGTTTGAATCAAAATGGGGGAAGTCCCCCAAAACGAGTGGCAAAAGTTGGTGAGAAAGGGCACCTAGCTGAGAAACCTAGTTCTGGCTTCATACCTTCAGAACCTTCTTCGACCAAAACTTGGTTGCTTTATGCTCCGCAAAAAGTGACTAACTCTCAGTGGTTTAGTACGGAAAACATCCAGTCGTTGGCCAAAAGATCTCAAGTTCTAACCTCCCTTGCGCAGAAAACGACACATCCGCCCGAGGCGCGTCCCATGGCAGGCCCCGGGACATGCAGTGCCACTCCATGGCGGAGTAGAGGGCGTCCGCCTGGCCGGGCCACGGGCCGCGGGACGCGTAGCCCGCAACACGCGCGGCAACGAGGAACCAGGGCCACTCCTTTCTCAGCCCCACCAAAAAATAAATAAAATAATTAAAAAAAAAGTAAAGAAAAAAAGTTAAACAAATAAACAAAATAATAATAATAATTAAAAAAGGCAACAAACACAAACTGGGCGGTTTTCCTTTTGGTCCACCAAAAGAGAAAGAAATGGTGGTTCTCCTTTTTGAAGTTCTTTAACAAACCACAGAGAGGAGGTACCCTTAGAAAAACAAGGACCCCAAGTTCTAAGTCGTTGGGCTCAGTGGGCCAATCCAAATCCCTTGAACATTTCTCTTGTGTTTCCCTTTGAAGGGTATCCCTGTCCCAGTTAAAAACAAAATCTGATGTATTGGGTGCAAGGGAGAAACTATAGGAAGTTAAGCAACACATGTTGGGCCAAAGTGTGTACACATCCTTTGCGCCAAACTCCAACTGCTCAGCCGCCATTCTTTTGAAACCTTGCCAGCTTAACAGATTTAAGGCAAATTGAGACAAATTGTTGCAAACTGATTCCATGTCGAGAACCAGGCAGTTGCCTGCTTGCCACACACTCATCGAAGTGTTAAACCCTGGAAGAGAACTCGGCCAACTTAAACCTAACCGACTTACCAAGACACTCGAGGTGCCCCTGCCACCCCTTGCCACCCCTTGCCGCCTGACACGCGGCAATCCCTGCCTTGTCCAAAGAGTAATTCTTGAGGTACACCACTGCCAAGTCCAAACCTGCGTACGAGCACAAATCCCAAACCACTGCATGAGCCTCCTCGATTGACTCTGCTTTATCCAAACATGGACACCCAACAACAAACAATGGTTCACCGCCTTGCAACAAGCAACGAGTTGAAAAACAATATCTTGTTTTCCAAACACGGGCACCCAACAAACAAAACACTTTCTCTCACCACCTTCTAACCGCAAGCCGCAAGCAACGCAAGCAACCGAGCCGAAAAGCTTCGAGCCCCGAGCTCGCCAGACGGGGAAACATTTGGCTGTGGGTCAAAAATCGGGTAACCCCAAAATGGCTTGCCCTGGTACATGGAAACCTGGGCGAAAAAATCTGCAGTCCCCTCCCCTGGACTAAACCCTGCGGTCACCAGCGCCTGCCGCCAGCACCTCCGGCGCCCGGAAGCCCTCGGCGTGGGCCGCCATGAGCTGGGCGAAGTCCTGGGAGCGATCGAAGCGGAAGCCGCGGAAGCCGCGAGGGGTGACTTGGGGCGAGACGTGGGGAAGGAGAAACCCGCGCAAAATTCCAGCCCAACGCGGTGTTTTTTTCCTTAAGACCAAAGCAACTGGGTTCATTCCCTGAAGAAATGGAATTTAACGCATCCCACCGGGTTTCCTTTTGGAGGGGACCAAGGCAACTAGGTGCATTCCATTTCTAATTCCTTGGGCAGCAAGCTCGGTGCGAGCAGGGAATGAAAAATGGAATGAACCCAGTTGCTTTGGTCCCCGAAAAAAGGACGCCAGTCCAGTTGGATGGTGTACATCATTGGGGTCATTCCCACAGTCCCTACTTATCTCACCAGCAAGGCGATAGGGAAAGCACCTGGGTTTCTCGGCCAGGACACCCGACAGGGCTGTCTAAGAAGTTTCCATATACCTGGAGTCTCCATGACCCTAATGAGATCATTACCCCAAACAAAGGGGGTTTCGACCCCATTACCCGAAAGGCCTGTCAGAAGTGTCTCCATGACCCTGAAAAATTGGGGTCATTACCCAAAATAAGAAGTTTCCATGTATATACCTGGGGTCTCCATGACCCTAATGAGATCATTACCCCATGCTTAAAGCGTCAGAAGGAGACTCCAGGTCGCTTGCCCCAAGAACTGAGCCGCGGTCCGCCTCGCACTTCTGCACGATGCGCATGTTCTCCTGGAAACCGAACAGAGCGACCCGAGCGGAAGATGTGCCTCGTGGCAGATCTCAGTGGTTTGCAATATATATATACATATATATATATGTATATATATATATATATGGTCACCCTATATATATATATGTGTGTATATATGTGTATATATATATATATATGTATATATATATATATATGTGTATATATATATATGTATATAGATATGTATATATGTATATATAGCTGTGGCTCAACAATTGGTGCCCGAAATGGAATCTTGGTAAATGGAACCAGGGACTAAAGCCTGCGGTACAAGAGGTGCGAGGAATATTCCACATCGATGAGCAGCGTTAATATCTTGGTTGGCGTTGGAAGCAGAGCAAACAATTATAAACTTTAGCAGTTACGTGGGGAAACCACAATAAATAAATAAAAATGAACAATGTGTCCCATCAACAACTATGTATATATATATATATATATGTATCTATGGCTGTGGGTCAAAAATGGGTACCCGAAATGGGTTGCCCTAGTAAATGGAACCATGCACTAAAACCTGCGGTCCAATTCCTGGTGGTTTGATTTTGGCTCATACACATATGTACAAATAACCCGTTCCCTTGTGGAGCGAAAGGCGAGTGCCTGGTCATACCTTTAACCTCCTTGGCTTCTTTTTGGCGCTCGTGACAATCCTGAACAAAAATGGCTCTGCTTGGAAGAGGCCCTTTCAACACCTGCAGTCATAGAAACCAGCAGGAAATCCTAAAGGAAACTAGCCAATTCCCACCAAAATCAGGGGGTTCCTATAGAACTTCCTGTAGTCGGTTTCTTAGATACGGGGTTCAACTGAGCCGGATTTCAATCCGTTTCTAACCTTGGTTTGCCCAAAAACAAGCAAAGAATCAAAAGGGTGGCCACCCATTTGTGATCGGGACTGTCCTTTACAAACAAACCGCGCTACATGCTCAACTGGCCCGGAACACCTCCAAACCACCAATCCAAACCAGTCAAGGGTTACCTGAAAGGTCATTGACTCATCGAAGACAGCTGATCTACCATGTCTGGTTCACATGAGCAAGGGCCAAACATAGTGTGACCCCAAAATGGCTTGCCCTGCGAACTGAGCTGTCCTCAGATCTGCTAAAAGTGACCAACTTTTAGTGGATCAAATACGGAAACAACCACTAGACACATTCAAAAGCTACAAAGCTGAGGAACCGGATGCCTGGCAGCCACAAAGGTACATGGAAACCGGAGAAAAAACAGCGGTCCAATTCCTGGCGGGATGAGATTTCGACCCCTACCCTTTCCAGCGACATTGCTCTCCTTACAATGTCTTAATTGACTCTGGACAGCGAACCTCCTCCAAAACAACTGGGTCCCATTCAACACTTTGAATGTGCAACAGGGATCCTTACGTTATACACCTGAACATTGCAACTTGTAAATGGTGGTGTCCAACTTTATTTTGGTGAAAAAAGCCTCATGTTTCAAATGCTTGCAAAATGTAATTATCTTTTAAGGAGCGTGCAAAAAAACATGAGACAAACCCAACAACCACCTGCAAGGCCAAGCAAACAACGCGAACCCCACGGCGCGCGTTCCGCGCGTGTTCCCCCGCCTCCAAGCCGCCGAGGAAGTCCTGAGAGGACCAGGTCAACACCTCTGGGCGCAGGATGAAGTCCTCCCGGGGCCTGATCTTCGGCTTGTCGCTCGGTGGCACCCCAAAGGGAAGCGTCCAGGTGGAGACCCCTGGAAAACATTGAGAAATATTTGTCCAGTGATAAATTCCTTATACAACTAAGGGAACATTAAAAGAAGTATTCTTAAGCAAATGGAAGGAATGGCCTGGGCAAAGAACTGGTGGCGGCCTTTTGCAGTCCCGCGCACCTCAAAAATCCCGCAGAACCAAAAAAACAACAAGACAGCAAACAACTTGCCAAGAAGGACAGTGAAGATGTATGCAAAAGGAGTCGCCACCAATTCGAAGTCAGAACTCAGGAATCGTGTGAGTCCACTTGCAAAGACAGATCCTAAATCTTCACCAGCTATGTTTTGTTCTGTCCCCTTTCCCTCAAGCTAGAGCTCCCATGCTGTCCAACCTGATCCCCTGCCAAAAGTGAATAGCTCTTAGTGGGTAAGGTTCGGAAACTCAACCACTAACTCGACTCAAAAGCCAAAAAACTACGGAACTGGATGGCTGGTGCTGCGCTGGCCTGGCAAATGCCCTCTCGGAGCCGCTTTGGGCAGGCATCATCAGGCGAAGTGCCACCATTAGGCCGTCCACCTGGTGGTGGTTGCCTCGCGAAGCTTCGCAACCGTCAAAGCATGAACTTGGAAACTTGGACTTCCATTCGCTTGGACGCCTCCTGGAAAAAATCAAAAGAATATGTCCGGTAGTCATATCCCTTTAAAACCAACAGGGACAAACATATCAAGCCAATGGAGGTGGAACTCTGGCAGAACCATGGTCGTAATCCCAAAACCATGCTTCAAGAATTAAGAAGGCGGATATCCGCAGCTATTTATGGTCGGGATTGTCCCTTACTAACCTTCATCTACCCGGGTTTTCATCGTGGCTCACATGAACTTGAAACTCTGACAGGATCCAGTGTGCTGAGAGGCGCCTTTCTTCCTATCAGCAAATGAACATATTCCCCCAAGGCGCATACTGTAGCATGAGATTGTGGCCTTGGCGTAACAGGCTGGCCGCGATACTTCAGGCATGGAAGCTTTAGAATCCAGCCATCAGAAATGGCCCTTTGCTCAGGCCCACTGGGCTTTGGAAACAAACAAAACAACAGGCTCCCCTGCAAAGGGGTGTGAACTCATGCGAAAACAGCGCAGAAACGAGAAATACCAAAGCACAAAGCGAGCGACAGCTCAGGGTGCCCAGATCCCAGTTCCCCATATAGGTCACTGGCTATTTTCCTTTTTGGTTACTAAAACAAGGTGGTTCCCTTGGTTACCCCCACCCCCCAGGGCGCACACGCCACGTCTACCGTGTGGCCCGCCTTCCGCCACACTCCGCGACAGCGCCTCGCACGCCGCGCGGCAGGCGCCGGCATCGAAGTCGCTGCCTTTGAAGCGCCTCACCGGCGAAATCGCTGGATGTGGTGCTTGGAAGACAGACTGTGGATGGACGAAATCTTGGGTGCTGTAGGTCCCCCAGCAAAAAGCTTTAAACTTTTGGCTGGGAAAAAGAAATATGAGGGGAATCCAAAAGGTTAAAGTCTAAAGATCCAACCCAATAGCAGTGGAGAAATCCAGTTGGAATGGATGCAACCCCCACCAAGGGCCACTGGTGTAAACCTCTGGTAGCATGCAAGGTCTTGCACATCCACTTCAGTTTGCTAACGAACCGGAACATCAAAAACATCATTCAGAAGAGACCTGTGCCTTTTTCGCAGCTGCACAAAGACCCATCCCACTGCGCACACACCTGACTGAAGACTCACTTCGCCAAAAAGACTCTGCTTGGGCTGAAGGGAAACGAAAAAGGGGGGGGGCTCCCTGATTTTACCCCACACCCAAATTCGAGCCAAAAAGGGCACCTGCTCCTGCCTGGGCAGATCCAAGCCTGAGAGGACCTTGAGCGCTTCGAAGCTTTGCCTGGGAGAGATCGGGGGGCAAATCGGACAGTCCCAAGACTGGGAGGTTTGCACTTCGCGGATTTGAGCCTCTGATTTTGGTGTCCGGATCGCCTGGTTGGCTCTTGCCAGTAGGCTTTCAAACCAACGTAGAATCTTGGTCACGTCTTTACTCATGCAGTTGTTGAGTGAGGACTCATGTAAAATCACACATATATGTATACATATATATATGGAACCCTCCCTGGAATACTCAGAGGCTCTAAATCATGCTCTCCTTTTTAGACTTAAATTCTAGCATCGGTACTTAGTGCAATCCAGGATGTGCTAGCACGTGCTAGCACATCCTGGATTGAAGATTGAAGCTTGAAGATTCTCAGACCACTTGTTCTGGAAATCTTCAGTCCGTCCTTAGGTCTAACTGATATGTGCTAGCACGTGCTAGCATGTGCCAGTTTGTCCTCAGGATGGATTGAAGATTTCCAGAACAAGTGGTCTGAGAATCTTCAATCTTCAATCCAGGATGTGCTAGCACGTGCTAGCACGTCCTGGATTACTCTAAGTACATATTTGGAGAATTCAGAAAGAGTTGTCAGAGAATCTTCAAACTCCCATCCAGATCCTGGATTGTCTTAAGTGCGGATTTGAAGAATCCAAAAGGCAGACCGGGAGCGCACGTTGTCAGAATGAAAATGTGGATGTGCACTTGCACTGCCTGCTATTGGTCAGGGGGAAAAAGGTTGCTGACACCTGTACAGTTTTTTTGTGGACTTGAGGGCTGGCCAGGATGGAAGATTCTCAAATAGAAAATCTGGTAGATCTTCAATCTTCAATGCTGGGGGCGAAACCTTAGTGAGTCTAGAACAAACGGTCAAGTTTTGGGGGGGCCAGGATTGGGTATATTCTAAACATTAATATGTTTGTGGAATCTTGTATATTCGATGTTCGATCCAGGGCAACATGATCTGAGCAAATGCTGAAAACACTGCGTTTGACAGCATTTATGCAAAGAATAGGATCTATGATTGAAAACACGTTCCTGACATTGGCTTGGCTCAGTTCTTGCTTGGTTCAAACCACATGGAGTTCGATAAGGACAATAACCCTTTCAAAATTGAGTTAGCTATCTTCTGCAGTTGCTTTTTGAAATGCGCAAGAAACTGCAAACGAGTAAACTTGAATTTGGTTTGAACTCGAAAGCTTTTTTAACTGGATATTCTTCCCTTACTTGAATTTCAATAGTTGTTGTTGGCGATGATGGAACCAACTTAGACAAGCAACACACACACACACACGTGGGATAGTTGCTTAGCAACATATGTTTCAAATAGACTGAACTAGCATGTCAGGAATTATGCAGAACACTCGAGTTAACATGTAAATGCAACTGCGCAAGGACATGAATTAGGAATGAGTTCCTTTTCCCCGAGTTGATGTTTTGCTGAATTTCGCTGCCAAACAAAAATAACACACACCTAATAATAGGGCTGCTACAGGCGCGTTGAAGCTGCCAAAACACACTTCGCGCACTACTCCTGTACTGAACAGTTGTGCTTTTTGAGCTGGAGCTGCCAAATTGCACTTTGCATACTCCAATGTGACTTTAAGTGCACTTCGCGCATGCCAATGTGACGGTCACACAACTCGCAACTCCTAATCAACGTTGAGCTTAACTTCTGCTTGGTTAGAATTGGCATGGAGTTGAGTGTTCAGTTCATTTCAGAGTCTCAAGGCATTTGTCACCCCCAGTCTGGCCAAAAACCTCAGCTCTGTCCAAAAACCTGAGTATTTCAAGGGGGGGGTTACAATACTATATTTACTATTTGCCATGATACATAATACGATACCCAGAAATACGATTTGAGTGAAAGATCTAACCGACCCATGGAGAACTTTTGAACTGGTTCCACCTATCTGTCGAGCCGTTTGACGTGAGACAAATCACGCTAGGCACTCTTCCAACTATCTGATTGTGTTGTTCTTGCTCCATAAATGGCCTAGGCTCGAGGGGCTGGCGCCTGTCTTCCACAACAGGCCTCACAACAGGGCCTGTGTCTCTTCTCCCTTTGAACTGCTTCGGGTTGGCTCCACAAGAAAACAGGAGAGGCCGCCATCTCTTGTCTTTTACAATTAATTTTTCATTTTTTGCCCACCCAACCCCCCCTACCCACCCACCCCCTCTCCCCCCGCCCCGCCACCCACCTACACCCTGCTGTTTTTCCAACCATTTCTTGTTCTGCTTGTTCAACCCAAATAAGCCCTTGAGGCCTTATTTGGGGCTTATTGGGGCTCCCTCCCCCCTCCCCCCCAAGCCCCCCCCCCCCAACCCCCCTCGTCCTTCCCAGCTCACAGCTTCGCCAAGGCGCGGCACCACCTCGCGGACCTGGCGGGTCCCCAGGCGCCGAAGTCCGCGGCCGAAGATGCGGCGCCCAGCGCGCGCCAGCGCCGCATGGGGCATGCGGCGCATGGCGCCCGAAGCGAAGCCGTCGAAACGAGTCCAAAGGCTGATATGCCCGGTGTGTATATATATATATATGGATGTCATCATGAATACTATCCATCGTGTATATTTTTTGTGATAGCAAAAGCATGCTCATAGGATGATCCGTGTTTGAAAGCACTACTATCAATAGATGATGGTATGACTTGTTGTATTATCGTTATAAATAGTAGTTGTATTAGATGATACACATGTTGTCCCCCTCCAAGAATGATTTCCCACTAAAAAGGAACGATCCTTGATCAAAAATCTACCACTGGGGCAAACAAATCCGGGGTTTTCATTGTACAGTCGTGTTTTTTCCTTCCTGCCAAACAAAACCCTGAAAATAAGCTGGTCAACCCGCTAAGTGTGGCTTGCAACGTGGCTGCTTGTCCCATCTGCTTGAAGCGAGTCCTACCTGCCACACTTTCAAGGCTCAAAGGTAGCGCAAACACATACACTGTTTGAAGAGCCAGGGATTTCTACGCCTTTCCACCAATATGCAAACGAGTCAATCACACAGAAAAAGCACGTAGCCTGCCCGGAACGCTGAATCTTTCGTGAACAAATACCAGATGGCAATCACCCAGATTTGCGCTTGTGCCCCGACCTCTCCCTGGGCCTACTGCTGCATTCAAGCCGCTTGCCAAAATATGTGAAGTGCATGGCCCCATGAGGTCATGAAACTGCTTGGGCATTCGGCCAAGTAAGTTGTTGGCGCACGTGGGTTATAACCCACTTATAAGTCCCCCACATTCAGTGGGGAGAACAACTTGCTATAAGGGAGCGAAGAACCTAAATGGCGATCGCCTCTCAACGTGGCGAACCACAATTCCTGGACTCGGCCGCGCTGGACTTCGCACCTTGCGCCTCCAGCGCCCTCCTTGGCCACCTAAGTGCGGGCGGAGGGTAGCGCGAGCACCAGGCGCTTGCGATTGAATCTGATATGAAACGGCTCAGTCCAGCGATATGTTCTTTCGAAGGAATGCCCATAGATAGTTGTCGCCTCTTGGGGTTCGGTTAGCCCAAAGACCAAAAAAGAAAAAGGGAACCAACAGCAACACCCAAACAGGGGTACAAGGGTCACCAAATCTGTTGAACCCAGCCTCAAGACTACCCAAACCCACTGTGGGTGTGTCACTTCTTCGGGAGGGCGCCCTTTGTTGTTGGCGTTCTTTTTACGGGACACCCTCAGATCCCCCGCTAAAAGTTTCACTTTTGGTGGGTTAAATGGCCACACCCACTATGGGTGTGTCACTTCTTCGGGAGCGCACCCTTTGTTGTTGGCGTTCTTTTTACGGGACACCCTCAGATCCCCCGCTAAAAGTTCAACTTTTGGTGGGTTAAATGGCCAAACCCACTATGGGTGTGTCACTTCTTCGGGAGCGCACCCTTTGTTGTTGGCGTTCTTTTTACGGGACACCCTCAGATCCCCCGCTAAAAGTTCAACTTTTGGTGGGTTAAATGGCCAAACCCACTATGGGTGTGTCACTTCTTCGGGAGCGCACCCTTTGTTGTTGGCGTTCTTTTTACGGGACACCCTCAGATCCCCCGCTAAAAGTTCAACTTTTGGTGGGTTAAATGGCCAAACCCACTATGGGTGTGTCACTTCTTCGGGAGCGCACCCTTTGTTGTTGGCGTTCTTTTTACGGGACACCCTCAGATCCCCCGCTAAAAGTTCAACTTTTGGTGGGTTAAATGGCCAAACCCACTATGGGTGTGTCACTTCTTCGGGAGCGCACCCTTTGTTGTTGGCGTTCTTTTTACGGGACACCCTCAGATCCCCCGCTAAAAGTTCAACTTTTGGTGGGTTAAATGGCCAAACCCACTATGGGTGTGTCACTTCTTCGGGAGCGCACCCTTTGTTGTTGGCGTTCTTTTTACGGGACACCCTCAGATCCCCCGCTAAAAGTTTAACTTTTGGTGGGTTGAGTGGCCAACCCCACTATGGGTGTGTCACTTCTTCGGGGGGGCACCCTTTCTGGTTGGCGTTCTCTTTACGAGACACCCTCAGATCCCCCGCTAAAAGTTTAACTTTTGGCGGGTTAAATGGCCAAACCCACTATGGGTGTGTCACTTCTTCGGGAGGGCACCCTTTGTTGTTGGCGTTCTTTTTACGGGACACCCTCAGATCCCCCGCTAAAAGTTTAACTTTTGGTGGGTTGAGTGGCCAACCCCACTATGGGTGTGTCACTTCTTCGGGGGGGCACCCTTTCTGGTTGGCGTTCTCTTTACGAGACACCCTCAGATCCCCCGCTAAAAGTTTAACTTTTGGCGGGTTAAATGGCCAAACCCACTATGGGTGTGTCACTTCTTCGGGAGGGCGCCCTTTGTTGTTGGCGATCTCTTTTTACGGGACACCCTCAGATCCCCCGCTAAAAGTTTCACTTTTGGTGGGTTAAATGGCCACACCCACTATGGGTGTGTCACTTCTTCGGGAGGGCACCCTTTCTTGTTGGCGTTCTTTTTACGGGACACCCTCAAGATCCCCCGCTAAAAGTTTAACTTTTGGTGGGTTAGATGGCCAAACCCACTATGGGTGTGTCACTTCTTCGGGAGGGCACCCTTTGTTGTTGGCGTTCTTTTTACGGGACACCCTCAGATCCCCCGCTAAAAGTTTAACTTTTGGTGGGTTAAATGGCCAAACCCACTACGGGTGTGTCACTTCTTCAGGGGGGGCACCCTTTGTTGTCGGCGTTCTTTTTACGGGACACCCTCAGATCCCCCGCTAAAAGTTTAACTTTTGGTGGGTTAAATGGCCAAACCCACTATGGGTGTGTCACTTCTTCGGGAGGGCACCCTTTGTTGTTGGCGTTCTTTTTACGGGACACCCTCAGATCCCCCGCTAAAAGTTTAACTTTCAGTGGGTTAAATGGACACTACCACTAAACACCAGAAGGCTAAAAAGCTAAGCAACCGGATGCCTGGTTGCGCCACGTCGCTCCGAAAGGCGTCGTCTCTCTCAGGCCGCGGCTCCTCCTTGAGCCCCTGAGGTAGGCAGTCTGCAAAGCCTGCGGCTCCCGTTGGGGGAGGACACCCAAGACGAAGACACACAAATCCATGGAATCGCCAGCAACCATGGGTGGGACTCAAACATGGTTGGTGGCCCCCAAATGGCTTGAACCTTGGCAGATGCGAACGAAAATCGAAAAAGTCGGACCCATACCCACATACAAATCCCCGAAATTGCGGTCATCAAGTAACCAGCCAGGCTGATCTACACTCTTCCCGAACTCTGGCGATGCTTTCTTTCGCAACATTGGCAAACATCACACCCCTCTCTGCCCAAAACGTTTTGTCAGACCTGGGGAATCACTCGGCCCACCCCACCGGGTCCGTCCTGCCACAAAGCGCCGCTGATCCTGCGGCCCTTCCGGGAACTCCGCCCGCCACAAAAGCTCTGCCAGCTTTTGCAGCACGGGCAAAGGGTCCTCTTGCGCCTGCGCACTTGCGCGTACGACGAAATGGCCAAACGAGATGTGGATTCAGGCTGTGTGTGTGTGCTTGTGTGTGTGCTTGTGTGTGTGTGTGCGCGCTTGTTTCTGTGTGCTTGTGTGTGTGCTTGTGTGTGTTCTTGTGTGCGCTTCTGTGTGTGTGTGTGTGTTGTGTTGTGTTGTGTTGTGTTGTGTTGTGTTGTGTTGTGTTGTGTTGTGTTGTGTTGTGTTGTGTTGTGTTGTGTTGTGTTGTGTTGTGTTGTGTTGTGTTGTGTTGTGTTGTGTTGTGTTGTGTTGTGTTGTGTTGTGTTGTGTTGTGTTGTGTTGTGTTGTGTTGTGTTGTGTTGCGTTGTTGTGTTGTGTTGTGTTGTGTTGACCCAGGGGGTCCAAAGGCCTTAGTTACGGAGGCCATTTAAACACAGAGGTTTTTTACGGCCTTTTTACGGGGTGTTTACGTCCTTTTTACGGCCTTTTTACGGGGTGTTTACGGCCGTTGACAAAAGGCCTAAGTTACTCAGGCCGAGGAAGCTCTGGGTGAGTTGGGTTGTGTTGTGTTGTGTGGTGTTGTGTGGTGTTGTGTGGTATTGTGTGGTGTTGTGTGGTGTTGTGTGGTGTTGTGTGTGTGTGTGTGGGTGGGTGCGTGCGTGCGTGCGTGTGTGTGTGTGTCTATGTTATGTGTGTGTGTTATGTGTGTGTGTGTGTGCGTGTTATGTGTGCTTGTGCGTGTGTGCGTGTTATGTGTGTGTGTTATGTGTGTGTGTGTGCGTGTGCTTGTGTGTGTGCTTGTTTGTGTGTGCTTGCATGTGTGCTTGTGTGTGCTTGTGTGTGTTGTGTGTTTTCTGTGTCTGTGTGTGTTATGTGTGTGTGTTATGTGTGTGCTTGTTATGTGTGCTTGTGTGTGTGTGCTTGTTTTCTGTGTGCTTGTGTGTGCTTGTTGTGCGAGTGTGCTTGTGTGTGTGTGTCTGTTATGTGTGTGTGTGCTTGTGTGTGTGCTTGCGTGTGTGCTTGTGTGTGCGTGTGTGTGTGTGCTTGTGTGTGTGTGTTTGTGGGGGCTTGTGTTGTGTGCTTGTTTCTGTGTGTTTGTGTGGGCTTGTGTGTGTGTGTGTGTGTGCTTGTTTCTGTGTGCTTGTGTGTGTGTGCTCGCGTGTGTGTGTGTTTTTCCCGAAAGCATCGCGAAGGGTTCTTCCGTGCGGAGCCCTTGGACAAGTTATACAGAGCCAAGTTGCATAGAGCCAAGTTGCACAGAGCCAAGTTGCAGAGAGCGAAGTTGCACAGAGCCAAAGTTGCACAGAGCCAAGTTGCACAGAACCAAGTTGCACAGAGCCAAGTTGCACAGAGCCAAGTTGCACAGAGCCAAGTTACATAGAGCCAAGTTGCACAGAGCCAAGTTGCACAGAGCCAAGTTACACAGAGCCAAGTTGCACAGAGCCAAGTTACATAGAGCCAAGTTGCACAGAGCCAAGTTGCACAGAGCCAAGTTACACAGAGCCAAGTTGCACAGAGCCAAGTTACATAGAGCCAAGTTACATAGAGCCAAGTTACATAGAGCCAAGTTACATAGAGCCAAGTTACATAGAGCCAAGTTACATAGAGCCAAGTTACATAGAGCCAAGTTACATAGAGCCAAGTTACATAGAGCCAAGTTACATAGAGCCAAGTTACATAGAGCCAAGTTACATAGAGCCAAGTTACATAGAGCCAAGTTACATAGAGCCAAGTTACATAGAGCCAAGTTACATAGAGCCAAGTTACATAGAGCCAAGTTACATAGAGCCAAGTTACATAGTTACATAGAGCCAAGTTACATAGAGCCAAGTTACATAGAGCCAAGTTACATAGAGCCAAGTTACATAGAGCCAAGTTACATAGAGCCAAGTTACATAGAGCCAAGTTACATAGAGCCAAGTTACATAGAGCCAAGTTACATAGAGCCAAGTTACATAGAGCCAAGTTACATAGAGCCAAGTTACATAGAGCCAAGTGGCACAGAGCCAAGGTTAGGTAGAGCTTGCGTAGAGCTTCGGCGTTAGCAGCTATGTAAGTTAGTTTAGGTTTCTAAGGCGCCGGGGCGGGAGTTTGATCGTCGCTCGGGATTGCGACCCTCTGTGGAGATTCGCGCGGTCGAGGTTCAAAAACTGAGGACGTTTTACGATTTCAACGGTGCGCGCGCGACCCTCTGCGGAGATTCGCGTGGTCGAGGTTCAAAAACTGGGACTTTTTACGATTTTTAGCATGCGCGCGCGACCCTCTGCGGAGATTCGCGTGGTCGAGGTTCAAAAACTGAGGACGTTTTACGATTTCTGCGGTGCGCGCGCGACCCTCTGCGGAGATTCGCGTGGTCGAGGTTCAAAAACTGGGGACTTTTTACGATTTTTAGCATGCGCGCGCGACCCTCTGCGGAGATCCGCGTGGTCAAGGTTCAAAAACTGAGGACGTTTTACGATTTCTGCGGTGCGCGCGCGACCCTCTGCGGAGATTCGCGTGGTCGAGGTTCAAAAGCTGAGGACTTTTTACGATTTCTGCAAGCTGCGCGCGGCGGGGATCGTGCGTGTTGAAGCGCTCTCGCTGTGGCGCCGTGCGAATTTGTTGCTCGCGAAATGGCCTTTGGAAGTTGTCTCGTGGCTCGCGCGCCTGCTTTCGCAATCCCGCGGTCGCGGGTTCGATTCCCGCCTGGTCCGCGGCAGCTCCGGCTTGAAAATCGCAGCTTGTAAGTACAAACGTAGTACGCGGAGCGTGCTCCTGCAGCTCCGGCTGGAAAATCGCAACTTTTAAGTACAGACGTAGTATGCGGAGCGTGCTCCCGCAGCTCCGGTTGGAAAATCGCAACTTTTAAGTACAACGTAGTACGCGGAGCACACTCCCGCAGCTCCGGCTGGAAAGTCGCAACTTTTAAGTACAAAAATAGTACGCGCGAAGTACATTCCCACAGCTCCGGCAGCACTTGCGCAGAGCAACTTGCGCAGAGTCACTGGCGCAGAGCAACTTGCGCTCTGCGAATCGCACAGAGCACTTGCACAAAGCACTTGCGCAGAGCAACTTGCACAGACCAACTTGCACAGAGCACATGCGCAAAGCGCTCGCACGGAGCAACTGGCGCAGAGCACGTGCGCAGAGCAACTTGCTCAGAGCACTTGCTCAGAGCAACCTGCACAGAGCACTTGCGTGCAGCAGCGTGCAGAGAGCAACTTGCCCGAAAGCAGCCTGGAACACTGCAGCTTGCGCAGACCACTTTCGTGAGAAATCGTGTAGCGTAACTTGAGCAAAGCACATTGCGCTGAGCAGACTTGCAGCAGAGCCACGCTTCACAGAGCCAAGTTGCGCAGAGCCACTCGCGTAAAGTAGCTTGCGCGCGCCAGGTAGCAGCGCTCCAAGTTGCGCAGAGCCATCTTGCGCAGAGCTAAGTTACACGAGCCTGCTTTGCAGAAACATACGCTTTCACGACATAGCGATTTTTGTGCCTGAATCGGGCAGGAGCCGGTTGCTATTGGCTTGTTTCTTTTTGTTTCGTGGGCAGCGGCGTCCTACAGGGTGAAGTCAAGTTTACCTGCGGTGTTTGCAAAGAGTGTCTGGCACATTTCCACATGCAGCATTGAAGCAAGACTTCTCAGCAACAGCCTTTGCACCCGGCAGATGTTCCGATAGTTTTTGGAGCACTGCGTGCACACTTGAGTTGAGGCTCGGTTTACCTTGAGACATGCTTTCGCTTTTGCGCCGTGGGCAGCATATTTTCGGAGCCCCATATGTAGCGGCGCAGGCGCGCCTGTAGCATTGGAGCAAGACTAGCCAGCAGCAGCTACATTTTCTACAGCTCGCCAGATCGCAGGCGCGCCTGTAGCATTAGAGCAAGACTAGCCAGCAGCAGCTACATTTTCTACAGCTCGCCAGATCGAAGCCACCGCATCGAGCGTGTTGGGCATCGGTATAGTGTAGTAAACCGCCGCATCGAGTGTGTTGCTTGCATGGCGCACGGCAATGGTGACGCGCTGCAGCGGCTGTCCAAGGACCAGGCAGGGCCCAGACAGGAGCAAGACACAGAGGCACAGGATGCACGTCGCTTCACCTGCTTCTTGTCTTGCTTCAGCCATGCATGTGGAGTTTTGCGGGTTAGCAAGTGCACGAGTGAATGCACGACCAGTGAAGCTTCGGTATTCGATAACATTAACTATAGGCCAGTCTTGGGGCCTAGAGCAGTTCGATAACATTGTGTATTTAATAATATTAGCCACTCTTGGGGCATCTTTGGTGTAGTTATGGCTCAGGATGCTGTGGCCGCCGAGTCGCAGCAGCTACTGGATACTCTGCGAGAAGGCTATACCGCGCGGGGAGCTGGCTGGCTGCGCGAGGAGCTGGCCAAGCAGACCGCCGTGCAGCTGCGACAGCTTGCTGGCACCGCGGGCGTGCAGCAACGTGAAGATGGACGTAACATGTCCAAAGCGGAGCTGCTAGAAAAGGTGGCGCAGCACATTTCCGAGAAGCAGGCGCGACGAGGGGGCGACGCCGCGTTGCTCAGTTGGGCTGCCTTTGCTGCGGAAACGTCCTGTTGTGTTGTCCCGTTGAAGCCGATGTCCATGCGGTTTCCACAGCATAGGTCAGTCCCGGGGCATAAAATAATTCGATCACATTGGCTATGATAGGCCAGTGTTGGGCATCTTTTGTGTAGTTGTGACTCGCATCTTTTGTGTAGTTGTGGCTCAGGATCCTGTGGCCACCGAGTCGCAGCAGCTGCTGGACTCTATGCGAGAAGGCTTGGCCGCGCGGGGAGCTGGCTGGCTGCGCGAGGAGCTGGCCAAGCAGACCGCCGCGCAGCTGCGACAGCTTGCTGGCGCCGGGCGTGCAGCAACGTGAAGCTGGACGCAACATGTCCAAAGCGGAGCTGCTAGAGAAGGTGGCGCAGCACATTTCCGAGAAGCAGGCCCGACGAGGGAGCGACGCCGCGTTGCTCAGTTGGGCTGCTTTTGCTGCGCAAACGTCCTGTTGTGTTGTCCCGTTGAAGGCGATGTCCATGTGGTTTCCACTGCATACGTCAGTCCCGGGGCATAAAACAATTCGATCACATTGGCTATATAGGCCAGTGTTGGGGCATCTTTTGTGTAGTTGTGACTCGCATCTTTTGTGTAGTTGTGGCTCAGGATCCTGTGGCCACCGAGTCGCAGCAGCTGCTGGACTCTATGCGAGAAGGCTTGGCCGCACGGGGAGCTGGCTGGCTGCGCGAGGAGCTGGCCAAGCAGACCGCCGCTCAGCTGCGACAGCTTGCTGGCGCCGGGCGTGCAGCAACGTGAAGCTGGACGCAACATGTCCAAAGCGGAGCTGCTAGAGCCGCGTTGCTCAGTTGGGCTGCTGTTGCTGCGCAGACCTCCTGTGGCGTTGTCGCGTTGAAGCCGATGTCCATGTGGTTGTCACAGCATAGGTCAGTCCCGAGGCATAAAACAATTCGATCACATTGGCTATGATAGGCCAGTGTTGGGGCATCTGTTGTGTAGTTGCCACTCGCATCTTTTGTGTAGTTGTGGCTCAGGATCCTGCGGCCACCGAGTCGCAGCTCCTGGACTCTATGCGAGAAGGCTTTACTGCGCGGGGAGCTGGCTGGCTGCGCGAGGAGCTGGCCAAGCAGACCGCCGTGCAGCTGCGACAGCTTGCTGGCACCGCGGGCGTGCAGCAACGTGAAGCTGGACGTAACATGTCCAAAGCGGAGCTGCTAGAGAAGGTGGCGCAGCACATTTCCGAGAAGCAGGCCCGACGAGGGAGCGACGCCGCGTTGCTCAGTTGGGCTGCTTTTGCTGCGCAAACGTCCTGTTGTGTTGTCCCGTTGAAGCCGATGTCCATGTGGTTTCCACTGCATACGTCAGTCCCGGGGCATAAAACAATTCGATCACATTGGCTATGATAGGCCAGTGTTGGGGCATCTTTTGTGTAGTTGTGACTCGCATCTTTTGTGTAGTTGTGGCTCAGGATCCTGTGGCCACCGAGTCGCAGCAGCTGCTGGACTCTATGCGAGAAGGCTTGGCCGCGCGGGGAGCTGGCTGGCTGCGCGAGGAGCTGGCCAAGCAGACCGCCGCGCAGCTGCGACAGCTTGCTGGCGCCGGGCGTGCAGCAACGTGAAGCTGGACGCAACATGTCCAAAGCGGAGCTGCTAGAGAAGGTGGCGCAGCACATTTCCGAGAAGCAGGCGCGATGAGGGAACGACGCCGCGTTGCTCAGTTGGGCTGCTGTTGCTGCGCAGACCTCCTGTGGCGTTGTCCCGTTGAAGCCGATGTCCATGTGGTTTCCACAGCATAGGTCAGTCCCGGGGCATAAAACAATTCGATCACATTGGCTATGATAGGCCAGTGTTGGGGCATCTGTTGTGTAGTTGCGACTCGCATCTTTTGTGTAGTTGTGGCTCAGGATCCTGTGGCCATCGAGTCGCAGCAGCTACTGGACACTCTGCGAGAAGGCTATGCCGCGCGGGGAGCTGGCTGGCTGCGCCAGGAGCTCACCAAGCGGACCGCCGTGCAGCTGCGACAGCTTGCTGGCGCCGCGGGCGTGCAGCAATACGAAGCTGGACGCAACCTGCCCAAAGCGGAGCTGCTAGAGAAGGTGGCGCAGCACATTTCCGAGAAGCAGGCGCGATGAGGGAACGACGCCGCGTTGCTCAGTTGGGCTGCTGTTGCTGCGCAGACCTCCTGTGGCGTTGTCGCGTTGAAGCCATAGGTCAGTCCCGAGGCATAAAACAACTCGATCACATTGGCTATGATAGGCCAGTGTTGGGGCATCTGTTGTGTAGTTGCGACTCGCATCTTTTGTGTAGTTGTGGCTCAGGATCCTGTGGCCTCCGAGTCGCAGCAGCTGCTGGACTCTATGCGAGAAGGCTTGGCCGCACGGGGAGCTGGCTGGCTGCGCGAGGAGCTGGCCAAGCAGACCGCCGCGCAGCTGCGACAGCTTGCTGGCGCCGGGCGTGCAGCAACGTGAAGCTGGACGTAACATGTCCAAAGCGGAGCTGCTAGAGAAGGTGGCGCAGCACGTTTCCAAGGAGCAGGCGCGATGGGGGAGCGACGCCACGTTACTCGGTTGGGTGGCGTTTCCTGCGTACGAGCTTGCAGTGCGATATACGCTGCGCTGTTTAGAGACGGAGTGCTTGGGTTCGCGCGCGCTTCTCCGTATTCTGTCGGCCTGAGGATACTGCGGGGCACGCCAGCTCCGACGACCCCGTTACGTACCGCAGATGGCTTGCGGCAGTTGGCAGCGGCGCTAGGCGACAGGGCGGCCCCAGTCTTCGGGCCCGACTTCGTGGAGTTCCACTGCGCAATGCTGAGCCGTGTTTACAAGGATTGGCTACGGAGCTGGGCGTCCCGTTCGAGAATATCACCAGGGACACATTGGTTCATAGGATTGTCATGGCTTTGTGCCCGCTGGCTGCTCCAGGCGCTCAAGCGGACATCAAGCACCACGTGTGGCGATTGCTTCGCAAGCTGCGTGATGCCCGAGCAGAAACTGCTGAAGCTGTGGCTGCTGCTGCGCGGGACATCGTCGAGTCCTCGAACTTGCGCAGGGCTGCCGCGGCGTACTGTTTGGATGTCACCGTGGAGGTCATTGCCCGCAGGCACTGCTCTGCTGCTGAAGAGGCGCGGATACTCGCCACAGGAGTGGGAAGACGCTGTGGCTAGCTTGCAGGGAGTGGCGACTCCTGGCCTGCGCGTTCCTTTGCAGCACGCGCTGCTGGCTGCCGTTCTGGACGCTCGCGGTGACCAGCGAGCAGGCTGGATCTGTGTACTGTAATAAGTGTTTTTGTCTGCTGGTTCGGACGTGAAGGGTGCAGCTTGCGTTGTGTGTTTTCTGCGCTTCTTCCTGAAGAGCATGCCAGTCAGGCTGGTGGCGGCTGGCAGACTGCCAGGAGAGAGGCCGACTATGGGCTGGCTCTGTACGTTATGCTGTCGCGCGCCACCAAGCTGAGCGACCTGACGATCGCTGCGCTGCCCGATCGACAGTACTTCGAAGGCTTCTTGCACCAGCGCAACGGCATGTTGGTCGAGAGGATGAAGAAGCTCGAGGAGATGTCCGCTCGGAGCACGAACAGCGAGGACCCGACAAGCTGATGATGGCCCCAGCAGCTTTTCATCGCTGACTGTCGCGGATTAGTGTGATCTATCTGTTCTCTCTGTGATCTAACGCGATCATTTGCTTTTTGGCAATTTTCGATGCGGTTGTTTGGAACTGCGCGGCAGTGACACTCTGCTGAGGCACTGTCCTGACGCAAGACGCGCCTAGCGGTAGAAAAGAAGAGCCAAGTTACATGAAGCCAAGTCGCACAGAGCCAAGTTGCACAAAGCCAAGTTGCGCCGAGCCAAGTGGCACAGCCGAGTTGCACGGAGCCAAGTTGCACAGAGCCGAGTGGCACGGAGCCAAGTTGCAAAAAGCCGAGTGGCACAGAGCCAAGTGGCCCGAAAGCCAAGTTGCACAGAGCCAAGTTACACAGAGCCAAGTTACGTAGAACCAAGTTGCACAGAGCCAAGTTACATAGAGCTAAGTGACACAGAGCCAAGTTGCACAGAGCCAAGTTACATAGAGCCAAGTTACCATAGAGCCAAGTTACATAGAGCCAAGTTACATAGAGCCAAGTTACATAGAGCCAAGTTACATAGAGCCAAGTTGCACAGAGCCAAGTTGCACAGAGCCAAGTTGTACAGAGCCAAGTGGCACAGAGCCAAGTGGCACAAAGCCAAGTTACACAGAGCCAAGTTGCACAGAGCCAAGTTACATAGAGCCAAGTTACATAGAGCCAAGTTACATAGAGCCAAGTTACATAGAGCCAGGTGGCACAGAGCCAAGTTACACGAGCCTGCTTTGCAGAAGCTGCTGCATCGATGTGAAAGGGCGTCTCCGCGGCTGGAAAAGCACATGATGGGAAACGCTTGGGGGAAAATGCTTTCGGGCCAATCGTCCTCTAGTTTGTGTGTGTGTTTTGTCTGTGTGTGTGTGTGTTATGTGTGTGTGTTCTGTGCGCTTGTGTGTGCTTCTGTGTGCTTGTGTGTGCTTGCGTGTGTGCTTGTGTGTGTGCTTGTGTGTGTGCTTGTGTGTGTGTGTGCGTGTTATGTGTGTGTGTGCGTGTTTTATGTGCGCTTGTGTGTGTGTGTGCGTGTTATGTGTGTGTGTGTTATGTGTGTATGTGTGTGCGTGTTTTATGTGTGCTGGTGTGTGTGTGTGCTTGTGTTTGCTTGTGTGTGTGCTTGTGTATGCTTGTGTGTGTGTGTGCTTGTTTCTGTGTGCTTGTGTGTGTGCCTGTGTGTGTGAGCTGGTGTGAGTGCTTGTGTGCTTGTGTGTGTTATGTGTGTGTGTGTGTGTTGTGTGTGCTTGTGTGTGCATGTGTGTGCATGTGTGTGCTTGTGTGTGCTTGTGTGTGCATGTGTGTGCATGTGTGTGCTTGTGTGTGCTTGTGTGTGCTTGTGTGTGCTTGTGTGTGTGAGTGAGTGTGTGTGTGTGTGCTTGTGCTTGTGCTTGTGCTTGTACTTGTGCTTGTACTTGTGCTTGTGCTTGTGCTTGTGCTTGTGCTTGTGCTTGTGCTTGTGCTTGTGCTTGTGCTTGTGCTTGTGCTTGTGCTTGTGCTTGTGCTTGTGCTTGTGCTTGTGCTTGTGCTTGTGCTTGTGCTTGTGCTTGCTTGCTTGTTGCGCTTGTGCTTGTGCTTGTGCTTGTGCTTGTGCTTGTGCTTGTGCTTGTGCTTGTGCTTGTGCTTGGGCTTGGGCTTGGGCTTGGGCTTGGGCTTGGGCTTGGGCTTGGGCTTGGGCTTGGGCTTGGGCTTGGGCTTGGGCTAGGGCTTGGGCTTGGGCTTGGGCTTGGGCTTGGGCTTGGGCTTGGGCTTGGGCTTGGGCTTGGGCTTGGGCTTGGGCTTGGGCTTGGGCTTGTGCTTGGGCTTGTGCTTGTGCTTGTGCTTGTGCTTGTGCTTGTGCTTGTGCTTTGGGCTCTTGACCCGTTCTCTTTGCTTCTGCTTCTCACTTCTGCTTCTGCTTTCTTGTTATCATGCTTCTGACTTCTGCTTCTGCTTCTGCTTCTGCTTGTGAAGTAGTGGTGTTTCGTGTGCGTGTTGCGTTGTTGCGTTGTGCGTGTGGTGTGTGTGTGCTTGTGCTTGTGCTTGTGCTTGTGCTTGTGCTTGTGCTTGTGCTTGTGCTTGTGCTTGTGATTGTGCTTGTGCTTGTGCTTGTGCTTGTGCTTGTTCTTGTGCTTGTGCTTGTGCTTGTGCTTGTGCTTGTGCTTGTGCTTGTGCTTGTGCTTGTGCTTGTGTTTGTGTTTGTGTTTGTGTTTGTGTTTGTGTTTGTGTTTGTGTTTGTGTTTGTGTTTGTGTTTGTGTTTGTGTTTGTGTTTGTGTTTGTGTTTGTGTTTGTGTTTGTGTTTTTGTTTGTGTTTTTGTTTGTGTTTGTGTTTGTGTGTGTGTGTGTGTGTGTGTGTGTGTGTGTGTGTGTGTGTGTGTGTGTGTGTGTGTGTGTGTGTGTGTGTGTTGGTGTTTGTTTGTGTGTGTGTGTGTGTGTGTGTGTGTGTGTGTGTGTGTGTGTGTGTGTGTGTGTGTGTGTGTGTGTGTGTGTTTGTGTTTGTGTTTTTGTGTGTTTGTGTGTGTTTGTGTGTTTGTGTGTTTGTGTGTTTGTGTGTTTGTGTGTTTGTGTGTTTGTGTGTTTGTGTGTTTGGGTGTTTGTGTGTTTGTGTGTTTGGGTGTTTGTGTGTTTGTGTGTTTGTGTGTTTGTGTGTTTGTGTGTTTGTGTGTTTGTGTGTTTGTGTGTTTGTGTGTTTGTGTGTTTGTGTGTTTGTGTGTTTGTGTGTTTGTGTGTTTGTGTGTTTGTGTGTTTGTGTGTGTGTCTGTGTGTGTGTGTGGGTGTTTGTGTGTGTGGTACCAAGAACAGTTTACCACAGAAGGGTGTGAAGACCATGCCGATCATGGGCGCAAGACAGCATTGAAGTTTGTTGGCGTTACTGGAGCAATGAACAGCCATACGCTAGAAGAACATCTCAAATAGATGGTGATTGCAAGGAGGTCTCCTTGCGAGTGAAGCATTGAGCCACATGCAGTTTACAGAGTCAGATCCATGGCAATCCGTGAAAGACATCCTGGATGGGGATCGATCTCCAATTTATTCTTCTTGCTGGTGCGATAGGTACGGAATGACCCAGGGACTGAACCGGAAGGGGATTCTCTAAAGAGGAAACCACAAGGGATGGTTTATGGGGGTCATTTCAACTCATTCCCTGCCTATCGAACCAGCAAGTAAAGCAAATCAGCTCTCTCAAAGCGGATTGACCAACTCACTAGCTATGAGTCAGAGCCTTCCTCTTTCAGACGGTAAGCTTCCCCGCTTCAACCACTCCCCTGCGGCCAAAGCGCCCCTTGAGACTGTTTTGGCTTTGCGTTTTCCGGACTAGAAGCCGTCGGCTGCGTTGAGACTGTTTTGGCTTTGCGTTTTCCGGACTAGAAGCCGTCGGCTGCGTTTGCTTCTCTCCGCTTTGCCCCGTCTTAGACAAATTAAGGGATTAACTTATCAACGGTTGAAGGCCGGGTATCGCTAAAAAAGATTGCTTTGCTTTTGTGGCTGGCCTGTGGCTCTCATTGCAGCTCCTATGACACATAGTCTAGCCTCGCGCCTTGCCGCGCAATGCTGGCAGCAGGTCGCGGAACTGGGAGTAGTCCTGGCAACAGCACTGAACATCCCAGCTGATGAAACGTAATTGCTCCCCCCCGATTGAATTCAGCATTGGTTCAGTATTGGACTGATTCATAGGGACTATTGGTTTTGTAGTTGCAAATACTCCTTTAGGACCTTCAGGGCTATGGCCAACAATTTGTGACATCGTTTGCAGCTTACTGCCCCCCCCTCCCGCCTACTTCCCCATTCCTCGAAGCAGCAATGTTTGCTTCGGATATTGCGGGCCGTGAAAAAGCACTGGAAAGACGGTCAAAGCCTGGTCACCAGGAGTCACCATATTATGTTGGCAATGTTCTCTTCATCTGGGTCTGTCTTTTTTGAGGGTGCCTCTTCGGCATCCAAGAGGAAAACAAGTGCAAAAACAACCTTTGGGGGATCCCCTGAAGAAAAGTCCCGCCCATATCAAAGTTGGAGGGAGGCGGTCACCACACGCCACCCGAAATGTCAGAATGAACACTTGAATCAGTGATTCTCTCGCGTCACGCGCGTGCTAAATTGATGTTCTGGTGTCCGGAAACGATCGCACAAATCTCCTGAAGAACGCGCGCGCCCCCTCAATGACATGCTGAGGCATCTCCCCGAGGATTGGGCTCGCACGAACTATGAACTGCTACCTTCAGTCCTTGTCCTGGAGGCGACATCGGGCTGTTGACAGCCACGCCTTCAGCCGCGCTTCCTGTGTCAAAAGCCGCAAATGTCTAACAAAACTTCTCATCACCTGAGGTGGCCGCGCGGTTGCAAACACATCTTGAAATGCCGTTTTTGCTGCAGAGCTAGGAGCCCCCAAGTCCGCCGACATTGTTCGGCGTGTCGGATACATAAGAGAGGACAAGTCCCCCCCCAGAACACGTCAAATACGAATGGTTTTCGGTCGCACCCCCCCCCCCCCCTCCCCCGCGTACCGCGCGGCAATTTGATGACGTTCCACTAAACGTAGTCTTCGGGGAGCCGGTGTCGCAAAACAGGGGTCCCAGGCTCGATTCCCCCTGCCGGCTTTTTGGCTGGCTTGGGCTTCTTGCATCCTTTTGCCGAAAATCTGGAAAAACTCAATGTTTTTGGTCGTCCTCTTTGCGAAAACGCAGGAAAACCGTGCTTTTTGCGGAAAATACTGGGGAGCAAAGGGGAAGTGCAAGGATACATACATGCATACATTACATTGCATTGCATTACATTACATTACATTACATTACATTACATTACATTACATTACATGACATGACATGACATTACATGACATTACATTACATACATACATACATACATTACATACATTACATACATTACACGCATTACATACATACATACATACATACATACATACATACATACATACATACATACATACATACATACATACATACATACATACATACATACATACATTACATTACATGCATAAATACATACATACATACATTACATTACATTACATTACATACATACATACATACATACATACATACATTACATACATACATACATACATTACATACATACATACATACATACATACATACATACATACATTACGTACATACATAATACATTACATACATACATACATACATACATACATTACATACATACATACATACATACATACATACATACATACATACATACATACATACATACATACATACATTACTACATTACATACATACATACATACATACATACATACATACATACATACATACATACATACATACATACATTACATTACATACATACATACATACATACATACATTTACATACATTTACATACATTTACATACATACATACATACATACATACATACATACATACATACATACATACATACATACATACATACATACATACATACATACATACATACATACATACATACATTACATTACATACATAATTACATACATACATACATACATACATACATACATACATACATACATACATACATACATACATACATACATACATACATACATACATACATACATTACATACTTACATACATACATACATACATACATACATACATACATACATACATACATACATACATACATACATACATACATACATACATACATACATACATACAAACATTACATACATACATACATACATACATACATACATACATACATACATACATACATTCATTACATACATTACATACATACATACATACATACATACATACATACATACATACATACATACATACATACATACATACATACATACATACATACATACATACCAATAAAAACAAATAAAATACTACATCATACCATTCCATTACCAATACCCCCATACCACACCATACATACATTACATACATTACATACATACATACATACATACATACATACATACATACATACATTATACATACATACATACATACATACATACATACATACATACATACATACATTACATGCATACATTACATTACATTACATTACATTACATTACATTGCATTACATTGCATTACATTACATTACATTACATACATACATTACACACATACATACATACATGCATACATACTTACTTACTTACTTACATTTCATACAAACATGCATACATACATATGTACATGCATACATACATACGAAAGAGGGAGATTGGGGAGAGAGAGGCTTGGGGGGGGGGTGGGGAGGGAGAGAGGACAACAGAACACACAAGGGAGACAAGGGAGAGAGGAGGCAGGAGAAAAGGGAGAGGACAATGTCGGCGGACTGAGCCGGAGGCTCTAAAGTTCCTCTTGTTGACTGACAAGCAATTTCCCTGCCTATTTCAATGTGTGTGTGATCCAGTATCATGAACCAAGCGTCTTGCGACCGTGTTCTGCATCGCTTCAGCCATCCCGCCTTTGGCCCTCTCTCCGTCTCCTTCATGTCATGCACATGCAGCAACCCCTGTATATATTTTATATATGTATATATATATATATCGCCGACCATATGGGGTTTGTCTCAAAATCTGGGGCTCCAAATGGGTGGATGTCCTGAGACTGAGTGCTCCTTGGTGATTCATATGTCTGTGGTCTATGGGCTTTTGCCGCGAAGGTCGCAGATCTCTCACAACAGTAAAACGCTCTGGGTGAGGATTCTTTGTCCTGTTTCTATGGTGATAGGTGTATTGTGGCCACCAGGCAGGTTTGCCTTTGAGCCAGAAATTGCCTTCGGTCATCCACTCAGCACTGTGCCAGATGTTTCGCACGGAACAAAGACCAAAAAAAAAGGCGCGAAGATTCGCAATGGCGCGACGACAGATCACCATGACACTACGGCACACACACACACACACGCACATGCAGGAACCAACAGGGTGTATGCTACGGTTGAGGTGTCTGTTCCGGTGGATAGATCTATTCTCTCACGTGCTGTCTCAGTTCACGTATCTCCTGATTGCGCCGGAGAACAAAAAGCCGCGGACATACTGCTCACCACAGTTTCAGGCTTACCCATGAGTCAATCACTCGGCTCATGCTGGTTTCGGGTGCTTTGCCAGGGTGACAGTCACCTATTTAGGTGAGTCATAATCAAAATGGCTTACCCAGGACCATGTGGCCATGGGTCAAAACCTCGTACCCCCAGTGAACATCCCAATCCCCACTAAAATAGGTTCTAAAGTGGGTGGTGCACCTATCCCAAAATGGGATCCCGTTGGTTTTGAACCATGGCCATGTAAATAACTGAAAGGACGGCTCCCTTACGCACCTTCATCTACGCGGGTTTTGAGCACGCTCAGGGCTTGGCATCTCACGAACGCTGCAACGGGAAGCGGCCTCTCTTGTCGCCATGGAACGGGCACCTGCTTTGGCTGAATGTGTTCATTTGTCCTTCCCCACTTTCAGCGGACTTGGCTGCTCTTCCTGGACCTTTCTCAGCTGCTCTTGCACCTGGCTGCTGTCTCCGCCAAAGCCTGGATCACCCCGATCACAACAGCCCCAGATTCAATGGTGGCAGCAAAAACACCACAAGTTGCTTGGATGTTCTGCACCTTTCTCAGCTGCTCTTGCACCTGGCTGCTGACTCCGCCCCAGCCTAGAGGACCCTGGGTGACAACACGAGCTGCTGGCCTTTCGCAGGGAGCCTCAACCGGCGCTGAAAATGTTGCTTCGCTGCAGCCTTCAGCTTGCTGATGGGCCGTTTCAGTGAGACTGCTACGGAGCAACCATCTCCACAGGGCAAGTGCACATCCACCTTCATCTGTCTAACCGGCACCTTGTGACTAAAGTCTTTCAGCTGAAGCCAAAGATGAATGTCAGCGATTCGTTGGCAAAAATAACGCCCCGAAAGAAGATGAATTGTGACTTTCCAGCAAAGCAGAATACCCAAAAGCCAGGGTAAGCATCCGGCAGCCTAACTCAAGTTGCCTCACATGGCGTCGCATTGCAATCTGAAGTCACAATGGCCTAGTAAACCTGTTTTTTCAATTGCATCGGACAAACGGATCAACTCGAGACTGTCCGTTTTCAGATCCCCTAGCAACTAACTTGTGCGTCAAAAAGGAAATCCACTGAACCAACTGGGAAGCTCTCAGATCGAAGTTGAAAAGCTGACGAGTCGGGAGGACATGCATATGCATCTTGACGCCTCGTCCATATGCCAGACTTTACATAGCCAATACTCACCAAGTCCTCTTGCTGGTGCTCCGCAGGGAATGAGAAATGGAATGAACCTAGAGATTCCGGAATAAAGGAAACCATGGGACGGATAGTTTATGGGGGTCATTCCAACTCATTCCTTGCCCACCGCACCAGCAAAACGTCGTAGATTGCGGTCAGCACATCGGTCGGCAAAAGCACCACCAAACTGACCACTTGTTGATTGGATGTGCTGGACATTTCTCAGCTGCTCTTGCACCTGGCTACTGTCTCCGCCGTATTCTGGATCACCCCAGGTCACAATAGACCCAGATTCCAGAATGGCAGCGAAAGCAGCAAGTGTTGCTTGGATGTGCTCGACGTTCCTCAGCTGCTCCAGCACCCGGCTACTGTCTCCACCTGCTTCTGGATCACCCCATGTCACAATCTCGCCCCCAAGGCCATGCCAAGCAAACGCCTTTCTAGCAGCAGCCAGTTGGCCAAGCTGCACAACGGCGACCACCACGTCCCCATCTTGCAAACCTGCCTCACTCAATGTGGCCGTCAAGTCGAGCTGCCGGCCGTTCGCTGTGCAATCGGCGCTGGAGATGCTGCTGCACTGCAGCCTTCAGCTCGCTGACGGGCATCGCCGGCGAGACTTCCATGGAGCAACCATCTCCACTGGGCAAGTGAACGTCCACCTTCATGGCGCCGTCGGCAGGTTTCTCTCCCCAACTGAATCTGCAACTGTTTGCAAGGATTCACATTATTGGGCACTCCTATAGAACAAATACCCCCTACTCCAAATACCCAGTTTTTTTGTATTTTTGGAGAAACCTGGTTTTCCATGGTAAATACCTCCTTGTTTACTAGAGGGTCGACATCATACCCTAGAAAAGGAGGTATCTTTCATGAGCCTTGAACCGTTTTCGAGGACACCCTCTGCCTATCCGGTACTTTGTGACTGATGTGCTTCCGCTGAAGCCCAAGATCTAGCTTTGACACTTGGGGACTACACCATGGGTCATTATACTAAACAACTTAAGCAGGAACCGTGCTGGATCACTTTTAAAATGTCAATCAGCGAGCATGATTCTCCCAACGGGCCCCTTCTTAAAAGGCAACTGCATGCCTTCTTATTTTATACCTTTCACCCCATTGGAGCGTCCTGAAATGTGCGAACAGGCCTATTCTCCACGGCTCCAATCGGGAATGTTCGACTGGGCTCCTTCAGGGGGGCATATGTTGACCCCTAATTGGACCCCAGCAAAAAGTATCAGTTTAGCGGTTAGTGGAAAACAAAGGACCCCAAAACAGCCAAAAAACAAAAAGGGGAGCTAAGTATTTGGAGTTCGGCATACCCAAGGGAACGCTGCACTTTTAAGGCCCGGCGAATTTATTTTTCGCCAAGGTCCTCTTCCGTTTGCGACTGGGCCCCTGGACGTATGTATATATACATATATATATATATATGTGTATAATATGTATATATATATATATGTCCCGTGGCAGGCAAACATTGTTTACAATGAAAGTGTTAGAGGCCCTTTCTGCAGCTTGAGTACATAATCACAGCGATGTTTTGCCCCGACCACGCAAAACGTGACCAAATTTATTTCCCAAGTCTAGGCATCGACGAAGCAACCAGTAAGTACCCTTCCTCCAACAATCATGGAAGCTGACACTAGGATTTTGCAAGACTACTTTCCTGTTGGGGAAGCCCTTGTCCACTTCCATGATTATTGGAAAGAGGGTGGTTCCCAAAAGAACTCGGATGTGCCGTTTTGACAATAGGCGCTGACGATCGGCTGATAGGCAGCCTCTATATGGGGCCCCAGATCCCACACCGCTTGCCTCAAAGCCAAGTCCTAAACCCCTTTGAGTAGACGCTGCTTGCATCGGTGACACAGGCTGGTGGACGCCCCCTTCTCGCAAATCCTGCCCAAACTGTCCAGCTGCCATGGGATGAAATTTGGCTGAGCCGCTGCGCCCGGATCTGTTGCGCCATGCCGCGGAAAGGCAACACACGATTCTGAGATCTGGCAATGCCTGGCCGGGCCACGCTTGCAAACCTGGCGTCGCTCAATGCTGCATCTGCACAGGCAACCGAGCCACGAGCAACTGGCGACCCAATCTGCCACATCCACATTAGCGGAAGGCCACATGGGCCACATGTGCACGGCTCACAGCTCGGTCGGTTTTGCCGCCCCTGAGCTGACCTCGCTGCTCTTGTCGTTGGGAGCTACGAGTTCAGAAAGTTAAGTCATCCTGGTCTTGCACAGTCAGTTGCAGTAACCAAGTCAGGGCGCATCACCACCGTGATGTGCCAGGTATTTTTCCCGTAGAGCAAACCTTACCATCGGGGAGCCCAGTGACCCCTGGGGCCGGGACCACCAAGTACAGTCGCCCTGCCTGCAAGGAAACTCGCGCAAGGCGCGTTTCGCGGCTTCCAGCCGAGAGTCATAGCTCAGCTTACGAGAGAAAAGCAGACACGACGTTCACGCGGCGTCAGCTCCCGAATTCTGGGCTTGGATTGGTTTGGAGGGAGACTGTCGTCCCATTTGACTTCAAAAGAAACTGGGGCTTCGAGTTTCAGGCCAAGCATCCCCCATCCGGGTCAATCTCTCGGTGGCTGTTTTGGGGCCATGGAGTTGTCACACGTCCGAGTTCCTTGGGGCCATAGTCCCTCCACAGGAAGCTTTGCCATGGTTGTCAAAAGCCCCTCTTGAGAGGTTGATGACCATCCCAACCAACCCCATGTTGGGCTGCAAAAAAGTTGTTCTTACATCAACAATTTTGGGACGCCTTGAACAAGCTCTTGGATCTGCCGGCTTGTTGTCTGCCACGCACAGGCACGCATTCGGAACTGTTTCTGAGAGCATTGCGCAAAACAAGCTGATGTTGGCACAAAAGCTTTTGACAACCTTCTCGCAGGCAGTCAGGTTGGAACCTTGACACCACTGCCTCTCTGCGAATGAGAAAAGCCCAATACCGTCAAACAAGCAAAGTCGCACATTGCAGATCGAGCTGCGACCTTCTTGCCATCCCTGCCTCTCTGCACATGACCAAAGACCGACCGGTACTCAGCATCATGGAAGCGGTCACACCCTTTTGGCAGCCGGGCGCAAAAGCTTGTACTGCTTTAGCCCGAAGCTGTGCAGGAAAAGCCCAAACAGTTGGCAGAGAAACTAGCGGCCATTTGTTTGGAGAACTTGGCCCCCATTGATTTCAATAATCTATGAATTATGTAATTTATCAAAAAGGTGAGGAGTCCTTGCTAGACGATTTCAAGGAGTTATCACAGCGCATGGTTGAGGGGGTCGAGCTGTTGTTTCTTGTTTGCTTTGACTCTGAAATCAACTTTAGTCAGGGTCGCATCAGCCAAAGGCAGTGTTGGCACAAAAGCTTTTGACAACCTTCTCGCAGGCAGTCAGGTTGGAACCTTGACACCACTGCCTCTCTGCGAATGAGAAAAGCCCAATACCGTCAAACAAGCAATGTCGCACATTGCAGATCGAGCTGCGACCTTCTTGCCATCCCTGCCTCTCTGCACATGACCAAAGACCGACCGGTACTCAGCATCATGGAAGCGGTCACACCCTTTTGGCAGCCGGGCGCAAAAGCTTGTACTGCTTTAGCCCGAAGCTGTGCAGGAAAAGCCCAAACAGTTGGCAGAGAAACTAGCGGCCATTTGTTTGGAGAACTTGGCCCCCATTGATTTCAATAATCTATGAATTATGTAATTTATCAAAAAGGTGAGGAGTCCTTACTAGACGATTTCAAGGAGTTATCACAGCGCATGGTTGAGGAATTATTAATATTTATGCGTTGTGAGACTAGACTTAGTGGGCTCAACAAAGGTGAGCTTTGACGCGGACTCACATTGGGTTCAGTATGATCCAGCAAGGTCCCTGCTCACAACCTCAGGTGGAATGCTTCACTTGCCAAGCTTGCCGGACTGCGTTGCAGCCTCTTGGGCTTCCCAGCGGCTCCACGCACGGTTCCCGGCTATACTCAGCACACCGCAGGAAATAGGCTGCCTTTGCACTTTGGGCCTGGATTCAACAAGTTGCCGCAACTTGAATGCACATTCTTCACATTCTTTGGAAGCCCTTTCTCAGCCAGTGGGAGCTATTCGGGCCTTGTGCGGATTGTTGTGGGTCGAGCTGTTGTTTCTTGTTTGCTTTGGCTCTGAAATCGACTTCAGTCAGGGTCGCATCAGCCAAAGGCGATGTTGGCACAAAAGCTTTTGACAACCTTCTCGCAGGCAGTCAGGTTGGAACCTTGACACCACTGCCTCTCTGCGAATGAGAAAAGCCCAATACCGTCAAACAAGCAATGTCGCACATTGCAGATCGAGCTGCGACCTTCTTGCCATCCCTGCCTCTCTGCACATGACCAAAGACCGACCGGTACTCAGCATCATGGAAGCGGTCACACCCTTTTGGCAGCCGGGCGCAAAAGCTTGTACTGCTTTAGCCCGAAGCTGTGCAGGAAAAGCCCAAACAGTTGGCAGAGGTGAGCTTTGACGCGGACTCACATTGGGTTCAGTATGATCCAGCAAGGTCCCTGCTCACAACCTCAGGTGGAATGCTTCACTTGCCAAGCTTGCCGGACTGCGTTGCAGCCTCTTGGGCTTCCCATGCGGCTCCAAGCACGGTTCCCGGCTATACTCAGTACACCGCAGGAAATAGGCTGCCTTTGCACTTTGGGCCTGGATTCAACAAGTTGCCGCAACTTGCATTGCACATTCTTCACATTCTTTGGAAGCCCTTTCTCAGCCAGTGGGAGCTATTCGGGCCTTGTGCGGATTGTTGTGGGTCGAGCTGTTGTTTCTTGTTTGCTTTGGCTCTGAAATCGACTTCAATCAGGGTCGCATCAGCCAAAGGCAAAGGCAACGTGGGTCGGCTGCTGCTTTTTATTTGCTTTGGTTCTTGAACAGACTTGGACCGTCGTCGCGCCAGGCCAAGGGCGACAGCAAAGTGAGTTCTAGCTGTTTTTGGCGCGTACCCTCCTGCCCTCCATTCTGGTTGACGAGATTTGCTCTAAGCACTGTCGCAGTTGGCAGCTACAAGTCTTTGATTGATTAAAAATACCTCGCCAACGAGCTTGACAGGCGATTGGGGCATCACGAAATCATACTGTCAACGGCCTCACCCCCAAACAACATGCCCAGTATCCAGGAAAATGGGAAATAGGGCTGAGCTGGCGTGCCCACCTGATATCACGGTCGACACGCCAGGCCCCAGTGATTACTGCTCACCAAATGCTCAGGTCACAGCTGTGCTGACTCCGGCATGCAAATTGAGCGGCCCCGCGCTGACAAAAAGTCTTCAAAATCCGACTATCTGCGAGTTCGGTGCAGTGGCCCGAATCACACACCTTGCGCAAAGAACACCTTGCCTGTCAGCGAGGAGGTTGACTTTGGGCTCTCCGCACGCCCGACATTTCAGACCACGCAGGCTCCCATAGCGCAAGAGGGCCCAAGAAGGCTGGAGCTCTGAAAAAGTCTCAAGGAAGGCTTCAGCTGAAGATTGAAATACAATTCCACGCGTACCACGCATGACGGCCTGCGCCAGCGTCGCATCGGCACAAAATCTTGATGCCAGCCTGCATCGTTGGTGACCAAAGACTTGCCGTTGGTCAGAATCATGGGAGCGGTCACACCCTTTTGGCAGCCAGGCGCAAAGCTTGCAGTCTTAAGCTGTGAGGGGCAAGACCAAACGGTTGGTAGAGATAAGCTTTGACGCGGACTCACATGGATTAAGCATGATCCGGCGATGACACACAAGTCTGCCCTACCCGATCGCTGTCGAGCTGAAAGCTTGCTTTGGTTTTGTCCCTTCCAGGACTCGTTGTAGCCCAACTGACCAAAGCCGACTTCCTCGTTTCACGTCTCCTCCAGGAAACGTCGACACATTCCAATTCAAGCTGCGACCTTGGCATCACCGGTGACCAAAGACTTGCCGTTGGTCAGATGAATCATGGAAGCGGTCACACCCTTTTGGCAGCCCGGCGCAAAAGCTTGTACTGCTTTAGCCCGTCGGTCTGAAGCTGTGCAGGACAAGCCCAAACGGTTGGTAGAGGTAAGCTTTGACGCGGACTCGCATGGGTTAAGCAGCTTAACAGCGTTGACAAACAAGTCTGCACTACCCGATCGTCTGCCCCGCAGCAAGCAGCTTTGACTTTGACCTTCTGGCTTTGCCTGAAATGTCAAGTGTCGAGCTGAAAGCTTGCTTTGGTTTTGTCCCTTCCAGGACTCGTTGTAGCCCAACTGACCAAAGCCGACTTCCTCGTTTCACGTCTCCTCCAGGAAACGTCGACACATTCCAATTCAAGCTGCGACCTTGGCATCACCGGTGACCAAAGACTTGCCGTTGGTCAGATGAATCATGGAAGCGGTCACACCCTTTTGGCAGCCCGGCGCAAAAGCTTGTACTGCTTTAGCCCGTCGGTCTGAAGCTGTGCAGGACAAGCCCAAACGGTTGGTAGAGGTAAGCTTTGACGCGGACTCACATGGGTTAAGCATGATCCGGTGTTGACACACAAGTCTGCACTACCCAATCGTCTGCCCCGCAGCGAGCAGCTTTGACTTTGACCTTGTGGCTTTGCTTGAAATGTCAACTGTCGAGCTGAAAGCTTGCTTTGGTTTTGTCCCTTCCAGGACTCGTTGTAGCCCAACTGACCAAAGGCAACTTCCTCGTTTCACGTCTCCTCCAGGAAACGTCGACACATTGCAAGTCAAGCTGCGACCTTGGCATCACCGGTGACCGAAGACTTGCCGTTGGTCAGAATCATGGAAGCGGTGACACCCTTTTGGCAGCCGGGCGCAAAAGCTCGTACTGCTTTCGCCCGTCGGTCTGAAGCTGTGCAGGACAAGCCCAAACGGTTGGTAGAGGTAAGCTTTGACGCGGACTCACATGGGTTAAGCATGATCCGGCGTTGACACACAAGTCTGCACTACAGCAGCTTTGAGTTTGACGTTTGTGTCTTTGCCTGAAATGTCAACTGTCGAGCTGAAAGCTTGCTTTGGCTTTGTCCCTTCCAGGACTCGTTGTAGGCCTATCCGCACACCGTCAACAGCCGCAGCCCCGTCCCGGTGCACACATAACAAGCCGTGAACATGCACGGAAGTGCGGCCATTTTGCAAGTTTTTGGAGCAGTTGCGACACTCCCTGGAACCAGGGTCTCGAGGACTTAATTATGATCCGACGCAGGACAGTTCCAGCAGTTTTGGCCTTCAGTTCCACAGAGGAGCAGGAGTCACATTCCTGCAGCAAAACTTGCGAATGCGCAGGTCAGGCGCCAGTAGCTTTGTGCCCTCCGCGCCGTTGGTCTTCAAGCACAAACGGCTGTCTCGTGCAGTGTCGTTCCAACTCTTGAAATTGATGCCATTTTGCTTTTGAATTGTGCCTTTCTAGATTTTGCCTTGGAGTTTCGGGCTCTGCGCTGCGCAGTTCCACCTCCCAGGCAGCATTTGCCTCATCGACTTCGGGGGCCGGGATCTTCTGTGCGTGCGCAATTTGGAATTGCCCAATCCTGGTTTATTTTAAGGCGTCTGCAGTCATTTCCATCATGGTGAGAAGATGGCAGGCTTGTGGTGTGGCCGCTCTTGATGGTCCAGGTTGTCCACTGGTGGAGTTGATCTTTTTCTTTGCCATTGGCCTTTTATAGAGTTTGCGAACACGCAGCCAGGACATTTTCGTGACCTCTCGCTTTGTGGCAACATGGACGGGTCGCTGCAGCCATCATCTCTGCAGATCCATGATGCGAGTTGCATTTGGCCAGACTGGCCAAACAACATGCACAGTATCTGGGAAAAAGCGACATAGGGCGGAGCTGACCTCATGTCACATCCAGCATGGGTGAGCTCCTGCCTACCGGATATCACGGTCGACGGGCTATGGACTGGGGCCTTGCAAGCTACCCACAGCGCTGCAGCCAGCAGTTGTGCGCCGTGATTGCTGCTCACTAAATGCTCAGGTCACAGCCGTTCCGACTCAGGCACGTGAATTGCGCGGTCCAGCGCTGACAATAAGTCTCCAAAATCCGACCGTCTACGAGTTCGGTGCAGTGGCCCGAATCACACACCTTACACAACGAACACCTTGCCCCTCAGCGAGGAGTTTGACTTTGAGCTCTCGGCAGGCCCGATCATTCAGAGCGCGGAGGCTCATGGTGCAACAGGGCCCCGGGAAGGCTGGAGTTCTGAAAAGTAAAGCCTCCTGAAAAGACCAGCTGCAAGGGAGTCTTTGCGTACCATGCCTGACGGCCTGCGCGAGCTGCGTCTCCGCACTAAAATTCAATGCCAGCTTGGGTGTGGGGAGGCTGGAAGGTACACCTACTCAGGAGAAGTCATCTCTGCAGATCCATGACGCGAGTTGCCTTTGGCCAGACTGGGCGCATCTCTGCGCAGCTCTCCAACGCTACGGTTGAAGCACAAGGACTGACCTCACCAAGCGGGTCCCACTGTGCATTGGCGGCATGCTGCGCCACATTGTCTCGCGAAGCTTTCCACAATCGAAGTTCGCTTTGGTGTTCGGGAGGCCACCACAACGAGGTTTGGCAGCCACAAACTGAGCGAGATATTGCTTCTGGCCATCCTTATATTCATCGCAGTGGTTTTCAGCGAGAAAGGTCAGCCCAAGCGAATCATCAAAGCTGTAGCCACCAAAATCCAGTCCGTTGAAAGCGTGGCGTGAGTGTGCATGAACTCAAAGGAGGTGAGATCGCCTCTGCCGGCGCGCCCGCGGACACTATACTTGACTCAATTATAGCATCCACCGATGGTAGAAGTCTTTGATTCCACGGTAAACCATAGGTGACTGATGAGGACTTCTTGTTGCACAAGTCAAGCGATATCGATTCGATTTAGCCGCATCAAAACAGCCACATTGAGGCAACAAAACAGGCACTTGGACTAGACGGGGGGCGCAAAACTAGACTGCCATACTCGACACTTTTGTGGCCTGTCGCTGCAAAACCCGAATTTCGAACCCATCGGTAAGCTACGCAGCGGAGCCCTAGTTTCAGAAAACCAATAAACTGGTGCTGGAAACTTTTGCCCCTTGAGTTTTCATTTCAGCCCTCTCATTGGTGCGTGCAAACCTTGCTGCAAAGGCTGAATCACCGTGAATGTACATTGGTGCATTTGAGGGTTTCCACACAGAACAAACGAGTAGGATACAACACAAGAGTATGTGTCAAAAGCGGATCCCTCGAATTCTGGTCTTCCTTTCGAATTTCCCTTTAGAGCCAAGGTCCCCAACAAATGACGCACACCAATATGCTCTCAGGTCGCGGCAACTCAGCCGGCTGCTAAAATCAGCGGCGGCACGTTCGGCGGTGTAGGCCTCATGCGATTTCTTTTTTACACAGCACCCAAGGGTTCTCCGGGTATGCCGAAAACCACCACATCCAAGTTCCAACACCTTATTGGCTCACAACAAAACCCAGATTTACCAAGAGTTCTGCTTAAGGGGTCCGTAAGCATTGAACCCGAGGCGGATTGTCAACCAGTTCAGCCAAAGGCCACCAAACCAAGCAGCAAACCAAGCACAAAGATAGAAACATTGAAAATGCAACATGGTCAGGAAAACGAGTCCTCGGAAATTTATTTTAGTATTGTCAGCTCTCATTTTTGTATTGCCCGTGAATGTCACAGGCCAACCAAACGCTGCCATAGCAAACAGCAACAAGTTTAGTATTGCCAAAACAACTTATGTCCAATAGTGCCACTAAACTTCGTATTGCCAATATGTAGTACTTTAAACAAAAAAAAGAAGTTGAGCTATACATCCAAACACAAGACCAAGCTTTGGTTTCGAGAAGCTCTCGAGAATGAAGCCGGCCGGGAAAGCCCAAAGATAGAAACTTCGGAGCCGGCCGGGAGAACGAGCCCTGAGAAGACTTGCCACGTCCTATCTACCAAAAAAATCGAAAGTTGTTTTTTGCGTTTAAGTCGCAGAAATGCTGCGATCTTGCAACCCGGCCTTGCTCATCGGAAATGCTGCTTGCCTGTGGGCAGCGCAGGTGAAGCTGCATGGAACAACCATCTCGGCGCAAAAAGGTTCTTCTGCCTGCATTCAAGTTGCAAAACACAGGCCTGAGACACAAAAAACATATAAATGAGGGGGTGTCCTTGGACACACTCACGCAAGAAGAAATCCTTCATGGGTCTTGATTCATCCCCTGTGATTGATGATTTTTCCAACTGTCCAACTGGCACTGTGTGAGCTGAAGCCCGAGATCGGCGTCCGATTTTGCAATCGGCTCCTGAATTCCCTGCCGACGGTTTCATGACCATCCCACGTAACCCACACTTCGCAGCGACACCGAACGATTGTTCGACGGAAATCTTTCGAAACTCTTATAAACACATCCTTGCCAAACTAGGTTGCCCAAAATGGGGGGGATCCCAAATCCTAACCTATCATCCGTAGTGAATTTGCATTACAAAGAAGAACAAAAAACTGCTACCATTGGTATGATTGAGGATTGATGTTGGACCGTGACCGTCTACACGATTCATGCCTCTCCTAAAAAACAGTGCCACCGTCGCTCCGGTGGGTTGGTTTTGGTCGAACTCTCCACAGGGGTGGCTGAAGATTGGTGCCGAAAGTAGGAATCGGAAGTCCCTATGGCAACATGTAGCTACTTACTCAAGTCTGCCCACATGATAATTGATCAATATTCCATCCGGCCTCCAAGTGACCATGGGATTCTCACATTTAGTTGTTGAAATATCATCTGTGCAAAGGGCTTCCCCTCCTGTTGATGTCCCTTCAAACAAAACAAGGGGGCCGCCCGCCTTACAGCAAGGAGACAAACAACGCCTTCCCTTTACCCCCTCAAAGCAACCTTCACTTGGAACCAAAGACTCAAACCTGCGGTCCCCAGGTGATTTAATTTTGAGCCACACCTTCACTTAAAGGTTCCCAAGCCTTGCACATCGCTCCCTACTGAGCAGGTTTGTGCCCTAAGCTCCCCAATAATATGGAGAAAAAAACAGCACTGGTGGCATTTAGATTTAACTGAGCTGTCCTTTTTCAGATCCCCAGCTAAAACGTTTGGTTAACTGTTCGGCTTAAATTCGGAAACCCAACCAAACCGAAACGAAAAGCGAAGTTAAACCGGATGATTCGCTCGTTGAGCCACCAAGTGATGTGACGATGTGTTTTGTTTCCAGGATTGTACGATTGAATCAAAATGGGGGGGGTCTCCAAAAAATGGGTGGCATCCTGTTCCTTTTGGCTTCACTTTACAGCCACCACAAAAAGGGTACCCTCAAGAAAGCGACACCCCCCATTTAAGGACGTGCTTTTTTTTCAAATGGACGACTGCTCCAATGGTTTCCCCCTAACCCCAAACCCCAAACAGGGGTTTTGAGACACGCACCCACAGGGTTCGACTTTTTTGACTACCCCAAGGAAGACTTAAACCCGTGGTTCACTCCCCCCGAAAAGCAGACCCGCTGGGTTTAAGTCTATATATATCTTAGAGGTTGCCAAAAAGTGGCACCCTGCACACCCATGTTGTCCTTTCGGATCAACTTCCCGCCGAGCCCAAAATCCTGGCCGCGATCAGCTTTTACGAATCCCAGCCGCCCGAATCGAAGGGATCGAGCCCCATCTCCAAACCCGCAGAGCGGGCGTTTCTCTGACGCTCGGCGCGCGGCTTGCCATCAGGACCCGACTTTTCGGGAGCGGCAGAGGGAACCCTGGATCTAAGTAGAAGCCCTTGCTTGATTGATAGGGGCTGCCCTCTTGTGGAGATTCAGACAATGGTTCGACTTCTAGGTCCTCCAGTAGAGAGGCTAGAATAAGGGCACCCTTTTTCCTCTAGTCTGTTTTAGGGAACCCTCCCCAAACAAAGCGCAAAAGGGCCCTATTGGGGGACCTCTTAGATCCGGGGTCAATCACTCCTCATGGCACCCTTCCTTCCAATAGCCTTTGGCTTGGCCGCCAACTTTGGGCCCACCACGAAGTTCGAACATTGTCTCTGTCCATCGAAGGACCTTCTTGCAGCTTGGCCGGGCGTCACACGCCAGCTGGGCTGCACGCAAGCTGCGGAAAGAAAGGCAAAGCAAATCGCAATGCCCCACAGCTGTGCGACCCTCTCCTTGGAAAGTTGCCCAAGGTCACAAAAAAACACGACCGGTGCAATTTCAGGGGAAGCATTCTCACATCTGCCGAAATCTGCCGAAATCTGCAATCTGTAAGCCGCGTCTCTCTGACGATATCGGTGATACGTCGCAAAAAGCAACAAGAAAAACCCGAGAAAAAAGAAAAGAGAAGCAGAAAGAGAAGAAAGAGGACAAAAAAGGAAAAAAAAAAACAGAAGCACACAACAAACCAGGAAAAGGTCACCAGCCCAGCGAAGCCTCGATAGCTGCAGCTCTGCTTCGCCGCTGCCTTCCGCCGGGCCTCGGCCGCCACGAAGCCATCGCTCGTCCGCAGCTTGGCCAAGACGTCGGGTCTGACCAGCCACAGATCCGTGTAGTAACCTGAAACTGGCCGGTCATTAAGGACATGCTTTTTAGGCCTTTTTTTTGGGTGCTTTTTTGGACCGAAAACCTTGTTTTTTTTTTTCGGGTGTGCATACTTTGTCAAAACAAGTCGTGATCAAGGGTGATCTATCCTTGGAGTTGAAGCCTGGAGTTGATGGCCCCTTTGCTAAAAGTGAAGCTGGGCATGGGAACTTATCCTTGGAGTTGAAGCCTGGAGTTGATGGTCCCTTTGCTAAAAGTGAAGCTGGGCATGGGAACTTATCCTTGGAGTTGAAGCCTGGAGTTGATGGCCCCTTTGCTAAAAGTGAAGCTGGGCATGGGAACTTATCCTTGGAGTTGAAGCCTGGAGTTGATGGCCCCTTTGCTAAAA
>CAUJNA010000402.1:275917-312728 GCA_963377175.1 Effrenium voratum | reverse complement strand
TGGAGTTGAAGCCTAGAGTTGATGGCTCCTTTGCTAAAAGTGAAGCTGGGCATGGGAACTTATCCTTGGAGTTGAACCCTGGAGTTGATGGCCCCTTTCCTAAAAGTGAAGCTGGGCATGGGAACTTGTCCTTGGAGTTGAACCCTGGGGTTGATGGCCCCTTTGCTAAAAGTGAAGCTGGGCATGGGAACTTATCCTTGGAGTTGAACCCTGGAGTTGATGGCCCCTTTGCTAAAAGTGAAGCTGGGCATGGGAACTTATCCTTGGGGTTGAAGCCTAGAGTTGATGGCCCCTTTGCTAAAAGTGAAGCTGGGCATGGGAACTTATCCTTGGAGTTGAACCCTAGAGTTGATGGCCCCTTTGCTAAAAGTGAAGCTGGGCATGGGAACTTATCCTTGGAGTTGAAGCCTAGAGTTGATGGCTCCTTTGCTAAAAGTGAAGCTGGGCATGGGAACTTATCCTTGGAGTTGAACCCTGGAGTTGATGGCCCCTTTCCTAAAAGTGAAGCTGGGCATGGGAACTTGTCCTTGGAGTTGAACCCTGGAGTTGATGGCCCCTTTGCTAAAGTGAAGCTGGGCATGCAGGAACTGTCTTGGAGTTGAACCCTGGAGTTGATGGCCCCTTGCTAAAAGTGAAGTAGGCATGGGAACTATCCTTGGAGTTGAACCCTGGAGTTGATGGCCCCTTTGCTAAAAGTGAAGCTGGGCATGGGAACTTATCCTTGGAGTTGAACCCTGGAGTTGATGGCCCCTTTGCTAAAAGTGAAGCTGGGCATGGGAACTTATCCTTGGAGTTGAACCCTGGAGTTGATGGCCCCTTTGCTAAAAGTGAAGCTGGGCATGGGAACTGCCCACTTAACCTTGGTTGACGTTGGAAGGGGAGCAAAAGCTGAGAAACTTTAGCAGTTAAGTGGTTGGATTTCAACCACTCAACCACAATAAGCAAAAATGTGAAATGGTTCCCAACAACAACCACGTAACCTTGGATCTCCAAGCTTTCCAAACAAATCAAAGGCAGATCTTCCGAAAACGGGCTCCAGGACACCATGAGAAGTGGCATGCCTTTATCATGCATACAGAAATGCTACATGCACATGCAAGAATAACATGAATATGTCTGCTCTATATCTGTTTGCATGTGGAAATACATAGCAATGTGTAAATATGAGAGCGTGGCAAAACCTACCGGACGAAAACAGGGACTTTGCAAACGATATCGTGTTGTCTCCCCATTGCTTCTCCGATCAAAATTGCAAAACATGACTTTGTGGTTAGATATTGTTTCCCCTCCAAAGACAATCATTGGTAGAAGTCTTGCAGATTGTCCACTCAAATGATATAATTCCTCGGTTTAGCTTGAAACACATAACTTTTCAGTCCAAGAGAGTCCTACGCGAATCACACTTTGGCAGCTACAGCTTGCTCAGCTTGCAAATCGCTACTTTCCAGTACAAGCGCAGTGCACGATGTACACTTTGGCAGCCCCAGCTTGAAAATCATACTTTTCATTAATACAGGTGTAGTACAAGAAGCACACTATATTGCCCATAGTGATCGTTGTCGTGATCCTGTTTGTCCTCTTCGTTTCGTAATTCAAGGCATAACTCACAAGTTCCTAGCCGAAGACAGCAATTTCAAGTCACCTGGAGGGATCTTTCTCGGAGCAAGCTCGTCAATCTTCTTCGCGCTGCAGTCTTCCAAAACGCCGGCGACTACGGCATCCCAAAGATCTTGGACACTGGCGCTGCTCCTTGGATGGATTGGGCTCCCTGCACATCAAGAAATGCAAAGATGCGCCACCCGCGGGATAAGTTTGGGCACTCAAGGATTCTTCTAGCAGGTCAAAGGAAACCCCGCCTCGAGCCCTCCAGAAAGCACTTCCGAGTCGCGGATCGTTGATCTGTTCTCCTTGAAAGCTCAGGCCGACAGGAATCAGCAAACAATGGAAAGGTCTTGGAGAGAGCGTTTGCAAGGTGGACAGGGCGTGTCTTGCTCGATCTGTATGATCAAACTCCAACATCACCACCTTGATGTTGCCAGCTCCCAGCAGTTGGCTGCCCGAGAGAAACGCATCTCCTTCACAGCCCTGGCAGTCCGCTTTTAAGAAGCAAATTTCGGCGCCGGGATCAATGAGGTCGTCCAAGCGATGGGACGGCACTTTCACGCTTTTCGCGTCTGCCTTGCGGTTGGCTGAGCGGGTGCCAGACTTGCTCAAGGTGGCGTCCACATAGAACGGGGCTTTGTCCTGTGAGAGCCCTGCGTTCACGATCCGCACGTGGGAGCTCCATCCGTTCAAGTCAACCTCAAAACTGATTGAAAAACAGCATCCTACAAAGAGGGCCTCTAAATCCCACAAGTGTCGTGTAAACGTATGGGAGATGCGTGTGGCTCACATCTCAATACCACCCCTTTCACCATCGAACTTTTGGCTTACATCCCCGTCTGTAACCAGAATTTGGCCCTTTCCCGCGATTTGGGTGTGGCTCAAAATCTTCCAGAGCTGGGGCCAACCGCGGGTAGTCTTCTGTTCCATCTACCCTTTGGTGCCTTTTCTTGGGATTCCACGGTTTAACGAGCCACATCTGACCATCCCAGGCGCGGTCTTCTTGCCAAACTCCAGCGGAGCAGGATTGGGTTCGAAGGCCACCACGTTCTTCTGAAAGGACGCGGCTAGGGCGGTGTACCATCCAATGTTCATGCCAATGTCCAGCACCAGGCAATCAGATTCCTCGGAGATCAAACCCTTGCACTTGCACAGTTGGAAAATTTGGATGCTTCGAATCAAGCACTCGTGATTCCTTCCTCGTGCTATCGTCAACATTTCATAGTGGCTGGCTGTAAGACCGAGCCTGACGGCAAGCAATGCTGCAGGAATGCATTCATTAGGCCTTTTGGAAAAATAGATAGCCCTGGTAAATGGAAGAAACCCCACCTAAACCAGTGCCATCTATTTTTGCTGATCAAACTAACCAAAAAAGAACACCTATGCATGCATTCCTGATATCCGCATTGTGCCGCAGCTTGGTGAACATCCCTTTCACACATCTCTTCATGCCTGGATCGCCAGTTGCTGCTTCTTTTTTCATCCACTTTACCCCCAAAACCAGTTCAACGGTGACTGAGGGAGAAAAAAAAAGCGATCGCAACTTGGCTATCTCGGTGTGTTGGGCTTTGACGCGGTCCAAGGCTGTGCCCTCGACACTCATCCAAGCGTCGGGGCCACAACCCACCTCCAGGGCCCAGGTCATCAAGAAGGTGAGCCCCCCCTCCCAGATCTTCTCCGTTCGAATGGCGTTGGTCGGATGATCGTCGCCGTGGGTGGCCACCACGTGATGCCAGTGCGGCTTCGGCAAAGTGACCACCACGGTGTCCGAGATCGATCTCGTCCGAGAGCCGGAATTGGATTGAAGGCTCGGCTTGGGACAGCGGTGGAGGGAAAAGTCCCGAAACTCTTGAAATTCAGAGCTGGAGTTCCGGCTTGGCTCCACATCTGAGCTTTTCACGCTCACCTTCTCCCTGTCCGTCTCGGTTGGAGTGGCAACTGGCCAAACATGGCCAGGCTGTGTCACCTTCTCCACCTCCGACTTGGTTGGAGTGCCAGGAAGCGTCACTTTCGCCACCTCCACCTGCTCCATCTCGCGAGTGGCAATTGGTGGAGCCCAAACATGGCCTAGGTACGCTGGAGCGAAATCCGCCAGGAGGTAATTGTATGAAAAGCCCACGATCAAGATACAAGCTGTGACCTTGATCGCGCAGCATGTTCGCACCATGGGCGAACATAGGGGTGCGCGTGACGCCACCGCAAAAGGGTGAGTGAAAAAAAGGTGTTTTGGAGGCTCTTCAGGTGCCAAACTTGAACATTGGAGCTGAACTCAACATTCAGATGCTCAACACACTAGCTCAGAAATCAAATGATTCACTGACAAACTCAAATATCATGCTCAGGTGCCGCTAACTCTTACCAATTCGATCGCCCATGATACCTTTGAGCCACCAAACAAGCAGCACGGGCGGAGAGACGTGCATCACAGACATGGGGGTCTTGTCTTTCTTTTGGAGTTGGTACCCCAGATTTGTGGTGAACCAAGGGAAACCAAAAGCAAGACCGTCAACCGCCATTTTGGGCGTCCAAGCTTTGAACAAACACACCCATTCTGGTCTTCAACAGGACGGTATCAACATGTGTTCAGTCCATGGAGTGATGGTAGGTGGATCTCTTCCCCCTTCTGGCCGCATTATTTCATCAAAGTCACCCTCATTCAGTGTTGGGTTGCAGGGAAACAACCCTCGTCTTTCTGACTTTGACAACCCCCAGAAGCAGTCAAAGTACCCTCCCACCAATTAACATGAAACCTGACGTTCGGGACCCGGTCCCTCTCTAAAAGTTGAACATGCTCCAACCAGGACCATTGCCCCGAACATCAGGTTCCATATTAATTGGAGGGTAATGACCCCAGCCTTCGCTTTTTCGCTGGCAGGCGACCACCAGCACATTGGCCGCTGCGAATAGGCTGGCAATGGTGGGCCCCTGAACAGGGTAGACTGCCGACTCAGCGACGTGACTAGGCACGTCCATCCAAGTATGACTGGGCAGTCCGTTTTCAGATCCCCTGCTAAAAGTGACTCGCGTTTAGTGGGTCAACTGGAACCCCCACCTAAACCAACTAAAAAGCTAAAAAGCTAAAAAGCCAAGGCTGGCTGGGAGCCGCCAAAATGAAGTGGCTTCTCCTGGTTTCTTCAAGGGGAAATGGTACTCACTGATACCTATGATGCTTTTCATCACACCCTAAGCAAACGAGAGCACAACACTTTTGTTGCATCACCCCGCAGGGCAGTTCGAGCCGGAACCATGCGTAGCTGCAGCACGTAGCTGCAGCGTGGGTGCAACTTGTTGATTTGCATGTCTGTCTCAATAGTAAACGCGAGTAGTGGTTGTACAGACGTGGTCGACCTTAGCCAAAGCCATAGATAGCTTGGACAAATGCAAGCACGAAATCCTGGAAACGGAACCAGGTCGTGGTTTCAGATTCTTCTTGTATTAAATGCCTGTTTGATTGCCCTTGCACAACTCGTAGGGCCCATTTGCTGAAGACATCCACGCTGCATAATCCCATGGCAAAGCCCGTTGAACGCGCGCATATGATCGCAGCATAGGTTTAGGGAAGGGGGGAGCATCTGTGTATAGATATAGATATATTTGCATCAGTCACCTGCCCAAGGTGCATGTCCGAATCTGAATAAATCGCCTTCCAATCTACCTTCGAGCTGACCGTGCGAAGATTCGCACAAATCCTGCGACTGAGCATAGCCGAACCATGTTTGAGGGTAGCACATAGCACCATGACACACAAAAACACACACAAGAAAACGAAAAAGCAAAGCAAATGCAGGAGCCAGGGCACTCCAGGGGTTGTACTTTTTGACAACGGGTAGACTCAAACCCAGTGGTTCCTTCCCCCAAAAGCCAAAAGGAGACCCCCTGGGTTCAAGCCGATCAGGTAGTCAAAAAGTGGAACTCTGGCAACCAATGGGCAGGGTATACACTGAGTTGAGTCCAAGGCCCCTTGCTCCGATATTGGCTGGATCTATCCTTTCGTGTCATGCGAAATTTTAATGATGCTCGAGAACAAAAATGGGCGCTCATTCTACCCTTCCTCCCACCAACATGGCACCTGACAGGAGGTCCCCTGAAGAGGAAATTGATCTTCCAGGTGCCCTCCCACAAAAGCTATGTTGGTGAGAGAGGAAGGGTACTATAATCCCTGAAGCAGCTAGTGGAACCACCTAAAATGGTCAATAGGAATCGGCAGTATGGCGACGCCCCCGCAGATTCTGTGGGAACACAGCAGAAGCGTGGGGAAAACGAGCATGTTGACCAACCAAAAAGTTGTCCCTTAGTCTTGGTGTGCTTTGGTTTCCCTTCCCCAAAAGTTGGCTGTGGGTCAAAAATCGGGTAACCCCAAAATGGAACCTTAGTACCTGGAAACATGGACTAAAACCTGCGGTCCAATTCCTGGTTTAATTTTGACCCACACCCAGTTGGCCCCGAGTTTCCCTCGGTTTCCCTTTGCTGGGCTTCCTGCGCGCCGATTTCACGGTCGCTCCACAGGCAGCTTCGCTGGCTGCGGACTGCGAAAAGCTCGCCGTGCGAAAAGCGCCCCGAGCCAAAGGCGGGGAGACCATTGAGCGCATGAGCCCTGAAAAGTAGGGCCCACTTGGCCATGGGCTTTTCAAAATCCAAATCGGTTAGCCCCCAGTGGACATCAACCAATCCAACCACTAGAATAGGTTCTAAAATGGGTGGTGAATTCACCTATCCCAAAATGGTACCATTGGTTTTGACCCACAGCCACTTACCTGGGTCTCCTTTGCACGGCGCTGGTTCTTTGGGCTTCGGAATTCATCGCATCATCCGGCCTAAAGTGCTCAAGAGCACGATAAATGATAAATGCCAGTAAACTGATGAATATCAAGGGCGGAATAGATATGTCTGAGGGGCAACAAACCAATTCTGGTAGCCTTCTCACAGTAGCCACTGGGCACAAATGAGCAGGCTTCTGTCGGTCACGTGTGCTGTTGTTGAATTCCCGCTCGCATTTTTGGACCAATGGAGAGCGAATGCCGCTCATAAGTGACAGCATTCTCCCCATTCAGGGGAATGCTTCTAGCTGTAGCTGCGTGGTTCATCACTGACAACCGAGCCTGGCACAGAATCGTCTGCGATCAAACAGCAGAACTCAGAGCTGTCTTGCTCACCATCTGAGGTCTGATGAAACCCGCCTACCATGGCAGTTCTCCCGAAAACAAAAGAGATGGCAAAAGCCAAGGCGCATGATGTTTGGATTGGGGCCATCAATACGAACGTACTAGGAGGGCTTCCAACAAACCCCATCTGACTTGGACCACACTTTAGAATAGTTATGTGTTGCATCATCCAGCGTTCAAATGGTTCACAAAAGGATCAGCATTGTGCAATCCAGTTATCTCGGCAAGAGGTTTTGGGCCGATTCCAGTTGGCACTCCTGCTCTTTTCACACTCGTGACATGCGACCTTGAGCCTCGCGCGAAGCGACAAAAATCTTGATTGAACCCCAACATTCGCAGCCCCGAGGCGAAAACAAGCGTAATTTGTTGACCCCGGATCTAAGTAGAACCCGTCCCATTAGGGGGGTGGAAACCCCTCCAAAAGTGGTCTGAATCCCCACTAAAAGAATCGAGACACCCCCGATGAAAATCAACCAGGGGTTTATTAATCTGGGGTCAACATTAGAAAACAAGCAGGATCACTCGAACCTTTCGCTTGGTAAGTCCTTGGCTGTGGCAGGGTAACGGGTCATGGGTCAAAATCCTGTACCCCCAATGAACATCCCAATCCAACCACTAAAACAGACTAAAATGGGTGGTGCACCTACCCCAAAATGGTACCATTGGTTTTGACAATCAGCCATATGTGAGCAGGTTCATAGCTGTCCTTTTGGGGCCCGGCAGAATACGAAACAACCAGGTCAACCAGGAATCGCCATCTATTTCTTCCTCGGCTGTCCTCAGATCCCCCTCTACAAGTGACTAACTTTTCTTGGGTCAAGAATGGAGAATGGACCCCCAACCACCCTTCTGACGATCCAAAAAGCTAAGTTGAACCGGATGGCTCGCTGGTTGAGCCACCAAGAAAAGAACCAAAAAAAAATGCCTACTGTGGATGGTTGCGAAATCTTGCACCACCTATATATAAACCCTAGAATGTTGATTCCCCAACGCAAATACCAACAAACCTTATGGTTTCAACCATGGTTTCAAAGTGGTTGGTGCCTGCGAAATGGATTTCGCGTCCATCCACAGTATGGCCAGCTTTGCGGATTGCACCTCAGCGCACCATCCCCAGGGCCACGTCTCGGAACACGCGGATGCGCTGCCCAGCCCTGAGCACTGAGCGCTGAGCGGTGCCGGGCCGGGCCGTGCGAGCCCCTGCTCGCTCAGGTCAAGGAGAGCTGTGGAGATTTGGGTCTGTTGCTTTTTGAGGCAACCAAAAACTTTTTGGTGGGCTTTTAGCAGCCATTTTGGTGGGCCACACAAAAGACACACCCATTTGGGTGTGTCCTAAAACAGGGCAGCCCCCCAAAATGCATTTGGTTCTCCTCTTGCTTTTCCTTAAAAGCAAACCCAACACTTCGACCCCCAAAAAAGAACACCACCCATTTCTTATGCCCAGTCAGTATAAGAAATCAGTAAACATGATAATTTGGTATGTCGTGTAGCACTTTGATGACGCTGGATGGGTGCCCCAACCCAGCTGGCATGAGAGGACTGGCTGATAGTGCCGCTGGCTTCGTTTGACTCTCCAATTGGTTGATGAGCAGGTGAGTTCCCCACATGCAAGTCGCAATCAGATCTGGTTTCAAACGCTCCTAAGCGAAACTTTGTCTGCGGCTATTTATGATTGAGACATGCTGAGACTGACCCCTAAGATTCAAGTACCGGGGCAGCCATCGTGCTCATTGCACTCATCACTGCAACATCCCAGCATCACCACCATCTGGCAGTTTGCCACTGTAGACCCGGCACCCTGCCAGCTGTTGTCAAACTGCTGCCAGGGTTGGTCAATCTAATCACGATGCTATCAACAAGCTCATGTTCCTTGCCCTTCGGCAAACACGTCATATGCAACACCTAACTTCAGAACCCACCTAGCCAAAGGGATCCGCAGCTGATCTCATTTTAACAGAAACTGACATGTCCAACATCCATCACGGGGCCTAGGGGGTGAGGGGAAGAGCACAAATTCGCCCTTATTTCGGCCTTGGCCTTCGGGCCAAGGCCGAACCCAGGAATCGCCCATGTTCTGCCAACCCAACAAGGACTTCCATGGCTTCCATGGCTAGGAGCCCGATCTTCTCTTTGAAACAAGGCTAGCATAGGTGGCCCTTTGGAAAACAAATTGGACGTCCCTGGCATATGGATGACACACCCGTGGAACCCATCGATGTCGTTGCAAAAAAAAAAGGATCAAAAGGACACCTGTGGTTGGTGCTTGCAACACATCTTCCACTCCAGTGAGAAATGGTCACATCGGTCGCGCCCTCTGAAATGGCTATGGCTCAGAAAACACCTGCCAAATGGAAACAAAGACTAACATGCGCGGTTTGCCCTAGCCCTTTTATTTTGAGCCATACCCAAATGGGACCAGAGGTGTCCACCCCTAAGAAACCATGGAATGATTCGATTCCCCAACGTAGATACCGACAAGCAATGGCTTCAACCGGTTTCATTCCGTGGTGCAAACGGATGTCACAACCATCCACAATAGCTCAATAGCAGGTGCCAAGGCCCAACCTCAGATGCCCTGCAAAAAGTGACTAACTTCTGGTGGGTCAAAAATAGAAACCAACCAATGCGATCCCAAAAGAAAAGCTCAGTTGAACCGGATGACTCGCGGGTTGAGCCCCCAAGTGATGTGGTGTGTTTTGTTTACAGGATTGTATGTAGGTTTGAATCAACAATCGGGGGTCTCCAAACCATGGGTGGCATCCTGTTCCTTTTGGTTTCACTTTGCAGCCAACACAAAAGGGGTACCCTCAAAAAATGACACCCCCCTTTAAGGATAGGTCATGGAAAAACAAACTCAGGACCTGGAAACAAAAGGCGATCACCTTTGGACAAGACGAAAGATCGACCGAGCTAGGGAAATCAAAGGGTTGAAAGGTCAATTCGCTTTGGGCAAGTGAGTGATTCATTTTAATGCATAGGTGTCCTTTTAGTAAAATGGATGGCCCTGGTAAATGAAATAAAGCCAATCTAAACCAGTGCCATCTATTGCTAAGCAAACTATCCTAACAGGACACCTATGTTTTAGAGGGGTTTCAGCTACACTTTGAAAGACGCATCAACTCTGGAGTTTATCTGCTGCGAAGCCGTCAGCATGCTTGCGTCCCAGATGTCCTGGACAGCCCCTGCCGCAAAAGACTCATATGGCTGTGGGTCTGTACCCCTGGTGAACATCAAAATAGGTGGCAAATCGGTGTTCATTCACCCCAATATGGAGCGATAGGTTATGCCCCATGGCCATACATATTCTAGCTCATTTGCTCTTGCACCTGGCTGCCATATCCTGGATCACCCCAAGTCACAACAGCCCAGATTCAAGAATGGCCGCAAACTCGCCGTTGGTTTTGTGGATGTGCTGGACGTCCTCAGCTGCTCTTGCACCTGGCTACTATCTCCGCCATGTTGCGGAAAACCCCAGGTCACAACAGCCCCAGATTCAAGAATAGCAGCAAAAGCACCGCGAGTTGCTTGGCTGTCTCCGCCATTTCCTTTATCACCCCAAGTCACAACAGCCCCAGATTCAAGAATGGCCGCAAAAGCACCGATAGTTTTGTGGATGTGCTGGACGTTCCTCAGCTGCTGTTGCACCTGGCTGCTGTCTCCGCCAAATGCTGGATGACCCCAGGTCACAACATCCCCGGATAACCAGAATGGCCGCAAAAGCACGGCAAGTCGCTTGGATGTGCTGGACTTTGACCAGCTGCTCTTGCACCTGGCTGCTGCCTCCGCCTTCGTCTGCGTGACCCCAGGTCACAACAGCCCCAGATTCAAGAATAGCAGCAAAAGCACCGCCAGTTGCTCGGATGCGCTGGACGTTTCTCAGCTTCGCCCCAGGTCACAACAGCCCCAGATTCGAGAATGGCAGCAAAAGCACCGGCAGTTGCTTGGATGCGCCGGACGTGTCTCAGCTGCTCTTGCACCTGGCTGCTGTTTCCTCCATAGTTGGGATTACCCCAGGTAACAACATCCCCAGATTCCAGAATGGCAGCAAAAGCACCGCCAGTTGCTTGGATGTGCTGCACGTTCCTCAGCTTCTCTTGCACCCGGCTGCTGTCTCCGCCCCAAGCTCCGTCGCCCCAGGTCACAACAGCGCCAGATTCAAGAATCGCACTAAAAGCAACGTCAGTTGCTTGGATGCGCTGGACATTTCTCAGCTGCTCTTGCACCCGGCTGCTGTCTCCGCCATATTTGGGATGACCCCAGGTCACAACATCCCCGGATAACCAGAATGGCAGCAAAAGCACTGCCAGTTGCTTGGATGTGCTGGGCGTTCCTCTGCTTTTGCACCTGGCTGCTGTCTCCGCCATTTTCTGGATTACCCCAAGTCACAACCTCGACTCCGCAGCCATGCCAAGCGAACGTCTTGTTGTTGGCAGCCAGAGCTGGCGACCATTCGCAGTGAACTTCAAGCGGCGCTGGAAATGCTGCTGCGCTGCAGCCTTCAGCTCGCTGATGGGTGTCGCCGGTGTGACTTCCATGGAGCAGCCTTCTCCATTGGGCAAGTGAACATCTACCTTCATGGCGCAGGAAGGCTCTCCTGGGCATTCAACGAGCCTGAGACACAAACATGTTTCTTCCACGGGGCGCTTGTTTAATTCCCCAGGTAGTGTTTACACCAAGGGGGTCCCCGGGGGCAGCATTGCGAAAAGAGCTTGTCTTACGGCAAGAGCTAAGGCTGGGTTAGATCGAGGGTTGGCGCTCAAAGTGTTGGCCCTGTGTGTAACAAGTTGTCTTCGATGCGACAGTCTCGTGCGAAATGTGAGTGCGCGCGGGCGGCGCGTTTTCGCTGTGGCGCCATTCTCATTCTTTGGCTTTTGTTGGCAGGGGCAATACAGTAAAGGTGGGTGCTACGTTTTTCAGGAAGCCTTGCGCATAGGGCTTGGAAGCGCGGAGGTTTGCACTACGACATGGGGTGTCTTTTTAGGAAGCCTCGTGCCAAACGTGTTTTGTTTGAGAGCGACGCTTGGACAATCGGACCTCTAAAGCCATGGCAGTTGTCGCAAAAAGTTGTCTTGCGTGCGACAGCCTCGCGTGAAACTGACCTTTCTTCAACTGCGCTCCCGCTGTGGCGCCGTGCCAATCTTCGATTTGTGTGTTGAGATTCCATGACCAACGCAGCATTCTGTGACACTGGCATACGTTTTTCGTGGCGCGGGTTGTATGTTTTGCGCTGCGATGGGTTGCGTGGCAAGCGCAGCATTTTCAGCAACAGGGTCTGTGATAGGCGCAGCGTTTCGCTCACTTGCAAGCGTTGTAACGCTGTGCTATGTCTACGTATAATTTATATATATATATATGTATAGTTTTTGTTTGTTTTTAACGGTGGAGTTTTACGCACCGTCCCCCCCCCCCCGGGGAGGACCCTCCCAGCTGTCTAACTACTTTGCGACTAAAGGCCAAAGATCGACGTCAGCAATTCGTTACCTGGGAAATATATTTCAAGTAGTGATCGAATCCCTCTAAAAACCAACGAGGGAAATATTAAAAACAGACACACACACACACACACACGCACATCTTAAGCAAATGGAAGGTTAGCGACCCGTACCCTTACCCCCGTCTCGAAGCCCAAGCATCTCGTGTGTGTTTGCTTCTTTTTTCCGACCCCAAATCCCAGGAGCACCGAAAACCCCGGATCAGGTTTCAAGCCACCTCCGCTGGCCGTGCCCAAGAAAGCCGTTTCGATTCTAGCGCGTTAAGCTCGGAAACCCGACCACCCTTCACCAAATGGGACGCAATGTGACTTCTTGGAAGTCACAATTGCGGAGCTTCGTGCTCCAACTGGTGCGTGAGACAGAGACGTCAGCGTGAACACAGAGGCCAACTAAAGAGCCAATAAGCTAAGGGGATGCGTTTAAGTGGCGGATTGAATTCGGATCCCCCCCACTAAGCCAAGTAAAAAGCCCTCTTGAAACCGAAGAACTCCAGCCAAGCCCCCCGAAAACCACAAAAAAAAAGGCCAAACCTAAGCCCCATTCTCCCCAAGAGTCGACGCCTGGGCCGCGCCAGACGGCAAGCGCTTGCCCCCCAGGCCCCCGGCAGCTCCGAGCCATCCAGCTCCATGGCCTTGTCGGAAGACCTCGCGCGCGCAGCGAGAGCCGAGCGCGAGAGCCAGCCCAGGGCGAGCCCCCCCCCCCCCGGGTGCTTTTTTTCCCCCTCCGTGGCGTTTTGTTTCTTCTTCTTTTTTTTTAAAGGAGGCCGAAATGAGAAACAGGAGTAAGGATTCAGAAGGGGCGCTTCTGAAACCGCCCTTTTCCGGAAGCGTTCTCAGAAAGGCTTTCGTGTGTAAGGGCGGCTCGAAAAACAAGACTTTCGTGGGAAGCCTGCCTGCAAGTCTTGTTTGGTTTTTGAAGTTTCGGCTCTGACATGTTGAACTGCCCGTAGCGTGAGAAAGTCTACCAATGGCACGGGGGCCTGCTCGCAAAAAAGGCAGCGCAGTGAAGCAGCTTTGCTCCTACAAGAAGTGCAGAGCCAAGAAGGACGTGAAGAACAAGTGCCACACAGCTCGCCGTGAGGAAGTGGATCTTGAGCAATGTCGGCCCTTAAGAAGCCACTGTCAGACTGTAAAGTTCTGTGGTCAAACGCATTTAGACGCCTGCCTATCAAAAAAGAAAAAAGCTCCACCCGTTGGAAGCGAAGCTCTGGACACGCAGCAACTGGCCAGTCTTTTTCAAACCTTGGTGGAGCTAGGCCGTGCCTGGGCAGCCGTCATGGGGGTATGCCAGCTTTTTTTGGGAGAGCGCGCTGACTGCGTGCGGCAGCTGAGAACATCTTGGCTGCGCAACTTGGGCCCTCAAGAAGCACGCGCTCCGGCCGTTTGCATCCCTGAAAGGGTGAACAAAAAAACAACCTCCCGTGAAGTTCCTCTTCACAGTGGCCTGGCCTGGCTACCTTGCTTCATAACTGGATGTTTCGTGAACCACTCCGGGGCGCGCAGCAGTCATGGCCACATCCAGGGCAAGAAGTTCAGGAAGGGGACAGATTGTTGTTCCCAGGGCTTGAATTGAAAACTCAGGCTAGGGCCTGGGGAGTGGCTGTTTCTGAGCGCGCATACCTTCATGCACTGACAACAGCAGCTGGAGTTATACAAAGCCAACGCCAATTTGTGCGGGAAGCTGGCGGCCGCCATATATTTGAAGATGTGGATTTGTCCCGTATTGGCACGCACACATTCAAAAAGAGCCACGTGACATTGATGAAGTGCGAAGGAGCGAGCTCATCACTAATTTCTTCAATCACGGGAACAACCGCAGCAACACTAGAAAAACACTATGACGTTCCCACCCGTAAACGGCAACATCACGCTATCAATGCTTCCCTGGGCCCTGTGCTCGACATGGTTGCTTTTCCGGCAGATGCTCAGCCGTCTTCCCCGAAGAATGCAATTAACATTTGGCGCCCTTGGTGCGGAAGCCCTTGCGAGACCCAGTGGAACTTTTGCCAAGCATGTGGGCAAAAACTGCCTACGTTGCCCTGATCGAAAAGAGGTGTTTGGTGGCTTGCCCCGCGCCCGTTGGCCGTATGGGCTTAGGTGGCCATGCCCCAGCCCGTTTCACGCAACCTTTTTCTACTTCAGCCAGAGCTGCCTCTTCGCCGGTGAAAAAGCGTGCGCCCTCTGGCATGCTGCTGCTTTCATACAAGTGCTGCTGGTGCGAGTTGAAATGACAAATTGCAGAATGCTATTCCGTGAAACAGACGCTGCGAGGGATGCCGGGGCAAGCCACCAATGCGATCCCTTTTGAGGCGGTGCTGGGGCAAGCCACCAAAGCGCCGCTCGCAGGCTGTCGGGTCAGCACGTCCCGGTGGCCTCCAGGCAAAGTGATTAGGGCCGCCCTATTACTGTGTTAAACACTTCCTACTGTTAAGTTAGTTTCCCCATTGGCCTCGTAAAACAATGGGAATGACACACATGCTCCTTTGCACAGCAGCCCGCGCCTGCAGCGCGCGGAGCAACATGCTAGCCGTCTCATCGCCCAAGCGCAGCTTGGCATCATAGTTGGCGCGGCACTCCTGGCAGTTGTCGCACGTGCCACACTGCCACAGCTGCGCCATGAGATGCAAGTCCAGGACGTGGGTGAAGCCAAGCTTCCGCAGGGCCAGCGCCAGGAGAAACACGCAGCTCACAGACCGGTGGCGTCCTTTGTTGCAGAACACACCAATGGCCACGCTGACGCTGGCCGAGAGGCGCCGGGTCAGAGTCTTAGCCATGGACTGAATCCAGTCGCCCCACTTGGGGTGCTGCACCACCGCCGCCAGGTTCTTGACGTTCAAGCCGATGTGATTGCAGGACTGGCGGCTCTGCGGGCGGTTCGGGTCGTAGAAGCGGCTTGGCTGCCCGGACGTTTTCAGCCCGGCAATCTCCATCATGATGTCCGCCAGTCGAAGTGGGTCATCTCGGGCTTCCTGGCGCCTCTGCCTCAAGAGCGATTGGCCAAGCACACCCAGCAGCCGGAGGCGGCGCGCAAGCCACCAAGCGCATCCGCCTTGGGCCTGGGGAGGCTAGCCGGGTACCCCGGGGGGCTCTTGACCCGCGCCCGCCTTGGCCTGTGGCACCGCAAAGAAGGCCACCAGGTCCTTGCCCAAGAGGTCTCCGGCCCTTGAGCCGTGGACCATGGCCTGCGCGGGCCAACCCACGGGCGGGTCACCTCGCGTGGTTTTATGCGCGTTGCGGAAGTATCCTTCCTTTGCGCACATTGTCTGCATGTTGCGGGCGTTCATCGCCCCCCATTTGTATTTGTTCGAGACGTGGTCCAACTTGGCGTCTCCCCTCTCGCGCGCCTTGTTGTGGAGGTCATTGTCTATGGCAAAGCCCACGGCATCGTGAGCGGCCGCAGCGCCTTTCCCGCGTTGCAGCGAGCCCCTGTAGCCTCCCCCACCCTTGCGGGTGGCGGAGGCTGACGCCCACGCATCCACCCTCTTGAGGAAGTCTATGTCCTGGGGCCCGGCAATGTTTTCTGCAACTGGCTCAGGTCTTCCCCCCCGCCTGGTAGCCAGAGCCCAAGACGCCCGGCTCCTCGTCATAGCCTCAAAGGCTGAAAGGCGCACCGCAATGCGACCAGTGGTCGCAGACTCCCATCCTCGCGCTTGGAGAATCTGCAGCCTGGGGTTCGCGAAGGTTTCCAGGAGCGCCGGCAGGAACTTGGGGCCGATGATGTTGTCGCAGTCCAGGTTAACGAGGATGACGCTGGATGCGTCACCCTCGTTAACCGCCCTTGACACAGCTTCTTTTCTTCCCAGCATGTGCGAGGCGTTCTTGGCGAAGGACATGTGGAAGGCGCCGCCGGTGGCTCTGGTGTCAACAAAGCCCAGCGTCAGGCGGACTTGCTGCAAGCCTTAGCGGGGGGTGTTTCGCACCATGTGCTGGGGCAAGCCACCAAAACAAAGCCTTGGTGGCGTGAGCCTCGCCACGTGCTGGGGCAAGCCACCAAAGCACACGGCGGGGCAAACAAACACATTGACCTTGTTAAACAAAGGGGCGGGGCCAGTCCTTCAACTCCTGCAGGGCCTGAAGCGTCACTTCCTCCCCTGTGCCCGGCGCCGCGCCTGGGGCAAGCCGCCGGTGACGCTGGTGCCCAGGACTCGGTAGGACACGCTGTAGTACTGCGATCCATTTTCCTCTGTCAGGCTGTTCAAGTAGAATAGGATGAGCTCCAACAGCGGCTTGAACTTGGCGTGGGTGGCCAAAGTCGAGGAATTTTCTAGCATGAAGCTCTGGGGTCTGACGCTTGCGATGGTCTGCAAGACTCGGAGCAGCACTCGACTGGACGCCTCGCCAGCAGACTTCATATCGTAGATGAGCATGGCATAGCTGGAGCTGTTGCTGGGAGCTTCGTCAGTCTTCGCTTTGTCCCTGATCGCTTGGCAAGCGCTCCCTTTTAGCCGTTCTTGAATAAAGTCCGCCAGGCCCTCCGCAGGCTCCACCTCGAGCTTGACGATGGTGTCCAATGTGTTCCAGCATTTCGTGACATAGCTATCCACAATGTTTTTTTTTTGCCCTGAAGCGTCTGCCATTCGCGGACCAGGTCGGAGGGTGGCTCATTCCCGTCCAAGTCAGCCTCGCGCTCGCTATCCTCGGCCTCCTCGCTGGGGCAAGCCGCCTGGGCAAGGGAATATCTATCCGGCTGCTGAGCCTCTTGGATGGCCCTCCGCACCGCCTCAATCTTGTCTGAAAAAGGCTGTGTCTCCAAAATGCCCTTCGCGTCCTTCCTCTGCCGCACGCCTGAGAAGATGGCCGGGTCCAGGTCCTGCGAGTACACAGCCACTTCGATGAGCTGAAGCATCATGTCCACGAGCTTGGCCTAGCCAGCTTTCCACTGCAGGTCCACCTGCCCGACAAATGTTTCGCTCCCTGCGGCCTACTAATCAAAAGGAAAAGAACGCATTTTTCTGTGATTGCCCAGTTTTTCTTTCCAGTGCAAATGCCGTGGCCTTGCGGTGCTGGGGCGCATTGATATAGCCGCACTTCTCCCTGAAAGACTCCACGCAGCGGCATGTGTTGCGGATCACGGCTTTGTCATCATCTTTGAAGAGGCTGTCCAATAACTCCCCAGTCAAGTAAACAAGCACCTCCCGCTTGGCCACGAGCAGGTCTACCGTGCCTTTGCCGTCGCATCGCGGCTGTTTGCCATCCAGGGCCCTGTCGGCAAACTTGTCCTCTGCGTAGTACCCAGCCTCCCAAAAGTCCTGTAAAATCTGAAAGCACCACTCCAGGTTCTCCTTTGACCCGCCCGCGCGCTTTGCGATTTTCTGCAGTTTGCACACCGAGTCAAAGGGGTTCGCGGGACCGTAGTTCTCCATCTTCAACACGATGCTCTGGACCTGCGCCACATGACTATGACGCCACACGCGACTTGCGTTGCAGGCCTGCTTGAAAATGACAAACAAATTATGTCCGGCGCGAGCCAGCCGCAACAGTTTAGGATAAAGCTCTGGGCAGCTCTAAAACTAAGGGCTTCATGACTGACTGCAGCCTCGCGTGCTTCAACACGTAGAGCGCGTCATCGACAAAGCGTGCCTTGACTGGTTCTGAATTTTTAGCGTACCTGACGGTGGCATAGTGCGCGACGACTTGCTCTTTGGTGAGGCTGGTTTTGGCGGCCATAAGGCCTTGGATGTCAAAGACTTTCTGTAGAGCGCTCATACGCATGCTGGCGAAATTCTGCGAGATGTTCTCCCTCAATTGCAGAGACGCAATGTGGCGCTCGTCCTCGTTATCAATCTTGTGGAAAACACAGGGGCAAGCTGCCAGCGCCTCTGCCCACTCGTGCAGCACATCCATGTCGCTGGTCTTTACGTCCCGCTGCACCGCCAGCAGCACCGCCATCACCATCTCGGGCGGGGACAAAATGCGAAGCTTCTTCTGCTCCACTGCGTGCTCTGCCTTGGCCACGTCGCCTGCCACCACATGAACTGGAGCATCTGCGGGAATCGAGCTCGGCTTTGTAAAGTACTGGCCGATGAGCCCCTGCACGCTATCTTCGTTGACCGGAACATGTGGCGAAGCCAAAATGAAATGATCCAGCCACATGAAGTTAACAGCACACTGGTACTTGGAGCCTGCGTTGAATGCTGCCGACATGGCCGACTTCTTCCATGGCTCCTGCGAGCTGCAGTGAGTTGGGCCCCGCCAAAAAAACATAATTTGAGGCTAGCGACATCCTTGATTTCACACTGTATGGAAGAAAGTAAGCAGCTGGGTATTGCGACTGCCGCGTCGCACCGTTTAACCAAGAAATTAGCAAGCTCCTGTGTGGCATATTTGCTGCTTCCGGTTTTGGGCGCATCTCGTGTTTCCAGGCCCTGGAAAACCTGGTGCTCTGTCATCTCTTTCATTGCCACCTGTATCTTGGTCAGCATGCTCTGGGTCGAAGGGCACACCTCCGTCCGCGGAGGGGCTTCCAAGGCGGCGGCCTTCCGTTTGGCTGGCATGTTGGACGCACGCGAAGAGGGCTTGTGCTAAGTAACCTTGTGAGCAAATAAACTCTCGGATGATAGAAAGTAAATCCAACATGGGGCCCGTGAAGCTAGCAATGCTGCAACATAACCAGCAACGCAGCAAACTGTAAGTAACAACTTTCAACACGGCGTGCTATGCAACGGTGTCCCCGCAGACTGCCAGCTCCCACTCCAACTGCGTGATTCGACGTCGCTTTTTCTCATCTGCCATATAGCTCTGCCAGCTTGAGCTCAGCCAAACAAACTTCCAGGGCGGGGCAAGCCACCGTGCCTTACTGTGCAGTACTGGGGGGGGGGGGCAATGCCACGGCGCCTCAGCTAACCACTCCCTGCCTTGCTGACTGGGGAAACACAGGTAACAGCGGCGCCTGGGCAAGATGTCAGCAGCGCGGTTCTCCATGATTCCGCGGCAAGACGGGCTGCCGTAGTAGTGCCTGCCCACTAGATCGCAGCGCCAACGTTCCCAGGGTCCTAAGCTCTGAAAAAGGAGCATGGACAAGCGATAATGATATTATAGAAGCCCCCCACGATGAAAACAAAACCAAGGAATTTCCTGGTGGGGGGCGGGCGGGGCAAGCCACCGACCCCGCAAACCCACCCTTTGAACAGGGCGGGGCAGGCCACCAAGCCCGCAAGCGCATTCCCTGCGTAACGAACATTTCAGGGAGCAAGAGGTCAGAAACCTGTCATTAAATAGTGTAGCGGATAGACTGGCGATTGTCAGCTTACCAAACGTTCTGACAGCCTTGCTGGCGGCATAATTATTTTTGTTCCTTGATACACCTGGGTCCTTTCAAGCGTAATGCTGTCCTGCATGCTGTTGCGCAATACAGCACGAGCGAATTGAATAGGGGGCCCACACGGGGCAAGCCACCGAGCTTGCAAGCGCAAGCCGCAGCGAGCATGGCCAGCCTGGGCGGGGCAAGCCACCAAGCCCACAGGCGCAATCCCTGCAAAACGTCAACCAGCTTTAGGGGGCAAATGGGCCAAGCATTGCGTTTGACAAGTGAAACAACCCGGGGTCTCCATGGGAACTACTTTTATGGTTTACACGCGATACTGACTTCTGCGCCCTGCGCATTCCTCCCCGACGCACCCTTTTTCAGTTTACATAAAACGGATAGGCCTTGAATGTTTGTGTCTCCCCCGTGTCCCTGCCCCCCAGCCCCTTTCGCTCATAGTAATTTTAATTCTCTGCCTTTCTCACTTCCATGGTTGGTTGTTTTTATTAAAATTTCCTCTGTGTGGTTCTGCCTCCCGTTCTTTGTCTCTCATTCTCTCTAACTTGCTGGGCCCCGGTCTCATGATCAACTTGCTTTGCCTTACAGGTATCCAAAATTTTGCAACGCGTAGCGCTGCATTTGCGCCAGCCAGTCGTGAACAACAAGGCTTTGACAAACCTCTGGGCATGCTGCAAGGCACCCAGCGAGGAGCAAGCGTGGCCGGCCCTGTGAGGCAGGCTCCGGCTGCGTTTGGCCACCTTGCTCCTCATACACAAAGAAGTCGTCCATCGGCTGCCACTGCGAGCCCTGCGCGAGCAACAAAGGAGGCAAGGAGCCGCCGAAACACTTCCAGCTAGGCTAACCAACGCAAAAGCTACTGCGCGACGCAGTTTTGCAGCTGCCTAGCAACACCGTCGTCAAGAATGTCCAGGTCCGGCCTTGGACTCGCTGGCGGCCCGTTGGCATTCAATCACGATCTCGCCGCTCTGCGGCACAGGGTCCGCCGAATCAGGCTGGGGCAAGCCACCAGAGCCTACTTTGCCTCCCGCAAGTGGATTCCCAGTGGCCTCTGGCTGAGGTAAGCCGCCAACGCCGTCGCTGCTGCGGCTGCCTTGCTCGTCAGTCTGACCCTTGCCCGCCGCGCTGCCGCCTTTGAGGCCCTTCCCGCCAATGGGCACAACCACGCCCATGAAGAAACCTACGATGACGCCAGCAACGAGCGCAATCGACATGGCTGCAGCTTTCACGCCAGTGATGGGGCAAGCCACCGAAACACGGCCGCGCCTGCTAACTTGTCTAAGAGCCGCCAAGCGAACACAGCGCGTCTTGACTTGCCAAGCACGGTTTTGCAAGCGGGCCGCAGTGACCAAACCTTGGAAGCAATAGAAAACAACTGCCTTCTGAGCTGTCGCCATTGAGTCTGTGTAACCACACAATCAGGAAAACTTTAAGGTCACTAGTCCAGATTTGGCGTGGGGCCAGGCCCCACTAAAAGTCTGGTAGTAACAATGCGCGCGCCCGCAGCTTGCAGGCAGACTTCCCACGAAAGTCTTGTTTTTCGAGCCGCCCTTACACACGAAAGCCTTTCTGAGAACGCTTCCGGAAAAGGGCGGTTTCAGAAGCGCCCCTTCTGAATCCTTACTGCTGGATGGGGCATGCCACCGAAACCAGCGTAAGTCATTGTGGGCGCCGGGCGGGGCAAGCCACCGAACCCGCAAGCGCACACCGCAACAAGCATATCTGCTCTGCAAAAACACATCTATCCGCTTGAAAAATATGATCCGCAAGAAACATACGACTTGGGCGGCTCTTGCGTCGCATCACGCATGTCCGTTCGTCAGCTCACAGCTTTCCTGTGAGACTCTTTTGCCCTGAGACGCCTTCCCTCTTGCTTGCAGAAGGCGTAGGGGCCGGGCGGGGCAAGCCACCGAACCCGCAAGCACAAGCACATGCAACAACTTCAATCGTTGGCGGGCTTCACTTTGGAGGAAGGGGGAGCTGGGCACCCTATTGCTGGATGGGGCATGCCGCCAAAACCAGCGAAAGGATTTGTTTAAGGGGGCCGGGCGGGGCAAGCCACCGAACCCGCGCAAGCAAACGCAACAACGTCAATCATTGATGGGCTTGGGAGGAGGGGGGGTGGGGCGGGGCAAGCCCCCGAGCCCTCAAACAACAAACGGGATGAAAAAAGATAATTCCGTTCCGACTCTCCGAAGGCGAGCAGCCAGCGAAAAACGATGCTGCAGGAATCAAGCCTTTCGCAACACTGGGCACTCAGGCGCATTATTATTGTCCCGTCCTGCCCCCCCCCCTTCCCACCGAAAAACAACTTGAAACCCAAAGAATTAACTTCTCTAAAGTCAACCTCAGCGACATAAATCGAGCAACAAATGCCCGCGAAAAACTGGAAAAATGCAAAATGCAAAAAAACTTTAAAAACATGAACAATTGCCAGTTCAGGGTAAGGTTCCAAAAACGTTCCACAAGGTTGCCACCAGGTTCTGCAAGAGCTATGGGGCAGCCCTGAGGAAAGGTTCCAACAAAGTTTCACGCTGAGTTGCATGAGAACGTTCACCGGGCCTAGGTCGGGGCCCGATTGCACTGTCGGGGCCCGATTGCACCGCTTGGGCCCGCCCCGATTGCGCCATCGCGCCCTGATCGGGGCCCGACTCAGTCGGGCCCCGTCAACTCTACCAAGCTGGCATTGCTGAGTTTTGCTATAGATACAGTTGCAATCCGCATACTAAGGAAAACCGGCGTTGAGCTATAATATGGGTGGCTGGGGTGACGATCGGGCCCCGATTGCACCGTCGGGCCCCGATCGGGTCCCGATTGCACCTCGGGCCCCGATCGGGCCCCGATTGCGCCGTCGGGCCCCGATCGGGCCCCGATTGCGCCGTCGGGCCCCGATCAGGGCGAGATTGCGCTGTCACTCGTAGCTTTGCTTTAGAAAGTTACAAGGCGGCATCCTCAGCAACACTGGCGGTAAGGATGGTCCCGGGGCGTTCCGCAGGGATTCTGGGAGGGTGTGGTGCTGTTGAGGATATCGCCCGAGCTTATTTTGGGAGGGGGGGGGAAAATCCCAAATAGCTGCGGCCTCCTTGTTAATTTTTTACATGGTTCTGGGTCGACCATTTTGGTACCTGGTTTTGATTATGACTCAAGTGTGAACTGGGGAGGGGGGGAGGGGGGGAGGGGGGGGGGCGAATTTCCTGAACTTGAGGCCTTAGAAAGGGCTTGGCTTTTATGACTCACTTGCTTTTCTTTCTTTTTTGAATGTGAGAATGAGCTTCCAGCATTCCCTAAAATGATTCATGGCTTGATATGGCTGTGTATTTTTAAAGGGGAGAGACCCTAACCTTCAGCTACCCGGGTTTGATTGTGGCTCACTTGAAATTCCAGGATTTCCGGCTGGGCCTATCCCATCATGGGCCCGCCTGGAGTCCAGGAAGTCCAAGTAGCAGTGCCCGCGGGGTCGGCCCATGATGGGATCCATGACCACCTGGTGGGTCGAAACCCAAACCGGTTAGCCCCCCGGACCCAATCCAACCACGAAAACACACTAAAATGGGTGGTGAATTCACCTAGCCCGAAATGGTACCATTGGTTACCACCTAAGATGCCAAAGCGCTCAAACCGAGACATGTTGATTTCGGATGAATAAACCCCGGTTTATTCATATGGGGGTGTTCCCCTCCAAAAGTGAGAAATCCCCACTAAAGCCAGGGACGCCCCCATATTAATAAACAGGGGTTCAAACCATAGGCGGCCTCTTGGAAAAAATCGATGGGTTTTCCCGATAAATGGGGCACAAAGCCCATCTAAACCAGGACACCTATGGCTCAAACCGAGGGCGGGAGACAGGGACCAGGGATCTCACGGGGCCTTGGGAGGGCCTAGGGCGCCGACGAACGTGGCCCGTGCTGTTCACCATTCTGAACGCAAGCCCGAGATCTCCAATTGGCACTTCAGACCTGATGTTGGCAACGGGGATTATATGGCTGTGGGTCAAAATCCAAATCGTACTTTCAGTGAACATCCCAATCCTCACTAAAATGGACTACAATGGGTGGTGCACCTACCCCAAAATGGGATCCAAAACAGTTTTGACCCTCAGCCATACGTTATTCTGTCCAACTCACACGAAAAAATCAATGACTGACACTTAAACATGGCCCTGAACATGTAGAAGAAACCTCCTAGCCACAAACCCGAGCCCTGAAATCCGCAAAACCACAAAAGCCTAAACTATTCCTGTTTTTGTGACCTGATCTCGACCACAAGAGCCACAAGTCCCAAAATTCAAGCAACGTCAAGAAACAACTCAATCTGGAACATCCCAAGCTGGGAAAAAACTCAGCCTTGAACTCGATCCCCCCACTTCAGTTTCAGGCTGAGTGTGGAGCTGAGTTTGGTCTGAGTCATTTTGTCTGATATGTTTGGGTTGTTTCTGAGTCTTCCGGCAGAGGGTTTGGTTGGCCTGGTAATGGAATGCTACATGGGCATGTGTTTGCTTATTTATCTATCAGGGGCCCTTCGATGGACATCTTTCGGTTGGGATTCAAGTCCCCCCACCACTTTCGAGGTGGTTCCCTATCAAAATTCAATGCCACACGTAGATTGCAAAGCCAAACAACTGGCAGCACGAGTGGTCCATCCAAACCTCGTGTTTAAGTTGGTTGAGGTCTGAGCGGCCTCCATGTGGACAGGCTTCACCACAACTTTCTTGAGGAGTATCTGGATCTTGTTCTCCAACACCTGCGTTGTCACATCTGAACTTCTGCGCTCCGAGTGACCGCAAAACATTCATCAAATGCCAGCCTCAAGGGCCATTCTTGTTGGGAGCTTCTCCATCCTGTGCGCAGCTTGCTTTCCCAGAAGGCACAAGATGCTTCCTCTCTGCTCTCTCTCTGCTCTCTCTCTGGACCAACCACCCCTGAGGAACCATCGATTTCCCATGGCTTCCTTTCTGAGTCCACTTCAACCGCTTCATTCCGCCAACTCCCCAGATCAGTCCAAGTCTTGCCTAGATCCGCTCCCCAGCCCAGTCCAAAAGAACGGCTCAGCTTGGCCAATGGCCGTGTCTCTTTTTAGGACTCAGACCACAAAAGTGGTTTGGGTCTTCCTTCTGGTTTCCCTTCGAAACCATGAAACAAAAGGGACACCACCAAAGAAAGACAAACCCGCATTGCCAATTAACGCCACCGAAACGGAAAACCAAAATCCCGCCCTCCTGACTCGAAAGACGGCGTCATTCTCGCCGTCCTCCGCCTCAGTGCGAGGGAAAGACTGCTTCAGCAAATACTTCCGAAGCTGCGGTGGTGTTCTGCCCCCAAAGCGCCCAAAAAATATCATGAGGTTATGGGTCAACATTAAATCATCGGACCACAGGTTTAATCCATGTTTCCGTTTACCAGGGTTCCCATTTTGGGGTTATCCTATTTTTACGACCCACCGCCATGAAAGGTCTCAGTGATCTATACAATGATGCGTTGCTCACAGCACAAGAACTGAGTGGATGGCCCAAAAAATCCAAACTTTATATTTACCACTAAAATGGTCTTCCCAAAAAGTTTAAAGTTCATGAACTCAGGAAGTGAGAAGAAGAAAACACAAAACATGAGACTACGCTGCCACAGCATGGCCACATCCGGGTCTGAGGCCCGGATCTGTGGGCGCTCAGAGAAACCAATACTCTTCCGCTGTAGGCCAGTCCTGCAGATCCCGTGCTATCCCATGAGAAATCAATGCTCTGCGCAGAACATGGCCATCTGTTCAATGTGTCTGTGGCTCCAAAAACCGAATCCCCCAAATGGCCGGTCCCTTGGTACATGGAAGCAAAGACTCACACCGGCGTTTTACTTTTGAGCCACAAAATATGTGTCAAAGAAGAAAGACGACGCCAACATTCATGCGTCTTTCTCGGTAGACGGATGCCAACCCCATCCGCTTCTTCTTGCGCGCGAGGCCGCCTCGCGCGCAAAAAGAAGCGGCAGCTCCGGCGACGGATGGCTCTAGGGCCCTGAGACTCGTGACCAAAGTCGCTTGCCGTTGGAAGGGGGGGAACAAATTCGACTGTTGAGCAGTTCAGTGGATTTGGATTTCAACCACTCAACCATAAGCAATGTAACATTTGGGTGTGGCTGAAAAATTAAGAGCTAGGGCAAACCGCGGGTTTTAGTCTTTGGTTCCATTTACCAAGGTGCCATTTTAGCACATGTTTTTGGAGCCACAGCCACATGTTTCCCACCCGTGAGAAAGAGCCCCGTCCTCTCTTGCACCATCGCCTCGGAATGAGAGAAGAGCATCGTGCTGAAGACCGAAGAGCGCGCTTGAACGACAGAAACGCCAAATGTAGAGATTTGGGAGTGGCTCAAAATTAAAGAGCTAGGGTTCCAACCACTTTGGGGGTTCCAACCAAAATTCATATGGGTATGGCTCAAAATTAAACAGGAGGGGTTACGCAGGTTTTGGTCCATTCCACTTATCAGGGTTCCAGTGGGGGTATCGGTTTTTTGAGCCACAGCCATTTGGCGGTGGTGGTCAAAAATGGGGTAACCCCAAAATGGCTTGCCCGATCGGTAAATGGAAACATGGACTAAAACCTGCGCTGGCCTGGTGGTTTCATTTTGACCCAAAACCCTGTACCCCTGGTGAACATCAAAATAGGTGGCACATGGGTGTTCATCCGCCCCAAAATGGAGGCATAGGTTATGACCCATGGCCATTTCCCAGTGGGTCATAACCATTGGACACGAACAATAGCAACTCAGGAACGAAGACGACCTTAGGTCTCACGTAACTGCCGCTGTGTCGCAGCTTGTTTACTAGTTCTGCTACAAAGGTTACATTGGCTGAACATCGAAACTTGGCCGCAGCTGTCAAAGTTCTTTCAGCTGTTCGGTTCAAAACAAGCCGGTATCCCTTGGTGTGCGCAGCCGATGCAGCTACTGCAGCCTATACTGGTCTGCATGCCACCCTGGGTTTGCTTGATTCCGGCTTGGCTCGATCCAAGGTTTTTTTTTCTGTGTGCCGTTTGGCTATTTGGCTTTGTCAAAATCCAAATCGGTTAGCCCCCAGTGAACCTCCCAATCCAACCACTTAAAGTAGACGAAAATGGGTGGTGCACCTACCCCAAAATGGTACCATTGGTTTTGGCCCGCGGCCCTATATTGTCCGTGACAACATACATCCCGGCACAGGTCCAATTCTGAAGTTCGGCCACTGCCGCTGCCCAAGCAGGAAGGTGCTCCGACAGCAAAAACGAGTGTCTTTCCAAGTGAAGGCTTCACAGGCTGAGTCCAATGTCCGCACTTTACCCTGGGAGTCAGTACCACCATTTAAGCAATGCTTGGGTTCTTTTGCTTTCCACCATTGTTTACCGTTCAGGAGAATTGGTGGTTTGGAGCCCGGTGGTTTGGTGGTCCAGGAGGGGCAAGCCGGTGGTCTTCCGGAGGGGTTTACCCCATTTGCCCTCTACCAAAGCCAGGGGCCCGTTCAGATCCGAATCCAAACCAAGGGCAAATCACCGCCCTTTGGTTTCCTGAGAAAAAACCACCCCAAAAAGGGTACCCGCAAACAATGGCGGGTCCAAATCATAGTTCAGAATGGTGGTAACCCCACAGGATTGTCTCACTGGATGTCAAAGGTAACAAATAATCTTATTGCAACAGGTTTAAAGCCTAAATGGACAGGACAACCCAGAAGCACAGCTCAGGAGAGAACATCTTCAAGTTTTACCAGGTGGGCCTGGTTCCTGCTGCGCTGAGTCGCGACTGCAGAAAACCCAGCGCGGGAATCCGCTGGCTGTTGTCACCTTCTTTAAACCAAAGAAAAACATGCAGGAGCTCGAACCAAGCTGGCCAAAGGCAAATCAGAAGGCGCAAAGGTGGGTGTGTCGTTTTTTTGAGGGGGGACCCAACATGGCTTTGGTTTCCCTTGCCTCTTTACAACCCCCACCACAGGGGCGACCCTCCAAACAAGGCTTCGGTGTTGCTTTCCCTTTAACTAACCCCCAAAAAAAACCAAGTGGTTCCTTAAAACCCGGCGCCACCGACGTCGCTGCCAAGGGGCCCTTTCCAGCACCATCCGCAGAGCCGTGGACTTGGCCAAATCCGCCGCCTCGGCGACTCGGCCGTTTCAGCGCGTGGCGTATCAGCGCCGAAGCGCCTTCGGCGCCTGGCCAAGGCTTTTCTTCGCTGCGACCCTAGACATGTTGATTTCGGATGAATAAACCCCGGTTTATTCATATGTGGGTGTTCCCCTGGACGCCCCCATATTAATAAACAGGGGTTCAAACCATAGGCCTCTTGGAAAAATCGCTGGGCTTCCCTGGGAAATGGGGCACAAAACCTATCTAAGCCAGTGGAACCCATCGATGTTTAACCAGGCTCACCTAAGGACACCTGTGCCTGCGAACTCTGGGCAGCTGAAACGTTTCAGGCTGTGTCGCCGCCCTCCTGCAGTGCATCCGTGGAATGCGGCGTGCTTTCTTCACGGCCGACGGGAGTGTGAGGAAGACTCCCTTCATAGCAAAATGGTCGTGGTATGGCATGCCGGTTGATCAAAGGTGCTATACATGGGATGAGCATGGGAAAAAAGACCGCTGAACATTGAAATTTCGCATGGGAAAAAAACTGCCCATGCTTATTTTGGGCAGCCGAAGAGAATGTGAATCAACCCCCATGGGAGTCATAATCAGAACCCGGTATTAAAATGGTCTACCCAGAACCGTGCTTCAAGAATTAAGAAGACGAAGGGGATTGTCCCTTACTCACCTTCATCTACCCGGGTTTTGACTGTGGCTCATGTGCAGTGTGCAGTGATTCCAAGGCCCTTGCAGTTCGGCCATTGTGATCCTAGCGCCGGCATGCCAGAGTGGCATCGAGGCATGTGAGTCCCGTCTCCCCAAATCGCGTGAAGGATGAAAGGGGCGGATCTTCGCGCCCATTTGGTTGGGACTCTCCCTTAACCATCATCTGCCCAAATCAGTTTTGAGGCTGTTGCTCAATGTGACTGCCTGGCAAGCGGCAAGGAGGCAAACATGCCTTACGTTTCTTGCGCCCGGCTCTGGCCACAATTGAGCCAGGGGAACCGCTATCTTGGCACCACATTTGAGGGCAGAAGTTGCTGTCCACTCATCGGCGGTTTGGCACCCGGGGTTTCCGCTTTGCCCTCAAGACCCGAGTTTCTCAAATCCAAACCACCATGCAAACCAATTGGCGACCTGAAACCCGAACAAGAACGCAGGGTGAACCCCCGACGCACCGAAACAGGCATCGGAACCCTTCAGCAAATGTCTGCGACTCCCGACAGCCTCGCCTGCTCCCCAACCTTTGTGCTTGGCTCTTGAAGCATACGCTCCACTGCCTCAAAGGATTGAAAGCGTGCTGAAGATATTTTTTGGGGGGGTTTAAAGGGCAACCACGAGGAAAGCCGTTGTGCCATTTTGGGGGTCAACCTCAACAAGACTCACCCTCGTTCTCTCTGTAGCTGATGATCTTCGGAAAAGCAGCCTATCAAAGAGCTGCTGGTCTGCAGTCTGGTAAGCTACTTGCGAATGGATCCATTCTGTGCTAAAGTCGTGGAACTTCAAGTACAATACTTCTCAGCTTCTCCGCAAACCAGAACTATCAAGAGGCAGAACGATTCTAAGTTGTCCCGCACACTCAAAGGCTGTCACACAATCCGCAGCGTGGAATGGGGACCTTCACTATAGCACCAACACTGCACTTTGCACGAGCTGGTGCGCATGCCAGAACATCCTTCAGCCGAAAATTCTCGAAGTTGAGATCAAAACCCTGGTGCGACAGTTTGCTTGCTGGTGCTCAGGGAATCAGCCAGGGTGTTCTGAATGAACCGGAAGGGAAGCCACAAGGGATGGTTTTTCTGGGGGTCCTTCCCTCATTTACTGAGAACCAGCAAGTGCGAAGAAACACTCCCTTTTGCGTCTTGTCTTAGACCCTCCCAACTTTCAACCCCTGCATGCCTGCCTCGGTGTAAGTCTCCGCAGCCGCCTGCATCAAAGGCGTCACGTTGTGGCGGTCCCGGGCGTTGGTGTTTGCCTTACCAGCAGAGAGATCCAAGGACCAGAGTGAGGGTATCGTTGTCACCTTCCAGTCACAGGGTTCAACCCAATCAATGAATGGCCTTGGGACCCAAATTGGAGGATGAAACTCCGTAAGTCACAGTGGTTCTATCGACCCCCCTTTGGCTCTTTGTGTTGGTAACTGATCCTTTGGGTCCTTTGGGTCCGTTCGGGGGGTTGCTTGGGGGCGCCGTTCGGGTGGGGTTCCCTTCGGCTCCTTTTCGTCTCGAGGCTGGAGCTCTGAGCTCCACTAGCTTGCTCAAGACCCGGAAGTGGCCTGCGGAAGGGCTGGGGAGGAACGGGAGCAAGTGAAGCTCCAGGAGTCACATTGGAGGGTGGGGTCGGGTGAGGTGGAGTGGGTAGGGCGGGGTCGGGTGAGGTGGAGTGGGTAGGGCGGGGTGGGTGAGGTGGAGTGGGGTGGGGTGGGGTGGGGTGGGGTGGGGTGGAGTGGAGTGGGGTGGGGTGGGGTGTGGGGTGTGGGGTGTGGGGTGTGGGGTGTGGGGTGTGGGGTGTGGGGTGTGGGGTGGGGTGTGGGGTGTGGGGTGGGGTGGGGTGTGGGGTGTGGGGTGAGGGGTGTGGGGTGTGGGGTGTGGGGTGTGGGGTGTGGGGTGTGGGGTGTGGGGTGTGGGGTGTGGGGAGAAGACAACAAGCCCAAGCCAAACTGCCGTGCAATCTTGCCGCAGGGGGGGGGGGGAACCATTTCGCCAACATAACGCAACACAACTGTGAAAAGCACCCAGATCCAAATCCCATCAAGTACCCTCCCCACCAATTAACATGGAACCGGTTGGCGGGGGGTGTGGGGTGGGGGGGGGGGGGGGGCGAAAGGAGGTTGTCAAATACGCTCGATTTCCTGCCTATGGACTGCCCCGCCATCACAGCAATGTGGAGGGGTGTCTTCCCCTTCTCGCCGGTGTCCTGGGCCGTTCAAAAAAGCCAACCGCTCCCCTCGGCCTGTAACACGTTGAATATTTGGCCATGGGTCAAAACCCAAATCGGTTAGCCCCCAGTGAACGGGACCCAATCCAACCACTCAAATAGGTTCTAAAATGGGTGCACCTATCCCAAAATAGTACCATTGGTTTTGAACCATGGCCATTGTTTCTCCTGGGTGTCAGGAAAGTGCGACCCGAAACCCCATCTCTCATAATATCGTGTCTTTCTCCTGGGGGTACCCCATTAAAGAAGTTTGCTCAATTAGGAACGAAAGGCAGACCGACCAACAACCCTACAGAGCGCGCATTGCATGGCTCCTTCTCATCCACAGCCTATAAGCTCGTACGTGCTCAACGACAAAGCCATCTCCACTGCCAGGGCCAACCTTCTATCTAAGGGCTTTTGTATTCTGGGAATACACCCACTGGGTATTGACCCCCATTTAGGCACATCTCCGGATAAAACCGTGTTTTGAACCATTCTGGGTCATTTCTCCAAAATTGTAATCCCAGGGTATAATACAAAAACTCTCAGAATCTATGAACCAAGAGCATATTTCCAGCTCGAGTCTCACCGTGTTTCCCGGCGCGACCCTGCGCGCTTCGCTTGAACCCACGCAGGCGGCAAACTAAGAGACTGATTGAAAGACACAGAAATCTCGGGGACACTTCGGATCCGATTCTTTTCAGAAAAGCATCAGAATCCCAGGGGAAACAGCAATCGGCTTTTGAAAAGAATAATTGTTGAAAATAATGGTATCGGAATCAACCCCTAGAACAAACAGACCGGCGGCAGACAAGCAAAAGACAGGCAGACACAGACAGCAAACACAAACGAAGCAACATACATCATGGAAGAGGGGTCTGCGGTACTGGGTGACAGCCCTTAAGTTGGGTGGGTCAAAATCCCGTACCCCCAGTGAACGGGACCCAATCCAACCACTAAAATAGGAACCCTAAAATGGGTGGTGAATTCACCCATCCCCAAAAAGGGGATCCCAAAACGGTGTTGACAACCAGAGCCAAATTGGCATCAACCAACACATGCAAACCAACCCAGCCGCGACGCACCCCTGCCCCTTTTCCGCATGCTTTCTGGGGCTCCTGCCTGTAGCCGATCCTTGCCAGGTCCTATCGCTGGCTGTGACCTGGGCATGTTAGCACTGAGCACGCAAGCACTGAGCTCTTGCCGGACGAATTTGGACTGGGCCACGCGTTTTGAGAGCTGACAGCCCAATGGTGGAGATCTCATCCTTTGATCCTCCACTGCTCGGGTACTTGTAGCCAAAAGGCCACCTCCGATTTGAAGAGCCAAGTCACGCTGAAGGTCCAGCAAATTGCAGACTGGTTCCCTGCCGCCTGAATGGCCCTGAATCAACATGAATAAGAGGGCTGTGGGTCAAAAATAGGTGCCCGAAATGGAACCATGGAACCTTGGCAAATGGAAACAAAGACTAAAACCTGCGGTCCCCTGGTGGCTTGATTTTGACCCAGATCAACATGAATAAGATGGTGCCACCCAGCCCTCAAGCCCCAACTCAACCTGAATGAGTAAAAACCCCGCCACAAAGCAAGCAGGTGCTTCCATGTGTTCAATTGCATGTTCACTGCACTGCGCAGGGTTCTTTAGGCCGAACAATTCATAACCTGGTAGATTATTAAGCCACCAGGCAAACCAGAAATCGCCATCTATTTTTCTACCAAAACAACCAAAAAGGACACCTATTCGAATTATTCTTGGTTGACGTTGGAAGAGGAGCAAACAATTATGTTTTTAGCAGTTAAGTGGTTGGATTTCAACCACTAAACCACAATAAGCAAACATGTAACAAAATGCTTCCCAACAACCATGTCTTCAGGCCGAACAATTCTGCGCATACGTCCGTGCTGAGCATGCCGGGCATCTTGTCTCGCCGCTTCTGTGCTGCGAGCACCCAAAGCCTGGCATGGGTTCCCATGCCAACAGTTTTTTTGCCTGGATGGCTTCCAAATATGGCTCCCAAGAACATGGAACCCTGGCAGGACACATGAAGATCTGCGGTCCAATTCCTGGTTGAATTTTGACCCACACCCAAGTTCAGGAAGCCTCGAAGCTTTCAAAAACCATGCCCAGGCTGGTAATGCAACCAGTTCTTCTGCTGCACTTGTAGCAACTCAAGCGAACAGAACCTTTCAAGACTCACACTGTGAAGATGCACACTCCAAGACGGGTGTGGCTCAAAATCAAAGAGCCAGGGTTATTCATCTGGTCTTGGTTTCCATCCAAGGGGCAGCCAAAACTTGGTACCACTTTTCTTGAGCAGCCAGATGCTCCATGGCGAATCCCCGTGGCTCTTTTCGGCTTAAAGTTGTTGGGCGCCACAACTCCTCCGGCGACTCGGCGAAGTCTTGCGCCGGGCGGGCTCTTGGCCCAGAAGCGGCAAGACCTGTGCAGGCGAGTGAGACCAAAAGCCACTCGCGGCGAGACGGGCGCAAGTTGAGTCCACTTGGCTGTGGGTTAAAACCGTTTTGGGATCCCATTTTGGGGTACTCCATTGAACCTATTTTAGTGGGGATTGGGATGTTCACTGTACGGGGTTTTGACCCATGGTCACTGAGCGTACTGAAGAATCCAAAGGGCCAATCGAAGCCTTTTCAACGGTGACCGCATTCCTCATGTTCGACTGTCAAAGGCCGCAAGGGCAGCCCGCAAACATTCTCTTGCGGCACGATCCAAACATCTTCTGCGCACTTTCCCTGAAAATGGCGTCCAACCAAAGCGCCTCAAACTCGGGATCAGATTGGAAGCCCCAAAAGAACATGGTCCCACGAGTCCCATGAGTCCCATGAGTCCCATGCTCTCGCCTCCGCTTTGGGATAGTCCTTGGACATCATGCTCTCCGAGACAGAGGAGGCCTAGTAGCCCGAGATTGCCCGACGTGTCTCGGCTCGGCATGCCGTTGTGCTCAAGGTACCATGCACAGCGACTTCCATCTGAGTTCAGGATCCATCACGGGCAATGAGTAACTCAAGTAACCAAACTGTCCGTCTCGACGAACTGAAAGCCCGAGTCAGAACTTGGTATCTGTGTGTAAATATATATATATATGTAGGTTTCTTTCGGGGTATCATATACCCAAAAGTATGAAGAAAAATCAAAGGGCACACTTTCATGGCCAACATCTCTCTCTCTCTCTCCTTTTTGAAAGCAAGACCCCGGCAACAGAAAAAAAAATCGCCAAAAACCCTCCTCTTCTCTTTTTTTTTCTAGGGAGGTTGCCCCATTTTCGCTAAAAAACGCCTCTTCTGTGTTTTTTTTTCTAGGGAGCCACATTTTGGTGCGTCCTTGTGGTGTCCCCTTCCAAGCCAAACAAAAAAACATCTCCCCGCCTCATTGGAGGCGTCTGCGGAGGTCACTGAGGCCTAGAGTTCAGATTCCAGGGGCCATTCTTCGGACCCAGTCCCAACCAATGGGCCGGTGGTTTTGGGGGATTCCCGTCTATGGGCCGGTGGGCCGTGGGGTTTAGGGAACCGGTTCCCTTCTAAAACTTCGTGGCTTTTTGGGGGGGGCCCATATGTTCCATGTTTCTCTGCGCGCCCTTTGACCCCCCTTGCCATTTGGAGTCTGCAGTTGTTTTAGTGGTGTGTCGCGTGGTCGTCCCTGTTCCTTCAAGTTCAGTCGTCGCAGTCATCCCTACTACAAACCAAGAGCACCAAAAAACCAAAAAGCAGCAAAACAACTTGCAGTGAAGAGATAGTAGAGTTGGCTGGTGCAAAAGAGACGCATGCCAACGCGCTGTTGCGTGGTTGCTCCGATTGGTCATTCCCGACAGTTACCCTGCCTTGCGCACTGATCGCAGTGATGTTCTCCGAGAGTCAGCCTAGCTTTGCAAAGGCATTGCCAAGAACGCCATGCCACGGCACCTTCCTCAGAAACGTATTGAATGTCCTATGGAGGATTTGTCTTTTCTTGTGGGACCCTCTTTTGCCTGACTTTGATGGAAACCAAAAGTGAAACCGAATCCATTTTGGGGGCTCCGAATCCTACAAACACATGCCTGTGTGCACTTTGCCATTAGCTTGCAAACTACCTCCTTGAAGAGTTGCAGAACGGGAATCCATGAAAGCTTTAGTACAGCATCGCGAGTGCCAATAATTTGTGGCACTTGCAATGGTACTACGGATTGGGGCATGATCCCGGCTGATGATGCCCATAACAACGCGGTACGTGTGGTGGCTGCCTTCTAACACTATCCATGGTCACCGGCCAAGCCAAAAGTCCATAGAAGCAGCGACCCCCTCCCGCCTCTGGGGGCCTGCGTCGTGCCTGAACGACGGACTGCGATCGGTTTTGTTCAACATCTGCCACACAATGGGCGAGCATGGGACACATTAGGGCACAACGAATCCCAAGCGAATGGAATGTCCATCCATGTTCATACGAATACCCAGCCTCTGATATGGAGCTTTGACGTGAGCCCGGCCATGCCTGCCGCGGCACAATAGCTGCAGCCAGTGATTTCAAGCAGCAAGCCAGCCAAGCGGCGGGGTGGGGGTGAGTGGGGTGGGTGGGGTGGGTGACTCTCGTTGGGTGGGCTGGGTGGGGAGGTCTGAGGGAGGGTTGTGTGTCTGTGTGTCCGTGTGTCCGTGTGTCTGTGTCTGTGCGTCTGCGCGTCTGTGTGTCTGTGCATCTGTGTGTCTGTGTGTCTGTGTGTCTCCGTGTTTGTGTGACTGTATGTCTGTGTCTGTGCTTGGGTGTCCGTGTCCGTGTCTGTGTGTGTGTGTGTCACTGTGTGTCACTGTGTGTCACTGTGTGTCACTGTGTGTCACTGTGTGTCACTGTGTGTCACTGTGTGTCACTGTGTGTCACTGTGTGTCACTGTGCGTCACTGTGTGTGACTGTGTGTGACTGTGTGTGACTGTGTGTGACTGTGTGCGACTGTGTGTGACTGTGTGTGACTGTGTGCGACTGTGTGTGTGTGTGTCTGTGTGTGTGTCTGTGTGTGTGTGTGTATCTGTGTGTGTGTGTCTGTGTGTGTGTGGCTGTGTGTGTGTGTGTGTGTCTGTGTGTGTGTCTGTGTGTGTGTGTGTTGTCTGTGTGTGTGTGTCTCTCTGTGTGTCTCTGTGTGTGTCTCTGTGTGTGTCTCTGTGTGTGTGTGTCTCTGTGTGTGTGTTGTGTGTCTCTGTGTGTCTGTGTCTCTGTGTGTGTCTCTCTGTGTGTGTGTGTCTGTGTGTGTGTCTGTGTGTGTGTGTCTGTGTGTGTGTGTGTCTGTGTGTGTCTGTGTGTGTCTGTGTGTGTGTGTGTGTTTGTGTCTGTGTGTGTCTGTGTGTGTGTGTCTGTGTGTGTCTGTGTGTGTCTGTGTGTGTCTGTGTGTGTCTGTGTGTCTGTGTGTGTGTGTGTCTGTGTGTCTGTGTGTGTGTGTGTCTGTGTGTCTGTGTGTGTGTGTCTCTGTGTGTCTGTGTGTCTCTCTGTGTGTCTCTGTGTGTCTCTGTGTGTCTCTGTGTGTCTCTGTGTGTCTCTGTGTGTTTGTGTGTCTCTGTGTGTCTCTGTGTGTCTCTGTGTGTCTCTGTGTCTCTGTTTGTGTGTGTGTCTGTGTGTGCACGAGTGTGTGAGTGTGTGTATTTTTGTGAGTGTGTGTGTGCGCGAGTGTGTGAGTGTGTGAGTGTGTGAGTGTGTGTGAGAGTGTGTGTGTGTGTTGTGTTGTGTTGTGTTGCGTTGTGTTGGGTTGTGTTGTGTGTTGTGGTGTGTTGGGGTGTGTTGGGGTGTGTTGGGGTTTGCTAGGGTGTGTTGGGGTGTGTTGGGGTTTGTTGGGGTTTGCTGGGGTGTGTTGGGGTGAGTTGGGGTGTGCTGGGGTGTGTTGGGGGTTGCTGGGGTGTGTTGGGGTGAGTTGGGGTGTGTTGGGGTGTGTTGGGGTGTGTTGGGGTGTGTTGGGGTGTGTTGGGGTGTGTTGGGGTGTGTTGGGGTGTGCTGGGGTTTGCTGGGGTGTGTTGGGGTGTGTTGGGGTGTGTTGGCGTGTGTTGGGGTGTGTTGGTGTGTGTTGGTGTGTGTTGGTGTGTGTTGGTGTGTGTTGGTGTGTGTTGGTGTGTGTTGGTGTGTGTTGGTGTGTGTTGGTGTGTGTTATTGTGTGTTGGTGTGTGTTGGTGTGTTTTGGTGTGTGTTGGTGTGTGTTGGTGTGTGTTGGTGTGTGTTGGTGTGTGTTGGTGTGTTGGTGTGTTGGTGTGTTGGTGTGTTGCGTGTGTTAGTGTGTTGGTGTGTTGGTGTGTTGGTGTGTTGGTGTGTTGGTGTGTTGGTGTGTTGGTGTGTTGGTGTGT
>CAUJNA010000402.1:227500-265000 GCA_963377175.1 Effrenium voratum | reverse complement strand
TGTCACTAAACACTCTAAGGCTCTAAAAAGCTAAGTTAAACCGGAGGGCTGGTTGGGCCACCAAGAATCAACCGCGGCTGAGACTTCAAGTCTCCAGGCCCTCGGGCGAAATCCATGTTGCCCGCTCGGAGCTTCGGCATGGACTGTGCGGGGCTTGGGGCCAGCCCCCGCGCGCTCCGAGCATCCGAGCATGAGGGTCCAATAGAAGCGTGAGAGGCATCCTAGGGGTTGATTCCTCCGGTTTTCCTGCTTCCCTGTAAACCGGACCAAACAAAGGGGGAAAAAGACACATCTAGGGGTGGATTCCTTTTCCAACCATCTTTTCAACCATCGTTCTTTCAAAAACCGATCGCCATTTTCCCTGGTTTCCGGAGGTTTTCTAGAAAGATTTGGATCCCTGCAAAGAATGGGGAAGTATCCCTAGAATCCCTAAATGCGGCGAGATTACCAGACCGAATGATATTTCTAACGGAACAAATAATGGAACTCGGGGGTCCACGTTTTTTGGGATTACCCCAAAAAAACAGACTTGTTTCAGGACTTCTCCTCGGGGAAATAAACCACCGGGTTCAGGTCTATGGGGTAATCCAAAAGTGGAACCTGATCAACAATGGAACTTCTCTTCCAAATGTCACATATTGGGAACCCGAGGAACAAACAGGGGAAGTATTGGGAACCCAAGGAACAAAACGGGGAACATATTGGGAACCCAAGGAACAACAAGGGGAACATATTGAGAACCCAAGGAACAAACCGAGAAATACTGGGAACCCAAGGGACAAAAAGGGGAACATATTGGGAACCCAAGGAACAAGCTGAGAAATACTGGGAACTCAAGGAACAAAAAGGGAAACATATTGGGAACCCAAGGAACAAAACGGGGAAACAACTGGGAACCCAAGGAACAACAAGGGGAACATATTGAGAACCCAAGGAACAAACCGAGAAATACTGGGAACCCAAGGGACAAAAAGGGGAACATATTGGGAACGCAAGGAACAAAAAGGGAATATATTGGGAACCCAAGGAACAAAAAGGGGAACATATTGGGAACCCACTGAACAAAACGGGGAATATATTGGGAACCCAAGGAACAAAAAGGGGAACATATTGGGAACCCAAGGAACAAAAAGGGAATATATCGGGAACCCAAGGAACAAAAAGGGGAAAATATTGGGAACCTAAGCAACAAAAAGGGGAACATATTGGGAACCCACTGAACAAAACGGGGAAAATGTTGGGAACCCAAGGAACAACAAGAGGAAATATTGGGAACCCAAGGAACAAAAAGGGGAAAACATTGGGAACCCAAGGAACAAAACGGGGAACATATTGGGAATCCAAGGAACAAAACGGGGAACATATTGGGAACCCAAGGAACAAAAAGGGAAACATATTGGAGACGTGATCCGGAGAACCTGGTCGAGAATGTGATTCGCGCGCGAATCCCGAATCCCGAATCCCGAATCCCGGATCTGAGGATGGGGCCTTCGCAGTCCCGAATCCCGAATCCTGAATCCCGAATCCCGAAAATGTGATTCGAGTCCCGAATCCCAAATCCCGAATCCCGAAAATGTGATTCGAGGCCCGAATCCCGAATCCCGAATCCCGAATCCCGAAAATGTGATTCGAGGCCCGAATCCCGCATCCCGAAAATGTGATTTAATCCCGAAATGTGATTAAATCCCGAATCACGAAATTGGCAGCGACCTCCGGATCGCCACTCACATATTGGGAACCTGGGACCCCATATGGCCGTTTTTTTTAGGTCATTCCACTTTGACCGCAAAAAATGCTTTACGTCATTGACCTAAAACAACATGCTTTACGGCTTTTGTTCAATCGAAAAAAACTATGGGTTTCATACGGGTGATTTACGCAAATGACCGAGAAATCATGGCCATACGGGCAAATGTGGCCAAATACGGGAGTTTGACCGGAAAAAAACAGACCATGCGGGGTGCCAGGAACCCAAGGAACAAAAAGGGAATATATTGGGAACCCAAGGAACAAAAAGGGGAACATATTGGGAACCCACTGAACAAAACGGGGAATATATTGGGAACCCAAGGAACAAAAAGGGGAACATATTGGAAACCCAAGGAACAAAAAGGGAATATATCGGGAACCCAAGGAACAAAAAGGGGAACATATTGGGAACCGAACCCAAGGAACAAAAAGGGGAACATATTTTGGGAACCCAAGGAACAAAAAGGGGAACATATTGGGAACCCACTGAACCCCCAACCTTGGTTCTCCTTGGAGACAAGTAGTTACCGTTGGTAACCTACCTTGTAGTAACCATGGTTACCTACTTACACTGGATGTGTCTCAGTATACCCAACGCCATCCCCTTTACGGTTGATGACGATAAACATGGCGCCATTCCTCGCGATCACCAGCATCACCACCCAAATGGGCTTAAAACGGTCTCACGTCCAGGAACCCGCCCACACAGTTGGTTGCTTTGAATACGAAGAATACCTATCCTGAAAAACTTGGGTGCTGTAGATCCCCCAGCAAAAAGTTTAACTTTTTGCTCCCGCATCTTCATGTTCGGTAACATGGCCGGACAATGTCGGACCAAGAACCGGAGGTCAGATAGAACGAGGTACCCAAGCGCTTACCTTTTTGCTGGTTAAAAGGAAATATGAGGGACCGTAGAATTTAGTAGTTGTTGTTTTTTTTCCTGTAGAATAAGGGTACCAACTCTTTCTCCTGCAGTCTATTTTAGTAGGGGAACCGAATCTCCCAACCAAAAAAGGGGAGAGAAGGGCACTGGGAGACCTAGGAATGTTTCAGGCATGCCCTATACTGCAGCTTGGCAATCGGGTCCCTTGACTCCCGAACAAGCCTTTCCCACAACTCAGTTGGGTCTGCTGCCAAGGCACCCCAAAATGGGTCTGTCTTTTCCGGCTTCACAACCCTTGGCAGGCGAGCGACAACCATTTTTTGCAGCCCCCCTGCTAAAAATCAACAGAACCAAAAACCAAAAACACGGACTTGCCAGGAACAGTAAAGTGTTGGTTTCCCTTTAAAACCACCAAAACATGGGGTGACCTGTCAACTCCAAATTAATTCGGAGCCACCCCAGATTTGCGTCGTTCCAAGCAACGCATTGAGTGCACCTTTTCCCTTCTTTCAGCACAGTTTTAGCGCCTCAGATTTGCGCCGTCAATATAAGAACAGTACCAGATCACAAGCTCAGCTGCTCTCGCACCTGGCTGCTGTCTCCACCATCTTGTGGTTCACCCCAGGTCACGACAGCCCCAGATTCAAGAATGGCAGCAAAAGCTCTGCCAGTTGCTTGGATGCTCTGGACGTTCCTCAGCTGCTCGTGCACCTGGCTCCTGTCCCCGCCTGCTTCTGGATTACCCCAGGTCACAACCGAACCGGATTCAAGAATGGCAGCAAAAGCACCATCGTGGGTTGCTTGGATGTGACGGACGTTCCTCAGCTGCTCGTGCACCTGGCTGCTGTCTCCGCCAAAGCCTGGATGGCCCCATGTCACAACAGCTCCAGATTCAAGAATGGCAGCAAAAGCACACCGAGTTGCTTGGATGCTCTGGACGGTCCTCAGCTGCTCGTGCACCTGGCTGTTGTCCCCGCCTGCTTCTGGATGACCCCAGGTAACAACAGCACCGGATTCAAGAATGGCGGCAAAAGCACACGCAGTTGCTTGGATGTGCTGGACGTTCCTCAGCTGCTCTTGCACCTGGCTGTTGTCCCCGCCTGCTTCTGGATGACCCCAGGTAACAACAGCACCGGATTCAAGAATGGCGGCAAAAGCACACGCAGTTGCTTGGATGTGCTGGACGTTCCTCAGCTGCTCTTGCGCCTGGCTGCTGTCTCCGCCGAAGAATGGATCACCCCAAGTCAAGACAGCCCCAGATGCAAGAATGGCAGCAAAAGCACCGTGCAGCAAAAGCTCCACCAGAAGCTGCTTGAATTTGGTGTACGTTCTTCAGCTGATCTTGCACCTGGCTGCTGTCTCCATCACCCCAGGTCACAACCGCCCCAGATTCAAGAATGCCAGCAAAAGCATCGCCAGTTGCTTGGATGCTCTGGACGTTCCTCAGCTGATCCTGAACCTGGCCGCTGTCTCCGCCAAAGTGTGGATGACCCCATATCAGAACACTTCCAGATTCAAGAATGGCAGCAAAAGCACACTGAGTTGCTTGGATGCTCTGGACGTTCCTCAGCTGCTCGTGCACCTGGCTGCTGTCTCCACCAAAGTCTGGAAAGCCCCAGGTCACAACCTCGCCCTCGTGCCTCGCTCAGCGTGGCTGTCGAATCGAGCTGCCGGCCTTTTGCAGTGAGCTTTAAGCGGCGCTGAAAATGCTGCTGTGCTGCAGCCTTCAGCTCGCTGATGGGCGTCTCCGGTGAGATTTCTATGAAGCAGCCATCTCCACTAGGCAAGTGAACATCCACCTTCATGGCGAGGGAAGGTTCGTGCATGCGCATGCAAGTTGCCAAACACGAACCTGAAACACAAAACAGGAAAAGCCAACCTTTCGAAAAGCATGTTCAGTGCCAACCGTTTGCGAGGCTTCAAATCTGATTGGACGGATTCGGACAGATCCTCGAGCTGAAGCAGATCGACATCGGAAGGCGATTCCTGGCAGACTCTGAGGAAGACCATGGCGACAGCAGCGCCTTGGTCATACAACGGACACCTACTCCAAACGACCAACCGTTTTTTGAACATCATGCCGAACCCTGATGAAGGAATCTACCATGGAAAGCCAGGTTGTTCGAAAAACATAGCCTGACATAGCCTTGAAAACAAGTATTCGGAGTAGGGGGTACCACCCGGAGGGCACCCAACAAGGTCCTGAAAAATATCCGAAGTGTCGCAAAGAAGGCCAACTTGTCCTGGATGGTAGCCAAACCATTCCCCACCAGTAAACGCCAAGAAATTGCCAAGGCTGTCTTCTCATAGCTCCATTTGGCGCGGGTCAAAAAATTGAGGGCCACTTTGGCAAATGGAACTAAGGACGATTCGTCTGGTGACTAAAATTCCCTAAATGGTCATATCTGTCTGTCCTTTTTGTTTTTTGAGGGTCCTGTTTTGAAGGGAAACCAACAGCAAACTTCCGTTTGCTCAAGCCCCCTGGAAAAAATCCTAATATTTCCAGTTGTCATAGGTTCCCTTTAAAACCAACAAGGGAAAATCAAGCATATTCTTAAGTAAGTGGAAGTGAACCGCTCGTTTTCCCCGACTCTTCGCTTCGTTCGCGACGTCTTCCCGAGGCGCCTGGACACCACTCTTCCGAGAGGAGCGGCTCCTGCGAGGGCGCGAACCGCGGCGCGAACCGCGGCCCTTTTGCCGTTTGAGTTTGGTTCCCCCGCCTTTGGCAGGATTCAAAGCACCCGTGGCGCCACTTTGGGCCGGCCTTGAATTTCAACACGCCCATATACCCCTTTCAGGGGGGTCTTTTTGCCACCTTTGGTGGACAATTGATCGACCCGGTGAAGGATTCCTTTTTGAAGGGGTTGGCAAGTCTCTCAGAAAAGGTAGCCCCCCTTTCTTGGTTAACGTTGGAAGGGGAGCAAAACATTGAATTTTAGCAGTTCAGTGGGGATTTGAACCACTCAACCACAACAAGCAAACATGTAAAATGTTTCCCAACAACAACCATGCTTTGGTGGGATTCAAAGGGACACCCCAAGGAAAGCCGTTGCGACATTTTGGGGGTCCGACCTTAAATTTCAACACGCCCATATAGGGTACCGCGCAAACTGAATGATCTGGTACTTGCAATGTTCATTCAAAACAAGGTCCCCCATCAGGGTTGTGGCAAATGGAATCCGCTTCTGTGATACAACAAAAAGGGCTTTCCAAAGACTAACACCCCATATGAAGGGGGAAATTCCCGAAAGTATCACAGAAGTGGTTGAATAAACCCCGAGTGATTCCACAAGCCTGTCCCCCAATTGTTTCCGCAGGCGCGGAAAGCTTTTAGATGCAATTGGCATAGCCGAGACAATACCTAAGAGTGAGTCTCGGCTCCGACGACCCGAATCCCATTGTGCCTGCTGGCTGCACTTCCCAGTTAGCATGCATATGTTCCGCACACGTCACATGAAATGTCAGAAAACAAACAAACAAACAAGCAAGCAAGCAAGCAAACGTACAAACATACAAACATGCAAACATAGGAACGAACAAATGAACAAACCCGCAACCAACCAACAAACGAGCAAGCAAACAAACAAACAAACTAACTAACTAACTAAACGAACGAAAGAAAGAAAGAAAGAAAGAAAGAAAGCAACAAACAACCAGCAAGCAGGCAAGCAAGCAGGCACGCAAGCACGCAAGCAAGAAAGCAGGCACACAAACAACCCATGACTTGATCTTGACATTGATTCGGCCGGCCTTGAAGTGCCTCCGCCTCAGCTAAGCTTTCGCCCGAAAGGAAACCAGCGATTGTAGGGGCCTCGGGCCTCATGGTCTGAATCCCAAAGGGAACAACCCCCTATTGGGGGTGTCTCAACATACCCCAAGAATGGTGCTTTCCTTTTGGCTTCCCTTTCAAGCAAGGTAACATGGTGCTACCTCCAAAAAAAGGTCCCGCGCCCAATCTGTCAACTAGTTCTACTTTCCCTGCCCACGAACATGGAGCCGACCAAAGGGCCCCCTTTAGAGGAAAATGCTTTTCCGCGATGCCCCAGTTGGGCTTCATGTTTTTGGATGGGAGTGTTTGTTTTTGCTCAGGCCAATCCACTCAAGTATAATATAGGGTGTTATTGGAGAGGTAGTCAGGGTTCACTGAACTTTCCCAAATCAAGTGTTGATCAGTTTTTACTGGTGGCTTCCACTAAAACGATCGAAGTCCACTTTTGGAGGTTCCCTTGAAAGCGGCGAAAACGAACTGGTTCCCATTATTTCCACTAAAAAGATCAAATTCCACTTCTGGAGGTTCCCTTGAAAGCCATTAGATCTACACTCGGTGCCCGGCCAACGCTCGAGCGGAGGTTCGGACTACTGGCCGTGGCCTGGTCGCGGTTGTTCGCCTTTTTCCACCGGAAAATGGTACTGGGCTCGTCCAATTGTTTGGCGTTGGTGCCCATTGTGGGGTTGGCAAAAATATCCAGTTGTTTCTTGGGAAGCAGGTCCAAAAAATATCCAGATGGTTTCCGGGGAACCAGGTCCCCAAATGGGTGAGACCCGGAAAGAATATCCAACTGGGCTCGTCCTGCCCTATTTTTGTAGTGGGTATTGTTTGGAGAACCGAGCGGTTTTTCAGGGTAACACCGATCCCTTTTTTAGTAGCGGGTTGACATACCCTAAAAATGAGGGTATCGGGTGTAAGTGTTTGGAGCCAGTGCCCATTGTTGGGTTGGTTGAATCTCCAACTGTTTTATCTTTTTTGCGAGGAACCAGGGTCTGCTTGTTTGAACTGGACACCATCTGTCCAGTTGATTCAGGAAAAATAACGACACGGGTGTGTCTTTTTTTTTAACCACCAGGAAAACAAACAAATTCCATGCTTGGGTCTGTGAGCAATCAAAAAGCTGGCGAAAAAAAAGCATGACCCTCCAAGACCGCGTTGAAGCCCTCGTGTGAACCATCTGGCTTTTCGGGAAACCAAAAGGTGTCCCCGAAATCCGTGTTGGGGGGGCGTTTCAAGAAACTCCAAAAATGGGCGGGAATCTCCCACTGGCGGTTTGTTGTGTTTTTTTTAGGGAAACCAAAGGGAACCAAAAAAGACACGAGCCACCTGTGCGTGTTGTGTCAACGTCAAGCGTCTCGCCTGGCTGGGCTGAAGCTTTCCAGCCTCGGCGGAGGCATTCCACTGCTGCAGAATTCCAGAACCAAGTCCAGACAACTTTCGGAAATTCAGGATTCTGCAGTTATTTGTCATTTGTCCAAAACCTGACATAAGGAATAGGGAATAAGGATTGGATCCCGAAGGTTGAGATATTTACCATGAGCTCGTCGTATTTTCCAGGTGTCGCCCATTTTAAAAAAGGCAAGTAAAGGTTCTCTTTACCATGAGCCTACCATCAGGTGTCGCCCGAAAAAGAAAAAAATGCGCAGGAGTCCATTCCAACAGTTCTTGGGTTGCGCTGGGTCCCTTGGGAGAATTCTTGAGGAGGGATGAGCCGTTGCGGGTACCCACAAAATCTCTCTCCACGGGATCCAAACCTTGGAATGGCATGGCAGCTGCCACGGATCTTTCTCTTCAAACAAAAAAATAACGAGAATACCCGGTTTAGCTCGTGCAGCCAACAAAGAAGCTTCATTCTGCAATGTCAGGTGACCAGCATGAAGTATTTTGCAACTGTATTGCTTGGGTCTGGATTGTGCTTCGGATCCAAAGAAAGCGCGACATACATTTCCGACATACTATTTCCGACATACTCATAAACATTCCGAATCCTTCCCTGGCTCTAGCACGAGCGATCCGTTTTGCTGCCTTGTTCTTCAAATCTGTCTGTTCGTGCACGGACATCTCCCAATTCCATTGGCCGGGCACAAGTCTGCAACCTAACAACAGGAGTAAAACCCTGATGGGGGTTGATCGGAAGGTCCTTGGCATGGGATAATCGTTATTCGGAAAACTATGATATGCCCTAAATGGGAAAAGTATGATCGGTCAAAACTGGTTTGACCCTAAACGGAATATGGATCAACCCCCCATATCCAGGCCAAGAACAAGGCTCGGCGCAGGTCCGAAACCGCACCGAATGCCCGAAACGGAGCAGGTTCTCAGCCCGCGGCCCTGCCGCGCTCCTGAGAACCCGACCCAAGGGGCTCAAAATTCGGGGAGACCTGCCAGCTTGGGTTCCTTCTGGCGTCCTGTTTTTTTTTAAGCACACCAAAAGGGGCTCCCCAAAAAAGAGACCCAGAAGCGGATGAGTGGAAGCACTGAGACGGCACCTTCCGGGCGAGCGGCACCTTTTCCATGACCATTTGGCTGTGGCGAATTCAAAAAACCGGAGAATTCCAAAATGGGTTGCCCGATCGGGAAGTGGAAACATGGACCAAAACCTGCGGTTTGCCCCTCCGATCGTTTAATTTTGAGCCACATCCATTTCTTGGCAGGACTCATCTGCAACCCGGCCTTTGTAAACCAGAATCCACGTGTTAAGACACACCATCCGTTCGGTGAAAGGCACGTGGATAGAAAGATCCCCATCACATCGTAGATCCGTGACAAGGGTTCCACTTTTTACCTCAAGATAGGCTTAAACCCAGGGGGTCTGCTTTTTGCAAACTTTGAGGGGAAGGAACCCCTGGGTTTAAGTCTACCCTAGGGTGGTCAAAAAGTACAACCCTGGATTCGTAGATGTGGCCATGGATCAAAATCCCGTGCCCCCAGTGAACATCCCAATCCCCATTAAAATAGACTAACATGGGTGGTGAATTCACCTACCCATCAAAATGGCACCTTTGGCTTTTGACAACCAAAGCCATGTTTGGTGTTCTTCTTGAAAGGCATCGCTGGTGCATGTCCGTTTCACCCGACAAAAGCGGCCCGGCCGCAACCGCGCCCGGCAACCGCTCCTTGGCTGGGCGGTCAGCCTGCCACTGGCACTTGGGAGCTGGACGTGTCCATCAGGTCGCCTTTTGGACAAATCCCTGGGGGCATACAACCAATCTAAACCAGTGGAACCCATCAATTGAAATACTAAGCAAACTAACCTAAACAGCACAGCTATGCTTAGTCATGTTGACCCCGGATTTAGCAGCAAGTGCCATCTAGTTCTAATCAAACTAACATAACAAAGACACCTATTTTCCCATCCAGCCCGGCTACGAACGCTCCAAAGATACATCACTTCGGAATTTAAGCAGGGCCAAAGACCAAACGCCTCCCCCGGTGTGCCTGCGCCGGTTCTTGCTTCACCTCCTGGCCGAGTCTCGAACTCACAGCCAGACATCCAATATTTCATTTCAGGCCCCCAGTTTTGACAATGGGTAACTTTTGCCATTTAGTGGTGAAAGTCATGTGTTCAGTGGTTTCCCCAATGGGCATCCCATGCAACATCCAAATGTCTGTTGAGTCAGGCGCCGAAGAAAGCCCAGTCGAGTAGTAGTAGTAGTAGTAGTAGTAGTAGTAGTAGTAGTAGTAGTAGTAGTAGTAGTAGTAGCAGCAGCAGCAGCAGCAGCAGCAGCAGTAGTAGTAGTAGTAGCATTAGTAGTGGTAGTAGTAGCAACAGCAGCAGTGGTAGAAGTAGAAGTAGAAGTAGAAGTAGAAAGCAAACTAGTAGCAGCAGTAGCAGTACCTGGTCTTAAGAAGGGGGTATGATTTGGGGTATGGTTCGGAGGTATGATTCATGGTATGCTTCGGGGCTATGATTCGCACAGGTCGAACGTCCATCCTACACTAAACCCTGGGGACCTTAAAAAGGCACACACCCACATGCATATATGTACCAGTCCCTGGGCCACGTACCCCCCCCCCCCCCCCCAATGGTATGGTCCCCCCACTCCCCCGCATCATCCGCATCTTGGGGATAATGCTGGCAATGCTGGGGATGCTGTCCAGTACCGTGCGAGCCCTGCAGCTTCGGTCCCAGACCCCCTTTCACCCCGTGAACCAACACCCCCGCACCTCTCCTAAATCAACCCAAACCCAAACCCACCCGAAACCCACCGCAAACCAACCCTGAACCAACCCTGAACCAACCCTAAACCAAACCAACCCTAAACCAACCCCTAACCCCCAACCACCCAACCACCCAAACCAAACCCACCCGAAACCCACCGCAAACCAACCCTGAACCAACCCTGAACCAACCCTAAACCAACCCACCAAGCCTAAACCAACTCCGAACCACACCCCAACCACCCAACCACCCAACCACCCAACCACCCAACCACCCCACCACCCCACCACCCCACCACCCCACCACCCACCCCACCCCCACAGGGGGGGGGGGGTTGGCCCAACCACCCAACCACCCAACCACCACCCCACCACCACCCACCCCACCCCCACAGGGGGGAGGGGGAGGGGGGGGGGTCCACGGCCTGGAACATATATACCCTCCCACCAAGCAACTTGGAGCCTGACAGGAGGGGCCTGGAAGACAATTGTCCTTTTCGAGGGACCCCCTGCCCGGTTCCATGTTCCTCAATGGGAGGGTATGAACATATATCTATATCTATCTATATATATATATATATATGGATATGGGTCAAATTTGAACCACCAGGAATTGGACCGCAGGTCTTGGTCCATGTTTCCACTTACCAGCTATGTTTGACCCCAACAGCCATATATATATATATATATATGCCAATCACCACTAAAATAGGTTCTAAAATGGGTGGCGCACCTACCCCAAAATGGGATCTCATTGGTTTTGACCTACAGCCATATATATATATATGTATATATATATATTATATATATATATATATATCGAAAACAAAAAAACACCCAAGATCTCCACCTGGATGCCCAGCTCCAAGCCTCTACGTCCCCCTCTGGCAGCTCGATGCCCAGCTCGGGCAAAGCCTCGCCACCGAAAATCTGGGCTCTCCGTTTTCTCGGCGCAAAAGCGACAAACTTCTAGCGGGCTAAATTCAAGACAACCACGAAACTGCGGCTGAAAAACTGAAAAGCCCAAGTACTAGCTCATGGTGGTTGTTCGTTTAGTTCTCCTTGAAAAGCGTTTTAAAAAAGGGGGACCAACTAAACACACAACGACCCCCCCATAACTGGGCAGTCCGTATATAAAACATCTAAAAAGCTAAGAACCGGATGGCTGGATGGGGAGCCACTCAAAGCAATGTCTGGGCTGGACTGTCCACTTTGCACCTGGATTTCTTCACGTCGAAAGAGGCCCTGATACGGAAGCAAGGGAAGCGGAGCGCGTGACCAGTACCATTGATCCTTCCATGTCTCCAGCTCCGTCTGCTTCCTCCCATCCAAGTGTTCCATCCATATGGTTGTGGCGAATTCAAACCGGAATTCCAAAATGGGTTGCCTGATCGGCAAGTGGAAACGCGGGTACCAAAACCTGCGGCTTGCCCCGCCCCCCCGTTGAACAATTGAGCCACACCCATCTGGCTCCATCTAATTGATCACATCGTCACCACGGCGCTCATGTCCCAGCGCTGACTCACGTCCGAACCCCGGCCTCCAGCTGCTCTGATACAAGCACCTGCCGTTCGGTCGGGCTCATGGGCTCCCAAGTGGTTCGGAGCATGTTCAAATGGCTGTGGGTCAAACAGGGCTGCCCAAATTGGGTTTAATTTTGAGCCAAAACCCGCGGCCCGCTACGATTTGGCTTGCTCGTGCTTGAGATGGCTCTGATTTCAAGCTGGACGCTGGGCACTGCGCAAACAGAAATTCGGCCAAGCCCGGGCCGCTTTCTTTGCTCTCAGGCTGGTCCAAACCCCTGCCCTACTTGGAGTTGAATCTTAGTTCTTGTAAAAGGAAAAAAATGAGTGAGAATGCATGTCCAGCTCTAGGTGTGGGTGGACTATCAATACTGGCAGCTCCGGCTGATTCCCCGGAAAGCCAATCTTGTTGGACAATGACACGTTAAACCCCATCCGAGGTTGATGTGATGCCACTAGATGTGACAACAACCCATTTCACCTTGCAACAACCATATCCAAGAACATGCAAGTCTTTCAACCAGTATTCACGTCGACAGTTCACCGCACAACTTTTACGGCGCGCATCCTTTTGGGAAACCAGCATGGGGGTCCCGTAAAAGAACCTGGAGTCTCCCAAGGACCCGAAATAAAAAATGGGTCCGTGACCCCTTTCATTTTCGGTAATGACCAACCATTTTTTAAGGGTCCTTAGGGAGACTCCAGGAAGACGCATCCGTATTGCCCTGGGCTTCCGTGGACTCATCTTGGCCGAGAAAAGATCCAACTCCGTCGGATCTGTGGATTGACTGTCGGCTCGGTTTTCCCGAGGCGAGCTAAGCTCACCAAGTGTCAACCGTTGCAGGCGCTGCAAATGTGGCTTCTGGACTGACAGCGAAATGGGGCCGAGTCTGTGACAAGGTGTCAAAACTTTGGTAACTCCCAAATGGTCGGCGTCACAAGTTCCCAAGAAGGGGCCCTAGTTTTGGGCTGTCCGTTTTCAGATCTGCTAGAAGTGAAAAGCGTTGAGCGGGCGAAATTCGGACACTCAACAAAACAAACTGCGAAAAGCTGTTTAACACCCCCCCCCCCCAAAAAAAAAAAGAACATGGGAAGAGGCTTAACCCCAAGAAAAGCTGCACCAACTAAACCGATCCGGGCGCGCGGGCCCCGTTTCCCGCCGCCTCGACCGCCTTGGGGCTGAGCCCCGCCGCGGCCAGAAGCACCGCCGCGCGGCCCAGCTTGTCCTCCGGCGGCTCGGAACTCGGAAAACTTGCGATCCGCTTCGAGCGGGGCCCTGAGACATGGAGGGAACTGGGTTGTGCAGGGATCCGATGATCCGGATATGAAAAACACCGATCGAGCCTTGCAACTTGTAAATGGTGGGCTCCAACTTTAGTTTGGAGAAAAACTATGTTTCAAATGGTTGCAAAATGAATCTTTCAAGGAGCCCTGTTGTGGTTGCCTTTTTTCGGGGACCAAAGCAACTGGGGTTTGGTGCTCTAGGCAGAAAATCAGGGAATGAACCCGATTTAAACCATCCCTTGCTGGTGGTTTCTCCTTTTTTCGGGGACCAAAGCAACTGGGTTGAGGTGCTCTAGGCAGGAAATGAGGGAATGAACCCTATAAATTATAAATCACCCTTTTTGCTGTCCTTTTCTCGGGGACCAAAGCCTGGGTTCCTTCCATTTCTCATTCCCGTGAGCACCAGCAAGGAAACATACATGCTTTCTTGCATACACATGTGTAGCTACCTGTGGGTGGGTCTTTTTTTTTAGGGAGGACCCCCTTTTTTGTGGCATAAAAGGAAACCTTTTGAAAGCACAGTATATACTTATATCTGTTTGTATGTATAATGAATGTGTATGTGAGCAATCCTTGGTGCCTGCACAACATCGGTCAACCTCCCTCTCAGCTTCTTTGGACTGGAATCCTCTGGTCGATGCTGGGTGTCCTTTCCTTTGGTAAACACTAAGCTGTGACGCACCAAAAAAACCGATGGTCCGTGCCGATTGGCGCCGAGTTTGGCCTTCTCACAAATGGGCGTGGCTCCAAATTAAACAGGTGGGGTTGCGCAGATGTTGGTCCATGTTTCCCCTGACCAGGGTTCCATTTTGGCTACCGGTGTTTTGAGCCACGGCCGGAGTGCAACCTCAAGGCCTACGCACTCTGCGCCTTTGTAAGCATCTTGGCACCGAAGTACAGCAGCACCTGCGGTGTAACATATTCCCATGGCGATCGGCGTTGCTGGCCGATGCGATCGCAGCCTGTAGCGGTTATTTTTTTTTTTAAGGATACATGAGAAGCCAAGGACAGGTTCGCAATGGGTACGGAGGAAACTTGTAGCTTGTTTGCTTGATGAATTCCGACCGCTCGTGCATCATTCAGTTCAAAGACCACCCACTTTGCCAAGTCAGAAAGGATCCCTAGGCTGCAGCTACACAGCCAATCGAGAAGTGCCTCAAAGTATCCTCCTTGTCTATGCTTGGACAAGGCTGAAAGGCAAATAAAGCCTCCTGTCATAAGCGAACAAGTCCGCTCCAGCTTAAACTGCCCTGTCAGCTAGGCGCCCCGCAGTCATGGCACTAGTGCCTCAGCGCGCTGCATTGACTGAAGGCCTTGTCAACATTCCAGGAAGGCCCGACTGTGGATGGACAAAATTGTGCGTGGTGCGAACGGATTTCGTCCATGCACAGTATTGCCTTGACGTGCCAAACAGCTTGGACACTGCCAGACTGTCAGTGCCAGCCACCAGCTGCAGCTGGCAACCCGAGACAAGAAACCACAAATGTTCCGGGCTGAAATAAGTGTCTTTCTTTGAGAAATTTTGGCGCGTCCAACCGAAAAAGGGCACTTCTTGGAGAGGTCGATCAGTTTCCAGGCTGTGCACCGCGCTGCCATGCCGTGCTGCGCAGTGCAAGGGAGTGTCACCCTGGATGCTCTTCTCCTGCAATGCACACTCGGCTGAACCCCGTGGCAAGCCGCAATCATTCTCTGAAGCGGACGGAAACCTTGCGGAGCCCGCTTCTGTGTGTCAAAGCGTCATGTCAAGTCTTGAAACCCTTTGCGCCATGAAGATTCCATTCCACTTCTTCTGAGCTACAATCAGCAGGTCCGCGACCAGACATAATGCTTGGAAGCACGCCTCCACATTGGCCTTGGCAGCCAGCAGAAGCCTCAGAACGCAGCTGGGGAGAAAACCAGCCGAGCATCTCTCGCTCTGACTGAACTCCAACACAAGTTTGGTATTTTCGTAAGCACGTGCAGTCAAACATCCCACAAGCCACAAGCCTGAACCCTGTCGGCCGCCCTCGGCTTTTTTCGCTCCTTGCTCCGCCGGGCCTCAGTAAGGCGACCATTCGCTTTCCGCATGTCGTCACGCAGATTCAGGGAAACTGCTGGACCATAATTTGTAAACATGAGCAATCACTGGACTTGAACATCTGAACAAAACAGTAACACGCAAAGAAGCAGTGGGTGAAGCACTGGAATGGTGCAGCGCATCAACTGCCAGTTGTGCAATCTGCCAGCTAATACTACGATACTGCTACAACTACAGCAACTAGCTCCTCCTGTCCTGCTCCTCGCACTCCTACTCCTACTACTACTCCTCCTCCTACTACGACTACAACGACGACGACGACAACGACGACGACTACTACTTCTACCACTTCTACTTCTGCTACTACTCCTGCTGCTACTACTATTACCACCTTCTGCTGCTGTTGCAACTGCTACTGCTGACACTCCTGCTTCTTGCCCCTGTTACTACTGCTATGAAACGGCGATGATGGCCGGGGCCAGGATAAGGAGAATCACACCAAGGATTGTTGTCATTTATCCATGAGGGTGTAGCCTACTGGCTCCAAGCCAAACCATTTTCAGTTTTATATATGTTCATATATTCATATTTGTAGCCTGTGCCAAAGGGTGTCTTATTTTTGAGGGTACCCTTTTAGAGGTTGCTTTCAAAGGGACCACCATTTTGTCGGGGGGGGGCCTCCAACAAATTCGACGCACAAAGAGGCCACTGGTCTCCCCAGTGGTTCGAACGGGCCTTTGCCAGACTTCTCCGTGACGAGTGGTCCGGCTTCAGCCCGCGCCTCCGGCCCGGTATCCCATAAATCGGCCATGGGTAGACACCAGAAATCCAAAAAAAAGGCTTCCCAAAGACGAACACCCCATATAGAGGGGGGGATTCCCTTGTATCACAGAAGTGGGAATAAACCCCTTGATTCCACAACCCTGGAGTAGACACCCAGACGATTCCATGGCTCCCGAAAAAGGACCCCGAAAAGGAAGACTCAAATGGGTGAACATCAAACCACCAGGGGACCACTTACCAGGGTTCCATTTGGGGTACATATTTTTGACCCAGAGCCAAATGGAGAAACCTAACATGATCACCGACGTCATTCTTTCGTAGAGCATTGCTTGTGGGAGAGTGAGTTTGTTTCGCAGACTGTTCCTGCCTCAGCTTGATCATGCTCAAGGTAAGCTCCCGAAAAAGGACCCCAAAATAAAAGACTTAAGTGGAAGACTGGTTGAGAGGTGATCGTCCCATGCGGCTCAAGAACGTGAAGATGTTGACACAAAATTCGCCCATGGCTGATCTCTCCCAAAACCCAAGCAAATACCCACAAAACTTGGTTGACGAGCAACAAATTGAGATCTTTAGCGGTTGAGTGGTTGGACTTCAACCACTAAACCACAACTTGCGCAAAAATGCGCAACATGTGTCCCCACAGCAACCCATGCCTTCAGGCCGAAGAGTTCTGCGCATACGTCCGTGCGGATGCCGGGCCCTTTGGTCTCGCCCTTTGGTCTCCTTTCACCAGACTCCTTTCGGGCTTTAGGACTTGCAGTCATACGAATGTTGAGCTCATGGGGGCTGGGGGGGGGGAGGGGGGGGGGAGGGGGGCCCAAATAAGCCCTAAATAAGGCCTTATTAAGGGCTTAACACGGGCTTATTTGGGCTCCCTCCCCCTCCCCCTCCCTCCCCCCCAGCCCCCATGATGAGCCGAAAACGGGATGTCCTGTGGACCACGGGGATGGCAAATGTCTCTTGAGATTCTTGAGAGGCTTTGTTCCTTTGCAAGTGCCCTGTGAGATGTTCGCGGATATGAGAGGTGACAGCAGGCAAGACTGCCTCAGTGAAATCGCTTGGACTCGAAAGAATGGAACAAATATCAATCAGGCAACGAGCCGAACGCAGCCAAATCAACATGACGCAAACACTCTACACATTTCTATTGACGTAAAACAGCCGAACCCACGAAGTTTATCAGGCAGGCAAAGCCTTCGTGACACCTACCAGGAATCCAAGCGAATCATGTATCGAAGTACACCTGCCATGCCCTGATTATCCCCCGCAACTGAAGGGAGAGGGGGATGGGGGGGGTTCCAATGATTTATCTAGCCTCTCCGATAAAAGGGAAAATGGAACCATTCATGGAATTCCAGGGTCACCCTTGTTAAGGGGTGGGGATATTATGTGCTCCCCTGCCTCACCATCTTCTCGTACATCTCTTCTGCAGCCGCAATGTCACCCTCGTTGGCGCAAAGCTCGAGGTACACATTCCTGAGAGAGCGAGACGAGCCTTGTTTCGAGAAGACAAAGATTCCAGCAGTGCAAGGCATGCGTCCTGCACTGAAACAGGATTTGCATGCACTGCACGGCAAATGAATCAACATATTATACCGTCTTGGAGATGGGGTGAAGCTGCAACTTCTGAGGTCGCAAACCAGTGTATCGTCTCAGTGCAGAACTTCGCTGGTACCATGGTGCGATGAAAACACGCGTCCCCAGCGCAAAAGCGCGCGCGTGCGCGTGCTCGCGCACGCGAACTCCAGTGCTCACTCGCCAAGCAGCAGCATGGAAAGGCTGCCCTCCTGCAGTCCACGGAGCGGCAGGTTTTCAGATGGCAAATGGCAACCAGCACCGTCAGATCCCCGTCCACTTTTAGTGGATCTGACTTTTAGTGGGTGCCAATCGAAACCCAAACACGAATTCAATGGAAACCACGAAAGCCTAAAAAGCTGAAAGGCTAAGGGGATGGCCAGCCACCAAGCATTGTCAGCGATCAGTTGATCCATTCTGACCAACTGATCAGTGTGAGTATAATGTGCAACGTCAGGCAACAGGAGCCAGCAAGTATCAACATCCAAGATAAACCAACCCGAGAAAAGTCGCAAGATCTGCGTGCCACGCAAGGGCTTGATTCCCTGGCATTCTACCATAGTCAACCCCTCAACCCAACCTCGGACCGACCGACCTCAACCCACCACCACCTCAACCCGACCACCCGGAGTCTCCATGACCCTCTAAAACTGGGGTCATGACCCAAAATAATGGTTGGTCATGGCCCCATGCTTTTTTCGGGTCCAATTCGGGAGACTCCAGGCACTTGTTTTGACCCAGGACCTCAACCCACCACAAACACCTCCAACTCCCAACCTCCACCTCAACCCGACCTCCACCTCCACCTCCCAACCAGACCTCCACCTCAACCCGACCTCCACCTCAACCCGACCTCTACCTCCCAACTCCGCCCTCGGCCCTTTGGGCCCCCCGCCACATCCGCCAGCAGCTTCGCCCAGCCCCGCGCGCCCCGCGCGGCGCGCGGCGCGCCGCCGGCGGCTTCGGGAGCTGCGAGCTGCAGCTCGGAGGTGACCTGCGCAGCGAGGTCTATATATAGAGTTTGTGTTTATTATGTTTATGTTTATTTATTGTTTTTTGGAGGGGGAATCTGTGCATGTATTGTCTTCTCTTTGTTTTTTTTTTGGGGGGGGGGTCGTATAACCACCTTCATCATCCGAATTGGGTCCTTGACATTCTTTTCAGTTGAATTGGGTTATAGGAACAGCTACTCTCCCGTACAAACATGGAACCTCACAGGGGGGGGTCCTGGACCTTTTTCTTTACATTGGTAGGTATCATGTTGCTGGACGTGAAGGGTAGGTTGACTTCAGAGTTCCACCCAAGATAGACTTAAACCCAGGGGGTCTCCTGTTGGGGGGAATTAACCCTGGGTTTAAGTCTACCTAGGGTAGCTAAAAGTAGAACCCTGGTTGACTTGAATTTCGTTTTTGCCTTTCTCTGTTGGGTCAAGGACAGGCCTTCGCAAAAAAATCGAACCCCGCAAAGGGGATTCTCTGCGGCGGTTGTGGGCCAGGCAAGCAGGCATGACCATTCCATTCCTTTCCATTCCGCAGCCCACGCTTTTGAAGAAACTGAAGCCCATCAATCGGATTCGGCCACCAAAGGCCATACTTAAGCCATGACCAAACTGCCTGGACCAAAATGCCTGTTCACAAGGACCCAAATGCCATGTATCATATCAAAAATGTGCCTTTTCAGGCCAAGGGGCCGCTCCACAAATTGGTTGCGTGGCTCCAAGTCCATCTCTCATCTCAACTCACTAAATGGGTGTGAGTCAAAATTAAGCCACCAGGAATTGGACCGCAGCTTTTTTGGTCCATGTTTCCATTTTCCAGGGCAAGCCATTTTGGGGTAACCCTATTTTTTGACCCAACTCACCACATCTTAGATTGCCCCCACCTGCCCCCCTTTCGTCAGCAGAAGCCCCGGCTCCCGGCAACCTCGGGCAGGAGGTTGCAACAGGCGCAATCTGTGAGGGATAAAACCTCTCAAGCCATGCGGCTGATAGTTGTTCAAACAGATGGCTGTGAGTCAAAAAAGGGTACCCAAACTGGAACCCTGGTACCTGGAAACAACGACAAAAACCTGCGTAAACCCTAGCTCTGTAATTTTGAGCCATACCCAGATCAATGCAGCACAAACAACTGGCAACTGAGTTGAGGTGTGCCTCAAGACAGCTGAATATGCAGCCCGGGGAGTTTGCGGCCGTATGTGTGTGAGACGCCTGCCCACTAATCCTGCGTGTTTCGATCTTTTGCGGAAGCTCTAATAAAAAGACGCACCGGAAAATGATGAGGGCATGCAAGCATCGCTCATGTGCCTCAATGATATGCGGACGCAAAGCCTACCACTGCCTTTTCCAAGTATCGGGCGTGACCACAGGCAGCTAAGGCTGCCTAAGCAAGGCAGCATCCACACCTGCACGTACAGGCACAGCCAAACAACCCGGACAACGCATGCACCTCCATCCTCTATGGCTTCCCTGCTGTAATTTCATCGGCCCGCAGCGAATCTTTGCAAGGGAACACCACATACACTTTTCTCCAACAAACGTTCTGGTTGACCAAGAACCACTGGCCATTCTTGGGCCAACTAGGTCCATCTCTGCTCGCAACGGAGCCGCGTGTGCCCAAGGCTTCTGTTCATGCGGAACATGACATGGTTCCTGCCAAATAGCTGCATCCGTACTTGCTAATTTCAATCCAAATGTTTCATTTTCAGGATTTGAGTGATCACATGAGTCACAATCAAAACCCGGTACAAAAATCGTCGACCCAGAACCATGTAAAGAACTAAGCAGGCGGATATCCGCAGCTATTTATGGCAAGGGGATCGTCCCTTACGAACCTTCACATACCCGAATCGGTTTTGATTGTGGCTCACATGGCTCGAAATGCAGGGCGGACCGCCGGACACCGACGAAAGCCGTCGATCGACCCTCCTTGCCTCGTCGCCGCGCTCTGCGAGCCGGCTCATGGGAAACACCGTGCGCAGCCTGGCGTGCAGCCTGGCCGCGCATGCTGAGGGTTGGTTAAGAATTCATGATCTTCATGTTGCTTGGGTTCTGACTACTTTGATTAAAAACAAAAAACTTAGGCAGTTTTCGATTGCCGAGGGCTGACTGCGGGTCTGAGTGGCAAAATGTAGGCTTCCAGGAAAGCTGGGTTGAGGGTTGACGTTGGGCTGTTTCAGGGTTGAGTTAGGGCGGATTTTGGTAGAGTTGGGTTGGGGTTTGGTAGTGGGGAATCAGACCACTTTTGGAGGGGCCCCGCCCCCCTATGAAGAAACTGGGGTTGATTAACCAGGGCTCAAGTAACCAGCGGACGCCCGGCCTCTCAATCTCCTCCTCCTTCTCTTTGCTCAGCTGGTGAAATCCAGGCGGCAGGCTGGTAGCCTCGGCCCTCGAGCGCCGCGGTTCGCCGGAGACATGCTTCTGGAAAGCGGCCACGAAGAAGCCTTCCTAAGGCGTGCAATGGGGAAGCACCGAACACGAAAGGCCCTGCAACAAGAATGCGAAGATGCGAGGCACCTCTGCGTTGGTGTATCTAGGTGAGCAATGGTTCCATTACGGTACCTCGTGCTCAATGCGACACGGACCAGAAAAACACATGTCACAGCGGCCCAAGGTTTAGAGATCCCTTTGCCGGTCTCTGGGTATCACAGATTGCCGCATTCTTGACCAACCCTCCACGTTGGCGGACATCTCCCCTCGGTTGACCCAGGTCATGGAATCTTCGGGGGGGCTATGAAAAGGGGGGCTATCCCTGGATAAGCCCAGGATAACCCAAGGATAAGCCCTTAATAAGGCCTTATTAAGGGCTTAAGGGATAGGGGGGCTCCCCATAGCCCCCCTTGGGGGTCCATCAGGCATCTCCCACGGTGCTTCGAAAACCCAAGTGGCCGTGTCCCAGCGGTGCGGCAAGACTTGCAGCATGCTGCCGCCCAGCAAGTCGGCATCCAGGGCGGTAGCATCCCTGTGGGCCTCAAGGCTGCAACGCATGGGGCATGAAGGGATCAGCAGCGAATCCTGGAACTACAGCGACACTTGGCCATGGATCAAAATCCCGGTTACCCCCCAGGGAACATCCCAATCCCCACTAAAATAGACTAAAATGGGTGGTGCAACTACTCGAAAATGGTACCCACAGCCACTTCATAAGCTCAATAGCTGAAAACCAAGAGGCCAGCTCCCCAATCTGATCAGCAGCAAAGCGTCGCATCAGTGCATGTGAGTATCAATTGATAGGGTTCTTCGAGATCTTTCTTTCCTTGCGCTGTCCTGCGTTCACCGTGGAGAGGTGATACAATTCAGAAGCTCAACGCATCTTTCTCTTTCCCCTCAAAACGCCTACATCCACAAGTTGGCCCGAATCCTGTACAACATAGATTTAGATGACCAACACGATTCAAGAGGCCCCAGTGCTTGATCTCCTCTCTGGTGGAGCTCCATTAAGTTAAGTCCTTGATTTCCCGCTCGCCACCAGGTTCTTGGGGTGAACATATCGACCTGGTGGCGATCCCCCCCGCGCCTCCAGAAACTTTGCACACTGCTTCTGGTTCTGCCACGCATCGAAGGTGCAGGTGGAGTAGACCAAGACGCCTGCGGTCTTTTTGATCAGAATTTGCAAGCCTGTTTGAAGTTTGTGTTTTTTGTTCATCAGCATCTTTGCCAACTTGAACTTGAAGTCTTGGGGGTCTCATGAGCTTCGAATCGGCTCCACTTTGTCTCCCTTAAGGCCCGTACGGCTTGCCTCCGCAATCACCTGTTACCCTCCGCGGTTGAATTTCATGGTCTTAAGGGGGGGTCGTGGGAATTAGTGGCGGGTCTCAAGATTCTTTGGCCAAGGAAAGCATCGAAGACGAAGCATCCGTCTCCATCCCGAATACTGCACCCCGCCCCCCCGAAACGAAGTCTGCCCGCTGGCACCAACCAATCTACGCTCCACTCCAATCAGAGCTCGGAGGGAGGTGAGATCCTGAACCCATGCCAACCTTCATCCCCTCACCGCCCGCACTCCGAATCGGAAGACTCTAAAAGGTGAACAACTTTTAGTGGGTCTAGATGGAAACCCAGCCGCCAGAAACCAACCAAAAAAAAAATCACTTCAACGCCTCAGGAACGGGATCGGGGTAAACCCTGGAGGCTCCCTAGGGCGCCGAATACCGTATCCGGGGACGCCAATCGAACACCGGGGACCCCTCAAAACGACCGTTTCGAACCAGCGGGGATCGGGGATACGGGAGCGGGGGGGTTTGGGGGGGATTCCAACTGGGCGCCATTTCCCACATCAAACCTTGGTCAAGGTGCATCAAACGGGGGAATCCTCCCGTATCCCTGGGTTCCCCCTGCATCCCTAGTTGGTTTCCCTGATTCTGGTTGAACCGCCGGCTCGGCGGCTTTTCGCTTTAGACTCGGCCTCCACTTTTCAGGGCACGCCAGGCGCTCTGCAGCAGGGCCCTTTGCTTGCGAACCTCAGACCCATTGGGGACTCCAGGTGGGTGGGGCTTCCAAGAAGAAACCCATCCCCAAAATGTGGAGGTCCCCCGATTTTTGTTGAGAAGCCCCCCATGTGAGGGAAGCAACCCAAAATGAATGAACATGGAAATGGGTGGAACTCTGGCATGCAGGAGTGAGGAACCTATCTTTGGACTGTTTTGCAATGCCCGACCCCCCCCGCAAAAAAAAAAAAAAACGCGTTAAACTCAAACAAGAACAACAAATGATCGTTTGCTACATTTAACGACCGCGACAGATCTCAACCCTGGCATGGGTGAGCCCATCTGTGACAGGCTGGCGTGTGACCATTTCGCCAAAGGCATGCCCAAGCCTCGTTCACAAGCTACGTCATATGGCTACGAATCTTCAGTTGGGGGCCCTTTGGTAGGCATCATTTAGGTGGGGAATCATGTCAACCAACCACATATAAGTGGTTCCCTATTAAAATTCAGGGCCATATCTGAACGAATAGGTGCGCTGGATGCGTGTCTGCACAACTTTCCAGGTGTCAGTGATGAGTCTTGCCCGCTCTGATAATTTTCCTATCGATTGATCGACGTCGAAAGTGGAATCTACGCCCCGTGAAGGGGCTGAAAGATTTTAAGCCCTGATCTCAAGGCTTCAATTGCAAGGATGGCTGACACTGACTGGAGTGAGAAGCACAGGGACAGCAAGTCTGATACGATCACTGCTCGTTGCTCGTGGTCGATGTTGACCCTTTCGCGATGTGTTGCAGGGCCCAACTGGCCATCAAAGGCCCTTCAACACACCACACCACACAACCCTGAGATGCTTCACTGGCAAATCAAGCAGACATGTTCCATGTTCGACACATGCAAAAATACTCTTTGAGTGATTGTGTCTAACTTAACGATGGAAATAGGTACAAGGGGAGCAGCAGCTTCCTTCAATCCTCAGAAGCCTGCCTACCTCATACCTGAACCTTCCTGCATGCTCAAAGTTTCCGCCTTTTCGCTACGAATTGCCGTTTTGGGCAAATGCGCGTGTTTTTTGCCTGCGGCTTTCTTTGCTCAATTTGGGTGTTAAGCGCAATCTACCCAAATCTACCGGCGAAAATTCCCGACAAACGGGCGAACATTCCCGACTGCGGCGCAAACAAATATGACCGCCGGCGTTTTTGTTTGCCCGAAAAGCATCTTTTCAAGCCAACGACCAAAAACACGTGTTTTTGTGCCAACGCCTAATAGTGTTGACCCCTGGAAGGTCCAGGTATGAGCTTGGGCCCTGGACGGCATCCACTTCTGTCTAAGGGTAGGTGCTGACTCCGCGTCACACTTGAATAACCAGAACTTAGGTCACTTGCATCCTTGATCGCACAGCCTTTGCAGCCTTTGCACCTCACATGGTCAGGCCAGAAGTGGCTGCGGGTCAAAAAGAGATTCCCAAAACGAAACCCTGGTAAATGGAAACATGGATGAAAACTTGCGGTCCCCTGGTGGTTTAATTTTGCCCCATACCCAAGTAATGATTTCCAGCCCCAAGTGAAACTCACGCTGCAAAGACACTTCACCGCACACGGCTGAACCGCAAGCTGTTCGAGCTGAACAAACAAAGCACAAGCAAGCTTTTTATTCGGACGTGTGAAACATCGGACCCAGTTGCATTTCTTTTGGTTGGATTTCTTTTGGTTTGCAACAGGAGAACTCCTTTAGAAGTCTCCAACAAACGGGAGGCGTTCCGAACCCACCGCGCCGGCTCGGCCTGAGCGCCCGGCGAGCGGGTTCTTGGGCCCTCGGGAGGAAGCTGCGCCGCGGAGGAGGGCCACGGGCTCCTTCGGACCGAGTTCCCTCACCGGGCGGTCCGTTTTCAGCTGGGTGAAATTCGGAAACCCGACCACCAAACATCAGCTGAAAAGAGCTAAGAAGCAAACCACTTAGAAAAACGAAGTGATCAAGCTACCAGTAGTTCACCCAGTAAGAGCTGGCCACAAATGCCCACTGCTCCTTGCGCACATTGCCCTCACAGGAGCAGGGGGCGTCCAGCAGAATGGCATCGAAGGCTTCCGGCGCCAAGTTGCCCATCTCCTGGCCGTCTGTCCTCGTCACCTTGGCGTCAGTCACTCTTCTGTCGAGACAGAACCAGGCCGGCAGCTCCCTGTACCCATCCGCAACAACGTGGGAAATCCAACTGCCATCCAGTGAGCTGGGTTGCTTGCCAACATAAACTATGTTACTCTCTTGCGCAAGATTAGAAAACTCAAAAAGCGCAAATGATGCAGTGCCTTCTTTGGGCATCGAGGGTAGTCATCTCTCCACGTTCCTCCTATGGCACGTGCTTCAAGCACTCACCGGGGCCCTGTCGTATCGCTTGCCGTGTTACAAGGTCGGCAGTGTGATTTCAGGAGTCACAAATTGTGTCCGGGATGGCTGGCATCCGATTCAGTCAATTCCAAGTCAATTCACAAGGACGGTGCGTGGTCATCATCCATTTAATGAGATGGATAGAATCATGTTCGACGGAATTTGTATGAGCATTCTAAAAAAACAACTGACCGCAGCTCACAGCCTCAAATCCCCCCAATCCCCTGTCATGGGCGTACCATCCATCTATTCACTCCTACTATGTCAAAGTCCTTCAAGTGGAACGAAAACCTGAATTCACCCCGCAACAAACGAACCCTCATATGGTCCTGGGTCAAAAGCCAAATTGTACCCCCAGTGAACGGGACCCAATCCAACCACTAAAATAGGTTCTAAAATGGGTGGTGAATTCACCTACCAACCAAAATGGGACCCAAAACGGTTTTGACAACCACAGCCGTATGCAGATTGCTTTTGTCGAGGGACGAGCACATCCACAAGGCCCGACCGCAGCAGGTTCGTCCGGAGCTTGTCCGCCCGCTCATGGCCTGCGACGGACCCCACTGACCATGTCAGGGCCACCACAAATGGCTACCCTTCCTCCAACAAACGTAGCACCTGCGGGAAGGTACCTGGAAGATCAGTTTACCGTATACCCTGAAAGGAACTCCCTGTGAGGTGCTATCTTCGTGGAAGGGAGGGTAGTTCGATTGAAATAAACAACATCTGGGCCAATTAGAGATCCCTCTAAAATCTCCACAACCAAGAGGACGCCCACCAATTTACAGGGGCCAGCTGTGCATCAGAACTTGGACCGTTTCACCTCCTTCAAGGGTACTCGACTTCGAGAGGCTGAATCTTGACGAACTTTTCGTGGGTTGAATGGGCATGGGTCAAAATCAAAGCACCAGGAATCGGACCGCAGGTTTTGGTGTCCATGTTTCCATTTACCGATCGGGCAAGCCTTGTTGGGGTTACCCTATTTTTGACAACCACAGCCAAATGGAAACTACCACTAAAATCCAAACACCTAAAAACCTAAGGAATGGCCGGGAACCGCCATCCGGAAGGCGCTGCTCGATTTTTTTGGCATGGGATCACCCTGCCAGGTCATAGGCAGGCTTCGACCGAGTGACTGGGCTCGTTGGCAATGAGCAAGCCACCACCAGACCCTTGGCAATCCAACTGATGCGACAATGCCCACATGGGGGGTCCCAGAGCGAGTGAAGCGCAGTGTGCTGCGCAAGTAACCAGCAAGCATCATTGCCTCCTGAAACAATCCATGCTTCAGGTTGCCGTGGTTCATAACCATGCAACATCTGCCAACTACCTGCTTGCTCGTCAAAGCAGTTGCAGCACGGGAGGTTGAGTGGCGAAACAAGAAGTGGTCACAGCAGTGCCAGCTCTGAAGTGCACTCGCTGGTGTCCATTTCATTTCCCCGGCAAGTCAAACCGCCCCAAAAGAGAAGAGATACCCTCAACATGGACACAAGGCAGAGTCAATTGCAGAGCTCAGTGATTTAAGCGCCCGGCTTGTTCGCAACCACGCGCCCAGCTGGGTTGCCTGCAGTCTGTGCCAGGAATGGACAAGATCGTGATAGATCGATCATGAAAGCACGCAGTGGTTCTCTCTGCTCTTCAAGGTCGCACCTCCCAAAATGGCTTCGGTGTTTGTTTGGCTTCCTCTACACCCACCAAAAATTGGGGCTCCTCCAAGAAGTCGATCCACCCAGTTGTATACCAAGTAGGATGAGCTCTTCCAGCTCACTCACAGCGAGGACCAAGTAGGATGATCTCACTTTGTCAGGCTGCGAACTGCCCGCGCCTTGCTGCCGGGCGCAGCACAAAGATCCAGGACTTGAAGATGCTCGCCTCCCAAGCTGGCCATAGGCTTTTCAAAATCCAAATCGCTTAGCCCCAGTGAACATCAACCAATCCAACCACTAAAATAGGAAGCCTAAGATGGGTGGTGAATTCACCAATCCCAACCGAAATGGGATCCCAAAACGGTTTTGACCCGCGTGCAGAGCTGAAGTCAGATCTGCGGTTTGGATAGATTCCACCGCCTGCTGCGCTCAGCCAATCTGATCAAGAGGATTCACGACGGCGTGTCGCAATTTTCCATGGACCTTCCAACACAAAAAGCTCCAAGGACTTGGGAAGAAACAACATGCACTTTGGGCCAAGCAGCCCCAGGCACCCAAGAAACAACCATTGCACTTTGGGCAAACGCATCCGCGCCGAAGGCCGAAGCCCAGGCACCCCACGAAGGCAGCCCGCGAAGGCACCCCTCGCAGCAAAGTCGCGCCTGGCTTCCGCGCATCCATGGCCTGAGCCAGGACCGCCGGCGGCAACATGGACGTGGCCTCCTGGAAGTAGAGCTCGCCCGACAGATGCGCCTGAGGTCCATTGGAGCAGAGGGTCAAATTTTCAGCCACCAGGAATCGGGCCGCGGGTTTTTTGGTTTCCATGTGTCCAGTTACCGGGATTCCATTTTGGGTACATAAAATTTGACCCACACCCACTAAAATAGGTTCTAAAATGGGTGGTGAATTCACCTACCCCGAAATGGTATATTGGTTTCGACCCACAGCCACATAAGTGTCCTTTTGGTTGAACACTTCGATGGCAACCTGGTAGAAGCTACCAGCTCCAAAAGCCAGGGATCGCCATCTTACTAAAAACTACCAAAAAAGGACGCCAATGGATCGCCAGAGGACCCAGTCGTCTCCTTTCCATTGCCTTTGATTAGCGCCACAGGTTTGTGAGTACCACGCGCAACTCAATGAGCAATCAAAGATGACATCTGTGCAGAATGAACCCGGAGCCTTTTTGCGAATCTTCATTCATTCATTCATTCATTCATTCATTCATTCATTCATTCATTCATTCATTCATTCATTCATTCATTCATTCATTCATTCCATTTCATGTCACTCCATTTCATGTCATTTCATGTCATGTCATGTCATTTCATGTCATTTCATGTCATTTCATGTCATGCCATGTCATTTCATGTCATTCCATTTCATTCCATTCCATTCCATTCCATTCCGTTCATTTCATTTCACTTCACTTCACTTCATTTCACTTCATTTCATTTCATTTCATTTCACTTCACTTCACTTCACTTCACTTCACTTCACTGCACTGCACTGCACTGCACTGCACTGCACTGCACTGCACTGCACTGCACTGCACTTCACTTCATTTCACTCCACTCCACTCCACTCCACTCCACTCCACTCCAGTCCAGTCCAGTCCAGTCCAGTCCAGTCCAGTCCAGTCCAGTCCAGTCCAGTCCAGTCCAGTCCAGTCCAGTCCAGTCCAGTCCAGTCCATTCCATTCCATTCCATTCCATTCCATTCCATTCCATTCCATTCCATTCCATTCCATTCCATTCCATTCCATTCCATTCCATTCCATTCCATTCCATTCCATTCCATTCCATTCCATTCCATTCCATTCCATTCCATTCCATTCATTCATTCATTCATTCATTCATTCATTCATTCATTCATTCATTCATTCATTCATTCATTCATTCATTCATTCATTCATTCATTCATTCATTCATTCATTCATTCATTCATTCATTCATTCATTCATTCATTCATTCATTCATTCATTCATTCATTCATTCATTCATTCATTCATTCATTCATTCATTCATTCATTCATTCATTCATCTCCGAGGGTCATGTAAAGCCAGGCGAAACTTGTTCGCCTGGCAGGCAACTCACCCCCCGACACCTGATGGCCAGTGTTACATGGCCCAGTGGAAAAGAAAAGTCTCCCCCGGAGCGCACTCGAACGCCGTACAACTGTTGCAGCAACTGAACCAGTTCCGAAAGGATGACAACACTCATGTGGAATGTTCACTGCACTAGACTTCAAGTGGGCAATTCCTCCGCTGCAAACACCGACCCAAACATGCGCCCAGAGACGCGCCAAAACCACATATTAGTAGCATTATTATTATTATTACTATTATTACTATTATTATTATTACTATTATTATTATTATTATTATTATTATTATTATTAGTATTATTATTATTATTAACCCCAAAAAAAGAACGCCAAAACCAAAAACTTCTTAAAAAAACAGTACCTCCCATCCCGCCTCGTGCAGCCCGGAGCCTTCCACCGCAAAGCCGTCCCCGCACCACGGCAGCGGCTGCGGCGCCCACTTTGCCGCCTCCAGGGTGGGCCACCCATTGGTTTAAACATGTTTAAACCACTGATTATGATGATTCTTCCCATATGATGTTTAAACCACTGGTTATGATGATGATTATGTTTAAGCCACTGGTTTTGATGATGTTTAAACCACTAGTTAGTATGTTTAAACCACTGCAAAGGTGGTGCTTAAACCATATGTTGCCCGCACCCAGGCCTCCAGGCGCCGCCGCAGCCCCCGCCGCGCCCTGGGCGCCTGGAGCCGCGCCGCCCGCGGCGCCGGGCGCGCCGCGGCGCGCAGCAGCCGGCGCAGCGAGAGCGGAGCCGCGCCTCGGGCCTGGGACGATGGGTGTGTCTCTTTTTTGGAGTGGGCTCAGTTGCCCCTGGTTGCTTGAGGGCTGCAACAAGAACTGGCATCAGACTTCCTCCATTTGTTTAAGAATATATACCTGGAGTCTCCCACTCGGAAACCCTCTAAAAAAGGGGTCTATGACCAACCATGATTTTGGGGAATGACCAACCAGTTTTAGAGGGTCACGGAGACTCCCTTTTTGCTGCTTCAAAGGGGAACCAAGGAAAAACCGATGCCATTTTGGGGTCCCCCAGAAAAAGGCGCACTGTTTTCTGTTTGGCGGTGCAGGGATTTGCCCCAAGCTTTGGGAGGTATGGTGGTTGATCAATATTCCCTTCGGCCCCAAACTGACCATGGGTAACTTTCCTCGTGCGGTGACATATCATCCTTTTTAAGGTGGTGTCCAACTTTTTTGGTCACCCCCTCCGCTTGCCAGACCTTTCGATCAACCCCCAGATTTGGGTATGAACATTTTCTAGCTCGGGACCCGAAGTTCTGGACATCCTTTGGGGGATGTTTCTCTCCACCACCCACTTTTCAGGGCCTTTCCAACCAGAAAAAAAATCCGACGAAACCGCTGGCGCCCATCTGGCCATGGGTCAAAATCCAAAGCGTACCCCCAGTGAACATCCCAATCCAACCACTAAAATAGGTTCTAAAATGGGTTCTAAAATGGGTGGTGCACCTGGGGAGGACTAAGAAACGCATCTTTCGGTGTAAGTTTGACACACAGAGAGAATTATTTGGACTACCACCCCCCCCACCCCCCCCCAAAAAAAAAACTCCCCACCCCCACCCCAAAGTGGGATCCCAAAACGGTTTTGACCCACAGCCAAATGAGGATCTCAATGAACATGGTTTGTGCAACCTGGAGCCCCAATGGACCCCCTGTTTTTCTAGGGGAAGCTTCCCCTTTCTTTCCAGTGATCCTTCTTTTCACTACCCCCAAATTCCCACCCCACCCCCAAAAAAAAAGGACTACCCCCCCCCCCAAAAAAAAAAAAAAAACATCCCCCCACCCCCCCACCCCAAAATGGGATCCAAAAACAGTTTTGACCACCACCACTTTTCAGGGGCTTCCAACCAGAAAGCAAAAAACAATAATAATGAATAATAATGAACCAATGACGAAACATAGTAGTAATAGTAATAATAGTAATAATAGTAATAATAATAATAGTAAAAATACTAATAATAATACTAATACTAACAATAATAGTACTAATAGTAATAATAATAGGAATAATAATAAAAATAGCAATGATAATAGTAATAATAATAATACTAAAAATACAAATAGTAACACTTACAATTTTAACAAACAACCCAAAAAAAAAAAACGGAGCCACCCCGCGAAACCGCCTGGGCGCCCCTCTCGCCTCCAGGAAGCTTCTCGGCGCCCAGGGCCTGCGTCGCAGGCACTGGCCGCGGAAGCCCCGCCGAAGCAGCGGACTTAGCAGCTCCTGGGGGCCGAGCATGGGCACCATTGTTTTTTGGTATTTGCAGGGGAATCATCGTTCCAGGGTTTCTGGGGTGGCGCGAAATGGATTTCCATCCACAGCAATCAGTAATGTTGACCCCCATTTCGGGGGTGTTCCCTCCCAAAGTGATCTGAATCCCCACTAAAAGAATCGGGACCTATTAATCAACCAGGGGTTTATTAATCCAGGGTTAACAATAGGTGGCCTTTGAGTGAAACAGGGGTCCTTAGCAAAAAGGCTTCGGTGTTCCTTTTGGTTTCCCTTAAAATTAAAAAAAAAAAAAAAGCAAATGGGACGTTCGGTCCCCAAACAGGGAGATCCGGATGCATGAAAAACACCTGAACATTGCAACTTGTAAATGGTGGGAAAAGCCCAACTTGATTTTGGTGTTGAAAAAGCAACATGTTTCAAATGGTTTCAAAATGGAGATCTTTTAAGGAGCCCTGTGAAAATGGATGGGTTTTCGATTTTGTTTAAGCAAACCAACCAAAAAGGACACCTATGCTCCTGGGGTCGAGGATTGTGGGAGCAGTCGATGTACTTGCGATCGGTGCGAGAGATGCAGGGCATGAGAGAAGTGGAATGAAGCCATCCAGCTGGTGGCTGCCTTTAAGTTTTCGTGTTGTTGTTTTTTTTGCGGAGTGAATGAGAAGAGGAATGACCCTGATTTGAAGCATCCAGCTGGTGGCTTCCTTTAAACAAACCCCAACTTTCATTCCATTTCTCATTCGAGCACCAGCAAGCTTATTCCCACTGTGATACTTTTGGGACCCCTCGCCCTTATGGGGGGTTGTGTGGCAAGGGGTTATCCAACCACTTCTTTCCTTGTGGGGTTCGTTGGATCGTCTTTTTGAGAAGCCCTTGTCCAGAAGTGGATTCCATTTCCTACAGCCCTGCCAACCGAAAGTCTTGAGGCTTGGGGCCCGTTGCAAAATTTGAGCGACTCGGGGAAGCCTCTTGGAGGACAATTCCGGGCTGTCCGTTCTCTGATCCGCTCAAAGTGAGTTTAACTTGTGGGCTAAATGGAAACCCAACCCCCCAAAAAAGCTGAAAGAACCTGAGGTGAAAACGGTGGCTCGTCTTACTTTGATGGTACCGTTGTTAAGTGGTTTTAACAGGGGAAAAAACGTAAAACCGAAGTCCGATTTCGAGGATCCCCTTTAAGACGCACCCAAAGGGAAATGGCAAGCCTCTTACCGACGGACCATACGGCAAGCTGATTCAACAGGTAGCCTGCACCATGTCCCACAGACACAACAGAAGCGACAACTAGTCGAATCCATTGACACCCAAACACTCTGGAATTAGGACCCCAGCAAAAACATATCTTTTTTGCCTGGGGAGTGGAAAACAAAGGGACCCCAAAAAGCCCCCAAATAAAAGGGGGAGGAGCTAATTCTGGGGAAGTGCTCAGAAGGGTTTGCACATGTTCCCTTTTGGAACCTTCATCAACATCCTTAAGTGCTGTTTGGGCATTCCTCGGGTCCAAAATGGCGGTTGCAACTCCAGGCCTGCATGCCCTGGTTCTCGAGAGCAACTGCGACCTCCAGCCAAACCACAGAATATCAGGAAGCACGCGCTAGGTATGCTTCTGATAGAGGACTGCATGAAGCAACCATCAGCGTCACACAACCTTCAGCAAACCTTGTGGACTCACCGCAAAGTTGTGTCAAGAATACGTTTCGTGCCAATGCATCAAACACGTGTCAGCACACATCCCTCACGTCAGAGCTGCAAGCTGCACCGCTTTTTGAAAGCTCCTGCACCCATCATTGCAACGCATGCTGTTGCAAAGTCCGAACGCAACATTTGCCATTGCCAAGCCACCGAATTCAGATCTGCTGGAGAAGGTTCCACACCAGCAGCTTCCATGCCGAACAGGAGGCCTGTTGCAAGGCTAAGACTTTCGCGTTGGGCGGACGTCGTTGTCAAACAAACAAGGCAGGCCACAAACACAACCGGCCTTCTTCAACCGGCCTTCTTCAGGCCACCCACACGGTACAAACACAACCGGGCAGGCCCACAGGCCACAAACATCGGCCTTCTCCTGGCCACAAACACAACCGACCTTCTGCAAGCCAGGCCCGCAGGCCACAAACACAAACGTACAAACACAACCGGGCAGGCCCACAGGCCACAAACACAACCGGCCTTCTCCTGGCCACGAACACAACCGACCTTCTTCAGACCCGCAGGCCACAAACACAAACGGCCTTCTTCAGGCCGCCCGCAGGCCACAAACACAACCGGCACTTTTTCAAGCCACCCGCAGGCCACAAACACAACCGGCCTTTTTCAGGCCGCCCGCAGGCCACAAACACAACCGGCACTTTTTCAGGCCACCCGCAGGCCACAAACACAACCGGCACTTTTTCAGGCCACCCGCAGGCCACAAACACAACCGGCCTTTTTCCAGGCCACAAGCACAACGGGTAAGGGGCGAGTCAGGAAACAGAGTCAGGAAACAGGCTGGACAAAATCAGGAAACGGGTTGGTCCAAATCAGGAAACAGGTTGGTTCGTGTCAAGAACCATGTAGATGTGGTTTGACGGTTTCGTGAGTCAGAAAACGACCATGAGCCAGGAAACGGCCCCGGAAACAACAGGAAGAACGCGTCGGGGAGATGTGAGAAGTTTGTAGTCAAGCGAATAAGGTTCGTGAGTCAGGAAACATTACAAAGCCAGGAAACGACGTGAGTCAGGAAGCGGCCCCGGAAACGACAGGTGCCGGGGCGCTCGCGAGTCAAGTGAGTAGGGTTTCGTGAGTCCGGAAACAGCGGTGGAAACGACAGGAACAGTGCGTCGGGGTGGTGCTATGGCCGTTGTGCGACTTCCCCGCTTCGTTATAGGGCCGTTGTTCGGCTTCGTGATTCTTCGTCGGGCCGTTGTTCAGCTTCGTTATCCCTTTTGTAACCGCGCACTTTCTTCATTACGGTCTTTATTTGTTTTCTACCGGGGGGGGGGGCTGCGCCCCCAACCCCCCCGCTTCGTTATAGACGCTGAAAGCCTAAAGCTGAGCTTTATGAAACCTGAACCTAACCCTCAGAACCCGAAACCTAAACTACGAGAACCCCTAAAAACCCTAAACCTGAACCCTAGCCCTAAACCTAAACCCTAAAAAACGCAAGGCTGTTCCTTGATGGGCCAAAACGACACCAAGGAACAATGCACAAAGCAAACGGCAAATTGGAATTGTCCGATTTTGCAAAGGCGCCTTTGCCTTTGGCCCCGGCCCCGTGCGTTCGCCACGCCGGCTGCCCTTTGCCGGCTGCCGCATCCCCTTGGCCTGGCTGCCCGGGCCCTTTGCTCCAAGGGCCCCACTGCGTCAAAGGATCAACGGCAGCGCAATTCCAGAATTTCAAATCACGCAGCGACTCCTGCATCCCCCGTTGGATTACGAGTCGAACAGCTGCTCCTTGATCCGAGTCATCAAGCAACAATGCACGAAGCACACGGCAGAGAGCAAAGCACGAACTGCGAAAATTGCATCCCCAGCATCACCACAAATTGAAAAGCGCTGGCCACATCATTCCTGAATCGCATTTCCTGGCTCACGCGTCCGCGTTTCATGACTCACCTTTCCCGTTGTGATCTTAATATGTTTCACTTTCGTTTCTTGTCTTACCTCTAGTTGTTTCTTGACTCGCCCCTGTCCATTTCTCGACTCATGTTTCGTGACACGGTCACTGGTTTCCTGACTCGGTCTAGTCTCCAAGCTCCAAGCACAACTGGCCTGTTTCAGGCCTCCTGCAAGCCACAAACACAACCGACCTTCTTCAGGCCACCCGCACGGTACAAACACAACCGGCCTTCTTCAGGCCACCCGCAGGCCACAAACACAACCGGCCTTCTGCAGGCCACCCGCAGGCCACAAACACAACCGGCCTTCTTCAGGCCACCCGCAAACACAACCGGCCTTCTGCAGGCCACCCGCAGGCCACAAACACAACCGGCCTTCTGCAGGCCAGGCCCGCAGACCACAAACACAACCGGGCTTCTTCAGACCACCCGCACGGTACAAACACAACCGGCCTTCTGCAGGCCACCCGCAGGCCACAAAAACAACCGGCCTTCTGCAGGCCACCCGCAAACACAACCGGCCTTCTTCAGCCCACCCGCAGGCCACAAACACAACTAGCCTTCTGCAGGCCACCCGCAGGCCACAAACACAACCCTTCTTCGCAAACACAACAGGCCTTCTTCAGCCCACCCGCAGGCCACAAACACAACCAGCCTTCTGCAGGCCACCCGCAGACCACAAACACAACCGGCCTTCTTCAGGCCACCCACAAACACAACCGGCCTTGTTCAGGCCACCCGCAGGCCACAAACATTCTTCAGGCCACCCGCAAACACAACCGGCCTTCTTCAGCCCACCCGCAAACACAACCGGACTTCTTGAGCCCACCCGCGGCCTTCTGCAGGCCAGGCCCGCAGACCACAAACACAACCGGCCTTCTTCAGGCCACCCGCACGGTACAAACACAACCGGCCTTCTGCAGGCCACCCGCAGGCCACAAACACTACCGGCCTTCTGCAGGCCACCCGCAAACACAACCGGCCTTCTTCAGCCCGCCCGCAGGCCACAAACACAACTAGCCTTCTGCAGGCCACCGGCAGGGGCCACAAACACAACCCTTCTTCGCAAACACAACAGGCCTTCTTCAGCCCACCCGCAGGCCACAAACACAACCAGCCTTCTGCAGGCCACCCGCAGACCACAAACACAACCGGCCTTCTTCAGGCCACCCACAAACACAACCGGCCTTGTTCAGGCCACCCGCAGGCCACAAAAACAACCGGCCTTCTTCAGGCCACCCGCAAACACAACCGGCCTTCTTCAGCCCACCCGCAGGCCACAAACACAACCAGCCTTCTGCAGGCCACCCGCAGGCCACAAACACAACCCTTCTTCAGGCCACCCGCAAACACAACAGGCCTTCTTCAGCCCACCCGCAGGCCACAAACACAACCAGCCTTCTGCAGGCCACCCGTAGGCCACAAACACAACCGGCCTTCTTCAGGCCACCCGCAGGCCACAAACACAACCGGCCTTCTGCAGGCGAGGCCCGCAGGCAGGCCACCCGCAGGCCACAAACAAAACCAGCATTCCGCAGGCCACCCGCAGGCCACAAACACAACCGGCCTTCTGCAGGCTGCGCGCAGGCCACAAACACAACCGGCCTTCTGCAGGCCCGCAGGCCACAGACACAACCGGCCTTCTGCAGGCCACCCGCAGGCCACAAACACAGCCAGCATTCCGCAGGCCACCCGCAGGCCACAAACACAACCGGCCTTCTGCAGGCCATGCCCGCAGGCCACAAACACAACCGGCCTTCTGCAGGCCAGGCCCGCAGGCCACAAACACAGCCAGCATTCCGCAGGCCACCCGCAGGCCACAGACACAACCGGCCTTCTGCAGGCTGCGCGCAGGCCACAAACACAACCGGCCTTCTGCAGGCCCGCAGGCCACAGACACAACCGGCCTTCTGCAGGCCAGGCCCGCAGGCCACAAACACAGCCAGCATTCCGCAGGCCACCCGCAGGCCACAAACACAACCGGCCTTCTGCAGGCCACCCGCAGGCCACAAACACAACCCCGCCTAGCGCAGCTTGCCAACACTCTGCCCTTGCAGCTGCGTCCAGGCCGGCTCCGGGCCTGAGAAGTGGGCATTTGACGCTGGCTCCCGTTCCCTGCACGGCCTTGCACAAATCCCAAAGTTTCTCGGTGCCCAATTTGTTGGTATTCCTTCGCTGGTGCCAAAATCGCAGCTTAGCTACACCCATCGAAGAACAAGGGGAAAGGCAGGCTTGGTGGCTTATGGCACTTCAGATGTTCAGTCCATCCAACCGGCAAGAGGAAAACATGAGCCAGTGTCAAGATACGCCGTTGGCCCGCCATTAACCTGCATGATCATAAACTCAGATTCAGCAAATGCTGG
>CAUJNA010000402.1:87500-222500 GCA_963377175.1 Effrenium voratum | reverse complement strand
TTTCACCTACAGTTTGCGCCTTACAAGTTCGACTCTTTTCACCGAGGCACACGGTCAGGGCAGCTTCCCAAGCACTCGCCGCCTAAGCCGTTCTCGCTGGAGTTGGTTCTTGCGGGTAAAGTCGCGACGAGAGACCCATGGCAAGTACGTGAAACGCTTCCTGTCAGTTTGCAAGGAGCTCTTCCTCACTTCCGATCGAGTGGAAGGGCCAAAAAACAGTAACGACAGTTGTTGTTCACCCTGGGGTCGTTATTTTGACGGTGTTTGGGGGTTATCAAAGTCAGCAAATGGAATCGGTTGTTTCCAATTAACCCACCACTAAATAAGGGTGACTTTGATCATGGTAAAGAAAAAGGGGAAAAAATGAGGCCAGTTCCAAGGAAACCACGAGATGGGTTGAAATCTCATTCTTATGGTTTCCTTTGTCTTCCAATCACCACTAAGACTCTTCCCAAGTGACAGCCTCTGTTGACCTGGCCTCGCAGGCAATGACGCTGCTGGTGTATGTCACGCTGCTGGCGCGCAAAGCTCGCCGTGGCACCTGCACAAAGAGAGAACAAGAAACAAATGCTGCCACACCTTTTCCGTACATGGACAAGCAAGAATGTGTCTGCCACGCCTGCCAAAAAGGAGCGTACATGTTGCAAGAGGCCCACACTCCAGCTCTGGCTCTCAAGTAGTGCACTTCTGCCAAAGAAATCGCTTCCTGAGAGCTGCCGCGCCGGGCATTTGAAATTCCGTTCTCCTCTAAACCTTCGCGCCTACAAAAGAAGAGCTTGCCGAACGAGGGCCCAAGGGTCCAAATGACCCCTGCCCATGTCTCCCAGCATGGGTCAGAAAAGACAGGGATTCCGGAAACTGTCGGGATCTGGGGCGGTAAGTTTCCTCAAGCTGTTCCCAACGCTGCGGGGCTCTTCAAGCAGTCCAACTCGTCCCGGCCTCTGCAAGGAGCACCAAAGCCAGCTGCCATTGCAGGCTGGCACCTCGAATCGTGATTCTGGCGTCCCTTTTCCTTGGAGCTTGAAAAAGAACCCGACTCACAGGAGTTACAATCATAGCTGACCCGGCACTTGGGAAGCTGGACTTGTCCATCAGATGACCTTTTGGAGAAATGTGGATGGGTTTCCTGGTGACTTTGCATAGCTGTCAAAAACCCTTTCGGAGAGATGTGGATGGGTTTCCTGGTGACTTTGCATAGCTGTCAAAAACCCTTTCGGAGAGATGTGGATGGGTTTCCTGGTGACTTGGCGTAGCTGTCAAAAACTTTCCTGGTGACTTTGCATAGCTGCCAAGCCACCCATCGCGCTGATGGTCGCATTGTAGGTGACGATGGTCCTGCAGCAAAGGAACCAAAGCTGGACCCTACTTGCTTCACACATCGCAACGGTCATGATTCCAGGCAGTCCAACTACTGCTAGCAGATTCGCAACTGTACCTCAAGAACTGCCTTGCATCCTTCTCGACGTTTGCCGAGAAGCCTGGGCTGTCCGTTTTCCAAACCCGAAAAGGATCCAAAAAGCTAAGGAACCGGATGGCCTTCGGGAGCCAGTGCCGAGCCTAATTCTAGTAGAGGCCAGCAAGGAGAGCGCAAGCTGCCAGCGGCCGCTGCCACGGCACGCTGTGAGGGCCGCGTTGACGACCACAGTGTCCCTTGAAACGCAGAGGCCGTCTACCCAGAACCACGCAAAGAATTAAGAAGGCAGCCGCAACTATTCATGGTTGGGATTGTCCCTTACTAGAATTTCCCCAAATCAAAGGTTGATCGATTGACTGGTGGTTTCCATTGTGCCAGCTCCAAAGAGACAATGGAGGAAACCCTGTTTGGAGCCCAGGGAAATATACGACGTTTTCGCATGGCCTGCGTCCTAGTCTTTGAACATTGCATGGTTCAAGCGAGAACGCAGCAAGCGCAAACATGTCAAACTTGTACATGCGTGTACTCTTGCAGACCCGCATCTACCAAACGGCACCTCAGACTTCATGAGTGCAAATATTCTTGCACTTTGCACCACACAATCATCATACAGCCAGAAAGCAATGCCAAAGCCACTTGGGCCGTCACACCCACCCGCCCACCCAACCCCGCAGCCCCATCCGACCTCCTGCATGCAACGTCTTGCAAATTTGATGACAGGCTCACGGGCTCCAAGAAGCCGTGTCACCACGCAACCTAACCTCAGAAATAATTGAATTCTTATTTTTGGGGGGGACCTCAAAACCTTTTTCTTAAAAGAAAATGGGATCTTTGCAATTGACATGCCTACTCCGAGCAACTTAGATTCACGTCCGCCCCGTCCGGCCTCTCTACTTGTTGCTGCTGCATCTCCTCGAAGAGAGACAGTGCAGCTTGCCAGCTGCTGCCCTGCCGGCTTGCCAAGCAAGTACTGCCCCATACTCTCCATCGACAAGAGATCAACTCAAGCATGTCAACTCTCCCACTGAAATATCTATCCTCGTCGCTGTCTTTCTTATCCAGGGCCCATCATTTTCTACTTTCTGTTCCTTTGTGAATCTCAGGTCTTGGACCGTCATTGTCAACCTCAGGTTCGTTCAAACTGCTGTTCTGTGCATTCTCTCTCATTTTTCCTGCGCCCCGATTCAGGGCCACCAAATAGTCCTCTTAGAATGAGCACCAAAGTCATTGCACCCCAACATGAGTTTGATGTGGCAAACAGGATCCTTCAATCCCGTTGCGGACCTGCTCCTCATGTCAATCATGCATCCTGCCCCAAGGAGCTGAAATCTGAAGGGTGGTGAGAGACATTTATATGTGGTCATTGCTCCAAGGTCGCTATTAGATCATGGTCAACTCAGAAAAACAATCAATCAGTGATGACAGCTCTCTCTTTCTGTCTTTGAAAACTGTAGATACAGGGGCAAAAGAAGGCATCGTTCTCATCACATATCCTGGCATCTGGTGAAGGGGAATGTTCCTTGTGGCAAGTTCAAGGGTCTCCCAATTGGTTGTCCGGCGGCAGATGAGATGTTCTGCTTGGGTTGCTTCTGAAACCCCAACCAGGCTCTGAACAAAGCCTGTGTAGGCCCTCACACCTTGTCAGCAATTTGGCTGTGGCTCAAAAAAGTGGAACCCATTTCTGGGCCCCTTGGACACAAAGACCAAAACCTGCGTAACCCCAGCCGTTAAATTTGAGCCGCCATTTTGGACCTCAGCGCTCGCTCAACCCTCCCGCACCTTGGCACAGTCCCGGATGGCGGTGGCGTAGTGTGCCGCATTCCTCCCAAGCTGCAGCACCTGCCCGGAACCGCGGAACCGCCAAGCGGTGTGCGACCTTCCCCTACTCTGGATGGACGAAATCCGTTCGCACCATGGTTGAAACCAGACTGTTTGTTGGTATTTACGTTGGAGAATCGACATTCCTTGGAAACCATGAGAAACCATTGTTTGTAGGTATTTACATGGGGGGAATCAACATTCAGTATCTCACTCGCTGCTGCGCGCCTTTTTTTTGGGCCACCTCCGTAGGCACAGCTGTACATGTGGCGTCCGGTGTCCCCATAAGTTTACTGAAAAGTTTGAGTCTGCTTTGCATGTTCTTACATTTCCTGGGTTGTCTCATCAAAGATTGTGTAGTCATCTTTTGTTCAGGCGGTTTCTTGCAACATGTTTTTGAGCTGTCAAGGTGGCTGTGTTTCTCTTGCTCGATGGCTTGAAACTCCAAAGAGGTCCGAAACAATAGGTGTCCTTTTTGGGAAAATAGATGGATTTCCCTGGTAGTTGATCGAACCACCAGGTAAACCAGGAATCGCCCTCTATTTGTTCAACCAAGTCAACCGAAAAGGACACCTATGTCTGAAACGTGCCACCTCACGGCGCATCTTCGAGAAAAAGCTGAGGCGAGCAGGCCATGACTCGCGCGCGAGTCGTGTCTTGGATCATCGCCAGAGCCGGTTGCTGGTGCACCGTGGCAGCCATGATGAGACTCGAGCGCTCGACCTTCTCGATGGGATTCACGTTGTCCTCATAGGTGCCCTTTTGGAAAACTAGATGGCCCTGGTACATGGAATCAACCCCATCTACCCTCTATTTAATAAGCAAACCAATCACAAAGGACACCTATGTCCTGCGTCACCGTCTCGAGCACCGACTTGTCGAAGCAGTGGGTGGCTGCCACCACGATGTGCAGAGAGGCGTGGCTCAGGGGCAAGGCGCCGGATTTGGTCATCGCGTCCAGGAGGTCGAAGGCCGCATCCTTCTCGCGCTTCTGCTTCTCCGCGTCCAAGGTCTCCGTTGTTTGCTGGGCCAAAAGCTTCGCCTGGGATCTCTTGGTCCAGCTGGCGCCGCAGCTGACGATGGTGGCCCGCAGCGCGCTGTCGGGGTCGAGCTGCTCGAAGTCCGCATCCAGCTGCGAGGGAACCTCTGTGTAGTCCCGACCCTCCAGCTTGACCTCAGACCTCTCGTGACCCCGCTGCTGCCGCTGCCCCGGCGGCGGCGGAGCCGGCGCCTTGGGGTCCAAGCGGCTGCCTTTGGCTGCTTGGTCGCTTTTCTTCTTTGCCGGCGCAGGGCCCGCGCCCGCTGCCCCGGACGGACTGGCTGTCATGGCTGTGTCAGGCCGGGAACTTCTGCGGTCGCTCTCACTACTCACCTTGGTAATACTTCGAAACATCCCACCACCAGCCCCTCTGCTCAGAAGCGAACCACGGCTCGAACGTGCAGCTTTGTAAAACGCCTTGGATTGGTTTGAGAGATCGCAAGAGATATCTTTGATAGTTGCACACCGCTTTTGCATGTCTTCCACATTCTGCATCACCAGCTGCTTGGTTTGGTCCATCTCGTCGCGGATCCGCTGCTCTCTCTGCTCCCGCTCCTTTCGGAATTCTGCCTCTTGCTTGCGCTCCTCAAGTTCCTCCCTCTTCTCGGCCTCGATCATGTCATGCATGGCCCTCACCTGGCCATGGGTCGAAATCCAAATCGTACCCCCAGTGAACAACATCCCAATCCAACCACTAAAATCCGCCGACCCCATGCCTTGCCTGGTTCAGAATGGACCATGCTTTTGGCATGGGGGCGGTGTGTTCTGTGTTGCTTTTGTTGATATGTTGTTTTCTATAGGTTTAATGTGAATATAATTATGTATATATATATATATATATGCATATATATATATATATATACAGGAAGGCTGAAAACCGAACCGGAAACCGGTTAACCGAACCGGTTTTCAAAACCGCAAGAAAACCGGAAACAAACCACAAACCGAACCGAACCGAACCGAACAGAAACCGAACCGTCTCCAGGTTTGCAGGGGCAGCAAGCGTCAAAGCAACAAACCCGCATTATTGGCCGCTTCTGGTTCTGATTTTTGCTTCCGCAGTGCTCGCAACACACGAAACACTGCTGAAATTTGGCAAGGCAAAAAAAACGGCCCACGAGCGGTCAGTGATCTTGTTTTTTTGGGCTGCTCGGCTTTGGCGCAGACAACAGCACCGCCACGGGATCCCGTTCCAAAGCGGCAGCAAGGGGAATTGAACCTGCAATCTTTGCTTGCGCTTCCGGACTAGCTGCCTGCCCGAGCATCGTCACCAGCTCCCCCTGCCCGCGCAGGATTGCCCGAGCACCCTGTTGCAGCCTGGCTGCGCCAGCAGCGCGAGAAAAAACAACTCACCGACGGTAAGGGCTTGCTCTCCCGGCGCAACGCTTAGCAGGCCACTGCAGCTGAGGGCCCTTTGCTGCAAGCGTCAAAGCAACAAACCCGCATTATTGGCCACTTCTGTTTCTGATTTTTGCTTCCGCAATGCTCGCAACACACGAAACACTGCTGAAATTTGGCAAGCAAAAAAAAACCGGCCCACGAGCGGTCAGTGATCTTGTTTTTTTGGGCTGCTCGGCTTTGGCGCAGACAACAGCACCGCCACGGGATCCCGTTCCAAAGCGGCAGCAAGGGGAATTGAAGCCGCAATCTTTGCTTGTGCTGCCGGAGTTGGTGCCTGTCCGAGCATCGATCTATCTCACCAGCTCCCCCTGCTCCCGCAGGATTGCCCGAGCACCCTGTTGCAGCCTGGCTGCGCCAGCAGCGCGAAAAAACAACAACTTACTGACGGTCAGTTTATTTTTTTGCGCAGCCCGGCTTGGTTGGAACAGTTTCTCGCGGGCCGAACGGGAGGAAAACTGAGTTGCCCGCTGTCACTGCGGCGCCTTGCCGCCTTGCCCCGCCACGGGATCCCGTTCCAAAGCGGCAGCAAGGGGAATTGAACCTAGAATCTTTGCTTGCGCTGCCGGACTAGTTGCTTGTCCGAGCATCAATCTATCTCACCAGCTCCCCCTGTTCGCGCAGGATTGCCCGAGCACCCTGTTGCAGCCTGGCTGCGCCAGCAGCGCGAGAAAAAAACAACTTACTGACGGTCAGTGCGTTGTTTTTTTTGCGCGGCCCGGCTTGGATTGGAACAGTTTCTCGCGGGCCGAACGGGAGGAAAACTGAGTTGCCCGCTGTCACTGGCTTGCTCTCCCGGCGCCTTGCCGCCTTGCCCTGGGCCTGCCCTGCCGTTCCCCAACGCCCCACCAGCCTGATTGCCAGAACTTTTGGCACGCTTAGCAGGCCACCGCAGCTGAGGCCCCTTTGCTGCACGTGTCAAGGCAACAAACCCGCATTATTGGCCGCTTCTGGTTCTGATTTTTGCTTCCGCAGTGCTCGCAACACACGAAACACCGCTGAAATTTGGCAAGAAAAAAAGTGACCCATCAGCGGTCAGTGACTTGTTTTTTTTCGCTTTTGAGCTTTGACTTCTGAGATGCTTCCCAAGGCCACGTGCGCGGAACAACATGCTCAGCATCAGTCAGTGGCATGGTTCGTTTGTTTGTTTTTGTGTTTGTGAGTTTGTGAGTTTGTGAGTTTGTTTGTTTGTTTGTTTGTTTGTTTGCTTGCTTGCTTGCTTGCTTGCTTGCTTGCTTGCTTGCTTGCTTGCTTGCTTGCTTGCTTGCTTGCTTGCTTGCTTGGTTGGTTGTTTGTTTGTTTGTTTGCGTTTGTGTGTGTAATTGTGTCTGTGTGTGTGGTGTGGGATGGCGATGTCAGATGGATGGCGATGCCAGAGATGTGGAAGTTGGCGAAGTGTGGGCGAAAGCAGACTGAGTTACCTAGAGCCTTATCTTACTTTTCTGCACTAACCGTGCAAACCGGCAGGTTTTGGAAGGTTATGAGTAACCGCCACTAACCGGAGAAAGGTTTTCAAAAGGTTTCAGAAACCGAACCGAACCGAACCTAACCGTGGCCACCCTGTATATATGTCCCTTGCCCAGGGAGTCCAAAGGCCTGAGTTACGGAGGCCGTTTAAACACAGAGGTTTTTTACGGCCTTTTTACGGGGTGTTTACGGCCGTTGACAAAAGGCCTAAGTTACTCAGGCCGAGGAAGCTCTGGGTTGGGACGGGAAAATACTTCGGCCGGATTTCTGGATCTCTGGATCTCTGGATCTCTGGATCTCTGGATCTATCTCTGGATGTCTGGATGTCTGGTTTTCTGGTGCAAGGGATCAAAGCCTTGGACACCCCACCCTGTCTTGCTGTCAAAAAAGAGTGGCGCACCTGTAACCGACACTTGTAACGGTTGACAAGAACCACATGGGGTGGCAGCGAAGCATTGGGCCAAGGGACATGTCCAACCCCTTGCAAAGCTGAAGGCAACCGTAGCAAGGCTCTGGACTACACGGGCTTTTGGACTTTCACGGAGTCAATGCAAGCGGAGTTGCCAAAGCGGAGGGTGTCCAGGGCTCTTAGACTTACACGGGCTTCTCAAAAGTCCGCACCCTGGCTCAAGATGCTGTTTCGGCTTGGACGGGCCGATTTTCAGCCGCTGTTCCTGTTCCGCAATCCGTAGCCTGGCTCAAGCTGCCGCTTTTGCTCAAACCCCCGAAACCGGGGGCTAGGTCAGTTGAGTAAGAAGTATCGCCTGCTTGCTGCACCTGCAGCAACTGGCGATTGCTACCCCCCCCCCCCCCAAAAAAAAAGAAGAAGAAGAGGTAAGATGGGTGGTGAACCAATCCCCCAAGATGGGATCCCAAACCGGTTTCGACCACCACAGCCTGTTGGCGCACCGTCTGCAGCTGCACTTGGGTGGCCGGCACGCCCGGCACGCCCAGCGGGGCGAAGGAGAGGAGGTCACTGGGGATCTGGTACTGGATGAAGAGCTGCATGAGGTCCTGCGTCAGCTTGATCTCTTTGGTGAGGCTTTCCTCCGGCAAATTCAGCAGGCGCTCCAGCTGCGGCTTGATCTGCACCACGACGATGCCGAACAGGGTACTCTCCAACTGCATTGCCCGGAAGGCTTTGGCAAACCGCTGCTGCTCTGGGGACAGCGACTCGATGGCATCCTTGAACTCCTTAGGAGTTGGGATGGTCGCCAGATCCAGGGGGATCTGCAGCTCGTCCTTGTTCTGCAGCAGCACCGCGTGTTTGGCCTCAAAGCCGGTGGCGGAGGTCACGTGGCCCAAGAGCACGATGAAGGAACTGAACTGCCGCGCCCGAGCCACCAGCGAAAGCTTGGCACCGGTGTCGCTGGAGAACTGATGGCCCAAATAAGCGTGCAGCTGCGCCTCCCCCGTGAAGGAGACCTGGGTGGACGCGTTCAGCGGAATCTTCATCTCCACTTTCCCGCGGCAGCAGCTGGTGCAGATCGGCTGGATGGTCTCTCCCATTTCCTCGATCCCCAGGCTGCCCTCGGGGTCATGGTCCTGGGAGCGGCGGATCGGGCTGCAGAAGGGCTTTGGGGCAAAGGCCTCCCGGAAGAGCCGCCGGTGATGGAACCGCATGTAGGCCGCAAAGTCCACGGGCGTCACCTGGCCAAGCCCCCCGTGAACATCAACCAATCCAACCACTGAAATAGGGACCCTGAGATGGGTGGTGAATTCACCTACCCCAAAATGGTTGATGCGCCTACCAACCAAAATGGGATCCCAAAACGGTTTTGACAAGCACAGCCACCTCCTTGCCAATTGCAGCCACCAGCTGCTTCCGCAGCATGGCCTCGACGTAGGCGAGCACCTGCAGCCACTGTTCCACGACGTTGAAGCAGTGGAGGTGGCTCAGCAAGACGTAGGCCTCCAGGCTGCTGAAGCCTTCTGACCCGATCTCCTCCTGCAGGCTCTGGCGCCTCTCAGCCAGTAGCCGGGACTCCTCCAGAAGCAGGCGGTTGCTATCCACTTTTGAGACCACCGGCTCCTCCGTGCCGGAGCTCTGAACAAAGAGGGGCAGCACCGGAACAAAGACCTCGCAAGACATCTGCAGGGGCTGTTCCGTGGGCCGGCACTTCTGGAAGAGCCCTGTCATGTAAGCGCTGACCTGGCTGTGGGTCAAAACCGTTTTGCTACCATTTTGGTGTAGATGAATTCATCACTCATTTGTTTCCTATTTTAGTGGTTGGATTGGGTTGTGTTCACTGGGGGGCTAAATCCGATTTGGCTTTTGACCCATACCTGCGCTGACCAGGAGCTCAGCTTCATCATGTACTTCTCCATCTCCTCGACCTCCGCGTTCCGGCGCGGGGTGCGGCACGCCTTGGCCGCGCGATCCACCGAGAACTGCGGCGCCGGGACTTCGTCCGAGGTGATGTGGCGCAGCAAGAAGCCTGGGCTGTCCGCTTTCTGATCCCCGATCGCTAAAAAGTGACGAACGTTTCATGGGTCAAGTTCGGAACCTCCCGCCACTGAACCAACAAAAAGGTCCAAAAAAAAGCAAAAGGAAAAGCCGGATGGTTCCCAAAACCTGAGGAAAAGCCGGATGGCTGAGCCTTGAGCCACCAAGAAGCTGACCTCCACCTCGAGCTGCGCCGAGGACTTCTCCCGCTGCGGCGGCATCTTGCTGCCAGTCCTCAGCTCGCAGCCGTCGCGGCGCGCAAGCAGCGGCAGGCGCTCCGAGTCGTCGGCGCCCACGCCGCGCAGCGCCTCAAGCTCCCAGGCGAAGTCGAAGCGCCAGAAGAACTCGGTGACCTGGCTACGTTGTACCCCTGGTGAACATCAAAATAGGTGGCAAATGGTTCATCTGGCGATATATGGCTGGTCAAAACCCAGGAAAGCCCTGGTGAACATCAAAAAAGGTGGCAAATGAAAAGGTTCCACCCCAAATTGAGATCGCCATAGGTTGTGCCACATGGCCATAGGGACAAAAATAGGGTAAACCCAAAATGGGTTGCCCGAGCGGTAAATGGAACCAAGGACTCAAGCCTGCTGTCCAATTCCTGGTGGCTTAATTTTGACCCCAAATTTTTGGGGCTGAGATTACGCAGGTGTTGTGTCCATCCAAGGGGCCCAGAAATGGGTTCCACTTGTTTGAGCCACAGCCATATGAATTTGGGTTGGAACTTTCGTTTCTTGCTTCGCCCGCGTTTCTGTCAATCAGCATATGAGCCAGTTTGTTCAGGGGTCCATGGAAAATGGGAAAATGGCATTTTTGGTCAAATGATCAAGAAAAAACAAGCTCTTTTTGAATATGTTCCTCTCGCGCCCGCCTTGGTCACAGTCCTGCTGCTGAGCCCCATGCTCATCCCCGCGAAGGAGATCTCATTCACTCGCCGCGTGGGATCCTCCACCTCCCGGGTCTCCTCCCGCACGAAGCTGCAGGACTCTCTGGATCTAAAACCTGGGCGGCCCGGTTTCTCCCCGAGCGCTGAAAGTGACTCACTTCTGTTTTTCCTTTTTTTTTTTTTTTTCGGGTCCAATGGAAACCCAAAAGTCTAGAAAGTCTAAAAAGTCCAAAAAGTAAAAGACTTTAAAAAGCGGGGACGGCGGGTTAAGCCAAGAAACGGAGCGACACCGCATTTCCCTCCGCCCAAGCCCGCAGCTGCCGCAGCTTCGCCGTATCCAACCCGAGCGACCCCAGGCAGTTCAGCTGTGAGCTCAGCGCCAAATTCGAGGCAACCGCCACGAGCTGGAACTTGTCCTCGTAGCCTGCTTTTCTTTTGCGCAAAAGCCCCTCAAAGGAAAAAAAACATAAATGTATATATATATATATAACATTTGTCCAGTAGTGAAATCGACTCCTTTTAAAAACCAACAGGGGCAATTCTTTAAATAAAAAATATATGTTTAAACCAATGGAAGTAGCTGTGCTGCACCTCTGTCGCCAGCTGCGGGCGCTTCTCCGCCTCCAGGAGCAACTTCACGCGCTCCAAGGCCTTCTGCAGCTTGCCTTCGAACTGCGCCATGCTCATGTTCTCCATCCGCACGACTGAAATCGAACTGTACAGACAGTCGAGCCAATGCCTCGCACCTCGCAGAAGGGCCGATTCTCCAAACCGAAACAGAAAAGGTCAAGCTGCTGCGGATGGCTGCGAAAGCCAGAACCGCACCGCCGTTCAGAGAACTGCTGGTGTCTGACGGCTTCCCCTGTAAAAAATGCCAAAAAAAACCCATGGTTTCAAACCCTGGCTTCATTTCGCTTTTTGCGGTGCCCCCGATTTCGCGACTATGATCCGATGATCCGTCGCTCTCGCCCAGGCCTCGGCGGACTTGCGAGTTTGCGGCACATCGGGGCGCGCCGCCTCACCGGCGGACCGCGCTGAGACCGCAGGACCATTTGAACAAACTTCACCCTCACAATACGGCGGATGGTTGCGAACTCCATTTCGCAGCACTTAGGAAAACTCAGAAATCCCGGTGTCTGATGATTCCCGTGAAAATACTAACCAACGTTGTGGTTTCAACCATGGCTTCAAAGTGGTGCGAACGGATTTCGTCCATCCACAGTATTGCGGGATCAACATCGCAACATCATGCTAGAGCACCTCGTGCTACATTGAACAGGCCGTTCAGCCAATGTACAAAGCCCGCGCCGGGATCCAAAATCCTCCGACTTGAGGCCCCGTCGGACATGTCACACTCCCCACACAACTCACCGCCTGGCTGGATGTGCCCGCTCTCATGGCTTGCTCAAGCAGAGCGGGTTTGCAAGCTTCTAGGTCCCAGAGATGGAATCCCGAGCTTCAAATGGCTAAATGGGTCAAACTTAAGTTACCAGGAATTGGACCGCAGATTTGCGTCCATGTGTCCATTTGCCAGGGCAAGCCATTTTGGGGTACCTGTTTTTGACCCCCAGCCAAATCAAACGTCAAAGGTGTTTGCCCTACCTGCAAATGGAAAGCCCCTTTCAAGCCAAAAAAAAGTGGGTGTGCTGGGCACCCTCGGACCCATCTGAGCGGTTGCTATGGCTTGACTGACTGGCGTGGTCTATGGCAGCCTGCAGACTTCCGCACATGAGCCGCAAATGAGTCTCCGGGGCATCCGAACAGCTTCACTCGCAGAGTCCAAAAGCAAACCGTCCCAGGGGATGGAACGACTAAGCGCCGGTTAAGCGTTCTTGTTGATTTCTTTCACCTTCAAGAGTTCCTAACAGAGCGGCTGGGCGGTTGCTCCACGCGGGAGGCAATTGGGGGTTGATCAACCAGCCCGACAAACATGGGCAAACCACCCAAAAAGATCGACTTTCACCACATGGGAACAGCTGGTCATGTCGGGGCCCTCAATGGAATCTCGATCCAATCCCCCCACTTGGCTATGGGTCACAACCCCCACAGTGAACATCCCAATCCCCACTAAAAGAGGTTCTAAAAGGGGTGGTGAATTCACCTACCCCAAAATGGGATCCCATTGGTGTTGACCCACGGCCACCAACGCCCAGCATCCCCAGTTGAGGGCACTGGCTGCAGGGCAGCCCCGTGGTCGCAGCGCACCATGAGGTGCACCGCCGAGTCACCCTCCCAGCTCCGCTGTAGCAGGTCTGCCTGAAACCGGTCGACGGACAAGCCGACTTGACAAGTCGACCTGACCTTATGCGCCCTCTCTCCCCACAACTGGGCTGTCCCAAAATGTTCTGATCCCCGATTGCTACAAGTGACTCACTTGTGGGTGAAATGCGGAAACCCAACCACTAAACCAACCAAAGGATCTAAAAAGCTATGGGGATGGCTGGGAGCCAGGAGCCACCAAGACACCCATCTCCGGACAAGATCAGTCGCAAGAATGGCAACCCACCTTGAAGTGGTGCAGCACAGAGATGGTTTCCGCCTTAGAACTGCAGCCCAAGCATGGCCAAACGCGAAGAGATGCTCTTCCCCGAAAACAGCCTCCAGCAGCAAAGGAATGGCCGTGCTTATCGACTTCGTGCATGGGCTAAACGGTAGACATCGGAATTCTTCGACGCTCCGGGCCCCGCGCGTCACCCTTCAGGGAGCCCCAAAGCACCGCCGTCCAGCCACGGGAGTCACCTGGTGCCAAAGGTGTCCTTTCGGGTTCTTGCTAGTGCAAGAGATGCAGGGAATGAGTGAATGACCCCGATTTGAGCCATCCCTTGTGGCTTCCTGTAGGGGACTCCCTAGGTGCATTCCCACACTCTCTACTGAGCACCAGCAAGTCGGTTTCAACCAGAAACACCCACTGTGGAACTGTTGGAACCGGAACGGGCCTTTGGGTAAGGCCCGTTCAAAAGGGAAGATGCAAACACACACACACACACACGAGAGAGAGAGAGAGATGGAAAAGGCTGCCCGGGGCTGTAACATCAACTGTTTTAGTTTCTCTGTTTTTGGATGGGATGGAAATCACGTGAAGGCCCCCCTTGCAGCGCGCGACCTGAAATCGTCACGAAATCGAGCCTAACAAGCATGGCCTATTGCTTGTTTCGCTGACAGAGAGCTCGGCCCCTTGACAAATGCGGAAAACACGCCCAGGTCGCGTCCCCAACAGCCCAAAGAAAAATTCCTGGAAACAAATCTCCTGAAGCTGCTCCGCACCCCGAACGAGCCAGGCTTCCTGTTGCGGAAAGATATCTCAACTTGGATGAGGCGGGCACACAACTCCGGCCTGCGGCCTGCGGATTAAACAAGAAGAAAAAGAAGAACTTGCAAGGCGCACTTACGCTTAGGGTGCCCCTCCAGATGTAGTTCAACAGCTCCTCCAAGTGGACGTTTCTCAACATAGGGAACCCCATTTTTTGGATGGTGGTTTTTGATTATCATGAAACCAAAAGGAACCCACCTGTCTGAAGCAATCATACCACGGCAAAACTTGCAGATCAAAACGATGCGTCCATAGATCGGCAACTCCTTTTGTCTGGCAACGTTCGTCCCCGCATCAGTTCTTGGGCCACCGCGGAGGTTCATGTCGGCCTTTTGGGTCCCTAGCAATCGAACCTCACCAGAAGCCAGCCAAAGCGCAGCCCGAGGCGGGTTTGGGTATGTGGCAAAACAGGGATCTGACTGATCTGACCCCCCCCCCCTCCCCGAAAAAGGGCGGGGCGTTTCCTTTTGTCCAATCATCCTTCACAGGCAGGGTTGCTATGATGTGGATTGTTATAAAATTCAGATTCTTAAAATAATGTGATTGAAGAGTGATTGAAGTGCCGCGTCCCGGTCGAAGTGCGGATGCGTACGGAAGCATGCGTGACAATGTCCTAGGCTTTGGTTTGGGGAATTCAAAAGATGATGCATCGCACGAACAACTTGCTGGTGCGATAGGCAGGGAATGAGAAATGGAATGATCACTGGGTTCATTCCATTTCACATTCCCCACCGATTTCCCCAAGACAAATCTGCCCAAGAAACCGAAAACGCGTCGCCCCGCCAGCAGCCAGCTCCGGTTGCAACTCGAGCTCCGCATGCCGAGGTCCCGGCGAGGTCGGGGTTGCCGTGGCGTGCCGACCACATCGTGGCAGTCCTCCGGCGATGGCCATCGTGGCCCGAGCGACGAAACCCGTGGGTTTGGTGCAGAGAACTCTGTGTAACGACGACTTTTATCTTGGAAAGGGGCTTTGGCGTGCACAAACCCTTGGAATGTGGGAGGGAAAACAAGGGAAATGGGCGTTGGCGCAAAGCCATGGAATGTTGGGAGGCTACTCCATGGCAACTGATCTGAGTTCATTCCTCGTGAGCCTGCGCCTCCGGCCATCGCAGTCTGAGCCGCTCACATGTTCCGCCCAAAGCCTTCACCCATCGGCCTCGGAAAGCTGGAGGAGAGCAACCGTGAACTGACTCTCCGAGTCTTTTGGCCCCAGGAACTTGCTGCTTCTCAGGGAATGAGTTGGGAAAAAAAAAGAGAGAAAACCCGTCTATTCCCGATTTTGGTTTTCTTCATTCGAAACTCCCTCAAAAAAACTGTGAATTCCACCAACCACCCGGAAACTCGTTGCCATTTCCCTACAAGCGGAAACCCGAGCGCACCGAGCCCAGCCAAATGGGCCGCGATCGGATCGATCAGATGAGGCACTGGCTCCTCGCCGCAGCGCGCGGCCTCTTCTGAGCCTCCGATGACCTCGTCCTACGAGGCAAAGCCCTCGATTCTTCTGCCCCCTTTCCGCAAGCCCGAAAGCCTCACTTCCCATCGAAGTGGATGGTTCAAAAACCGCAACCCAAGCTGAAGTCTCACCACTCAATAAATCGACAACCAACCCAAGAAGGTGACGAAAAGTCCAGCTCTGGAAGTGAGCGCCTCCAGGCGCCTTTGGGGCCATGCGCCATCCAATCCCATTGGGAACAGGTCTCCATGACCGGTTCGGTTCTCGCTTTAGGAGGATGCCTTGTAGATCCAGGACAAACAAACAGATCAAAGAAGCAACTTACCTGAGAAGGAATCACATGGTGTCACATTCTGGACATTGTGTGCTGTACATATACGTTGAACGGCGGTTGCTCAAATGTTTCAGCTGTCGAAGGTTCGTTCGGAAACATTCTGTCAGGGAAGAGCATGTTCCGTCATCTTCTGGGCAGCCGGGTCCTCGCGATCTGCGGCTGTGATGTTACCTGAGAGACAAGAATACGCGCCAAGACACATCTGTATGGCGGTAGGATGTCTTGCCAAGTTGCCAAGTGACCTGGTATGGTTGTGAGTGACCTCGTGTGTGCGTGGCGATGTTGTGGTGACGTGTGACAGCAAGTGAGAAGATGATGACGATGATGACGACGACGATGATGAGTTGGAGGAAGCTTAGTATTTGGGAAGCAGGTACTCGCACCACGGAATTTGCTCACTTGCTTAAAATGTGGCCTAAAAAACCAAGTCTCGCCGAATGGAAGGCTGAAACGCGAGCATCACCGCTGGCCCAAACCCAGCCTTCGCGCGGCGCTTGACCTCCACCTCCGCCATCCTTGCCCTGTGGGTGGGTAGGTGTGGGAGGGTGTGGGGGGGGTGGGGGGGTGGGGGGGTGGGGAGGAAGTGTCGGACCCCATGTTTGCCCGGTTACAGTTCGGGGGGTGGATCACTGATCACGGCAACTAACCTTTTACGTCCTGGTTGGAGCTTGGAGGAAAAGCCGTAATCAACGTGTAGAGGCAATTGGCCACGAACAAGGCACGAACAGCGTTCGTCCTATTCACGCCCACACGCAACATGGCACGTCACAGCAAGCCATGCAATTCGCATGAGCCGGGCGGGCTTCAACCAAATTCAATCCTCGACCCCCAAATTCAACAAACGGGGGTGTCTCAAATTGGGAGGCCTCTTTTCGGATAGTTTCGAAGGGAAACCAAAAGGAAACCACCTGGAGTCCCCAATTTTGAGAAGCTAACCCAACAGGACCTTTACTCATCGCCCATACGACTCATCCATCGCTCAGCAGGCCTGCTTGGCATCGGGACCTCGATCATTCGGAGCGGTGCTCGGTGCTGGGTGCCGATTTTGTCGGAGAGGTCCGCCGGGGTTTTTTGAACCAGAAAAACACCTTCAAAGGCAATGGCTCTCACAAAAAATAGGGTTCCCCGAACATGGCAAAGCGTACCTTTTGGTTTCCCTTGATGCCAATGAAATTCCGTTGAGAAACTCTGATGTAACTCTTCTTCTTTTTCCCGTCAGGCTCCCTTCTCGGGCCGTGCTTCTTTTTGTGAAAAAAAATGCAAAAACCGCCGCTTTTGCCCTCTATTTTTGGGGTGGCAACTTTCCCCCCCCTTTTGCCCCGCTCCGAACCCCTCCCAAACCGAAAAAAGACGAGACGACCAAAGGGTCCCCCCCATTTTGGGGTCCCGCACAGGCGCCCTGTTGCAGAGCCTCCTCGGCCTTTGCCAGGTCGGAGTCCTGGGAGTCACAAGGCAAAGCGAGGTCCGGTGGAGAGCTTGGAGGACTTGGAAGAAGTTGGTACCCGCTACCCGCGTTTTTTTGCGGTAGTCGCTTCTCTTTTTTTAATGAGGGTACCCACTTCTCTCTCTCTTTTTTTGCGGTGGTCTATTTTAGTAGGGGAACTTCCCCAAAAAAAGGGTAAAAGGGTAAAAGGGTGAAGGAATTATAATCGATTTGGGAAGGCTTGGAGGTGTTAAACAGAAGGCTTTGTATGCTGCACAAAGGGTTTCGGGCAACAGAAGCCACCAGCAAGTGGGGTGTCAAACAGAAGGAACCCTAGAGCAGAATCCCTTCAATGTGAAGAAGAGGAGCGGTCACAATCACAATGGAAACCCAACCACCGCTCTCCACGAAAAATGGATCTGAGCTAAGTTGAACCGGATGGCTGGGAGCTACCAAGTGAGTCAGAATCCAAACTCTGCATTCTAAAATGGTTCTAAAGGTCAGAACCATGTGAAGAATTTTGAAAAGGGGGAGACCCGCATCCATGGCTGCGGTCGCCCCTTTCCCTCCAATTGCTCTAGTGGGCTGTCCGTTCACTTGTGGGTTAAATTCGGAAGACAAAGCTTAAGGGGATGGCTGGGAACCGCCAAGGAACACCCAACTGCGAACTTCGCGAAATTCGAGGACAGTACCTCTGTGACTTGTGCTGCCAATCTGCCACTGTCGTGGCTGGTCTTGCCCACAGGCTTCAACAAAAATCAGGCATGCCAGACCCCGGCAACAGGTCAGACAGGCAACATGCCATGGTGACAGCAAGACTAGGGCCTAATAATTTCGGTGTATCGCCCAAAGCCATTTCAAGAAGAAGGCTCAAACTTGAGCCAAGCGTGCTTTTTTGTGTAGGGGGACCCCCCCGAAAAAAAATGGCTTCGGTGTTCCTTTTGGTTTCCCTTAAACACAGGGATCCTTACATTTTACACCTGAGCATTGCCTTGTAAATGGTGGTTCCCTTCATTTTGGCGTTGAAAAAGTGCCATGTTTCAACTGGTTGAAAAAATGGAGATCTCTTTTTTCAGGAGCCCTGCTTTCAAAAGGCGGGCAGAGTTGGGGGGCTTTGGCCCCGCGACCTCGCCTGCGCCGCCTGCAGGAGCCGGGTGTTGGCGCCCAGAATGGCCGCCAGCCGCACGCCTCGGTTTTGGTTTGTTCGCCGAGCCCGGCGAAGCTCTCGGCGGCGAGGCACGGTTCGTGGTGCGGCTGAGACATGGGGTCCCTCCAAACTGGGACTGGGACTCGCATGGTTTGGTTTGGTTGGTGGGTCCCTTGGTTTGGTTTCCCTGAAAATGGGACCCTTTTTGGATGGTTTGGTTTGTAGGCTCAGGTGATATCCTCAACAGCGTGCGGTGCTCTTTTTAGTGCTCCCTATCTGGGAGACCCCAAAGCTTTCCGCTGTTGGGGAAAGAAAAATCTCACCTATCTGGAGGGGTCCCTCATTTTGAGAAACACCCATGTTCTGGGTGGCCCCGTAGGAATCCTTGCAGCAGTTTTTCGTCCATAGACACTCCCGCTAGAAGGGCAAGGCCTGCCAAGACGTGGCTCAGTTGTCCAGAAACCGGCTTGGACGCGGCTTTTGTGGATCCACCTCGAAAAGAGTACCAAAGAACCAATAGGGCGGAAGAAACTGGCGACATGCACAGTGCATCCAAGCCATTTTCTAGAATGCGGCGGGGCCCTTTCGAAACGAAGCAGGCGTCGTGAAGATTTGTGTGTTGCTGGGCCAGTTGTTCGGTCTCCATGGTCTCTTGAAACTCTGCACAAAGATGCCAAGTATCGGTTTACTCTCTTCCCTTTCCGGAAAAAAGACGCATGCCGATGGAACACAAGCACCAGACCCTCGCCGGTCTCACCTTCGCAGCCCATTCCTGGGGCCCGCCTCAGAGACCCCTTGGCAGCCCCGGTTGTTGTTGCCAAATTTTCGAAATCCCGCGCCAAAAAAAGGTCGGCGAGCGCACTGGTCTTGTTTCTCTTCTCCGGTGTGCTCTGGAGCTCACGCCTCCGGAGCTCACCAGTCCCACACCCCAAACTGCCTCCGTTCCACAGCTTGGCCTTCGGGCCCACTCGCCGGCCCTTCTTGGCCAACTGCGCCCCCAGCTCGGAGTCCTCGCCTCCGCTCCGCGCGATTTTTTTCTCGAGCTCAGGCCCAAAGGGCCCCGGCCTTTGGCCGCGCCCGGCCTTCTCGGAGCTCCAAAAAAGAGGAAGAGGGCCCTTACAAGAACCACTCGCGGATGTCGCTGGTCCCTTTCCGGGCCTGTTTTGAAGCTGGGATGACTTATCGGCCTACACTGCGGAGATATCCAATGTCCGGGCTTTTCATGGGGTTTTATGTTTTTTTTCTTTTTTTTTCTTTGGCTCTTCCGGACCACAGCGGCCGAGTTTTCGCTAAAAAAACGCCGGAGCGGGGGCCTAGCAGCTCGGGGCAAGCTCCGTGACCTCGGCGGGGGCGAAAAAAAAAACACGACGCGGGCGACGCGAATCGCAGCCGCAGATGGCGCAGGTGCCGGGTCGGGGCGGAAAAAAGCCTCTTGGAGCCCAAGCCCCAGGAGGTTTGGCGGGGTTTTTGGAAGGACATGAAGTCACTCCGGATCTCTCAACTCTCAAGCCATTAGAGCTCCTGTGGAGGGAAGCGTTGAAGCAGCTCAATGTCAGCTTTGTAGAAACTGTGTGGCTGATTTTGTGAGGATCAGCCTGACCCCTTCTTCTCAAAAGGAGATGTGCCTGGGAAGGGTAACACGCACGGATAGCCCAAGCTCCTCCACACCTATCGGGGACCACCTATCTAGGACCAGGCCCCGTGATCTAAAATCCGCACAACACATGCAAACGTGGGGGCACTAGAAATGTTCCGCACTTCTTAAAAACCTGCTGCGCTTACAAGGTGGCATGGGTTTTCTCGGGCCCTCTTGGCGCTCGATGCCAAGGTGGGAAAAAGAGGCTCCGGCTATACCAGGCCCCCCGGCGCACCAACAGCCGCGCCATCTCCGCGGAGCCGTGGAGCACCGCCCAAGTGAGGGGCGTCCAACCGGCCGCGTCCTCTGAAGCGGTGGGAGCGTTGAGCGGAGCGGTAGGGCGGGCCAGGTGACCCCGATGAAACCATCCCTTGCTGGCGGTGTCCATTTTCTTGGTGTTTTTTTGTTTCTCCCTTGTTCTTCCTTTTTTTCGGGGACCAAAGCAACTGGGTTCATATTCCTTTTGAGTCACAATCAAAACCCGGTATTAAAATAATTGACCCAGAACCAGGTAAGGAAATACAAAGGCGGAGATCCGCAGCTGTTTCTGGCTGGGAGTGTCCCTTACTAACCTTCATCTATCCGAGTTTTGATTGTGGCTCAGGTGCTCAGTGGCGAACCAAACTTGTGCGACAGGTAGGGAATGAGGGAATGAACCTGGGGATTCGCTCAAAGGAAACCAGAAACGATGGTTTAAATCGGGGTCAGTCCAGTTCTCGTTCCCTGCCTGTCGCACCAGCCGGCAAACTGCCAAAATGGTAAACATCCGCCTAACAACTAATGGCAACTCAACTTATTGACAAGTAACAACCCTGATCTTGAAACATCGGGGGCTCAACATCAAGGCCAACGCCAAAAGGCCCCTCCACCTCCTGAGATCCTGGTTGATGGAACAAATTATGCGCGCACACACACACATGATACATAAAAGACAACCGTCTAGTCTGCCCAGTTTGCCCAACAACTCGCATTCTGCTCACGAACACGAATCAAACAAGTATATGATGTGTGCGTGTGCGTCCTTGTGCGTTTGACCTACCCCCTACTCCAAATACCCACTTTCTCTAGGGTTTTTGTTGGAAAACCAGGTTTTTCCAGGTAAATACCTCCTTTTTTAGTAGAGGGTCGACCTGACGCCCTAAAAAAAGGTGGGTATTGGGTGGCTAAGGGGTATGTATGCCAAAGCCAGCGTCATCCCCCCACCCCCGCTCCCTCCACGCCTTGTAGCGAGGGATAGCATCATGCTCGAGGAGGTGAGACACCAGCTGGCGCCCACAGCTCAAATTGAGTCACAACCAAAACCGATCGGGATGAAAATGGCACACCCCAAATCCATGTCATTCACAATCAAAACCCGGTATTAAAATGGTCGACCCAGAACCATGTAAAGAAATAAGAAGGCGGCTGCAGCTATTTATGGTTGGGATTGTCCCTTACTAACCTTCATCTACCGGGGTTTTGGTTGTGGCTCATGTAAGGATTTTAAAAGGCGGCCGCACCTATTTCTGGCTGGGACTGGCCCGTACTGACCTTCATCTACCCTCACTAGCCTTCATCTGCGCGGGTTTTGATTGTGGCTCTATTGAAGGCTCTGCAAATGCTATCGGATAGCCAGCGTTCTGCCATCTTGACCGCAGCTTCCCCGCTATTGATTCTTATCAACCGCAATAACCCACTTATAAGTCCCAAGTAGAGTTAACCTCGTTGCTACTGGGTTGTCTCCCAGGTGGCCGACCAGTTAACTTGGCAACGAACCTCATCAGAGCCCGGAACAATCAAAACTCGCCTGGATATCCTCGCGCTGGGCTCCGTCCATAAGACGCGCGCACTGCTCCTGCGCCTCAGCGAGTGCAGGAGCTTCAACAAAGACATGGGTGTGGTGTGTTTCTATCATTTGGACCGGTCCCCAAAATGGATCAAGGCTGTCCTTTTGGTGTCCCTTCAAAACCAACCAAAAAGGGGTTTCCCCAAGCAAAGACAGACCCAGATCGAAGCACAGCATCGCACGCCTGTATCAGCACAATGAGCAATGAGCAATGAGATTATCAAATCCTGGAATCCATCAAGCCTTAGTCCAGTAGACTTTCTTAAGTTCACCCGTCCAGGTAGGCGACAAGAACACCTTATGCAAATCCCTCTGCGACTTGCTTAACCTGGCATTACTTTTGGTGACGTTTCGGATACCTTCCGGTTCATGCCGGGTCATGGCCATTGTGGGTGTGCCTTTTCTAAGGTTGAAAACCCCAAAATGGCTTTGGTTTTCTTTTGGTTTCCCTTCAAAACCCAGCAACAAGGGGGGTTCCCTCAAAAAAGGCAGACTCTTCTCAAGCGCCTGTGCATCTTTGCCTGCAATTGGTCAGCTCGACTCATCAGAGCGCGAAGATCTCTGGCATCAAGGATCACCCAAATGATCCGAGGAGAAATGGAATGACCTGATTTAAACCATCTCTTGCTGGCGGTTTCCTCTTTTTGGGGACCAAAGCAGCGGGGTTCATACTCCATTTGAGTCACAATCCAAACCCGGTGTCGACCCAGAACCATGCTTCAAGAACTAGGAAGGCGGACCTCCGCAGCTATTTATGGCAAGGGGATCGTCCCTTACTAACCTTCGCTTACCCAGGTTTTGAGCAAGTGGCTCAACTGGGGTTCCTCACCACCCCACCACCCCCACCTTGCGGATCGGATCGGATCGGGTCCCACGACACTGGGGCCGCAGCCAAGACCACCGCGGAGCGCAGCTCCAGGTGCTCCCGGCAGTGGTCCAGCGACGTGAGGCCTTGTTTAAGCCCGGCGTCGGGTTTCAGAAGCTGGAAACATCGAGATATCTTGAGGGCAGCGGGGACCCTTTTTCTTGCGTTTCTTTTATTTGTTTAATTTTTTTGGGGGGGGAGGGGGGGACCCTTTTGCTGGTGTTCTTTCTTTGTTAGTTTTCCCCAACAGCTGCAAGCTTTGGTGCTCTTTTTAGCGCCCCGCAGCCCTCGTAGAACCTCGTGCAACCCTGGTGGAACCTTACCTCAGGCCCGCCCCGGACCACCCCGGAGCCTATCTGGGCTGAGACCCCAAAGCTTTCGGCTGTTGGGGAAAAAACAACAACAAGGAAAAAGGGCTGCCCTCAAAGAATAAGCTCAGGTGATATTCCCAACAGCATGCGATGCTCTTTTTAGTGCTCGCACCACCCTGCAGCCCTCGCAGAACCTCGTGGAACCCTCGTGGAACCCTGGTGAAACCCTGGTGAAACCCTCGTGGAACCTTACCTCAGGGCCGCCCCAGACCAGCCCGGAGCCTATCTGGGCTGAGACCCCAAAGCTTTCGGCTGTTGGGGAAAAAACAACAACAAGGAAAAAGGGCTGCCCTCAAAGAATAAGCTCAGGTGATATTCCCAACAGCATGCGATGCTCTTTTTAGTGCTCGCACCACCCTGCAGCCCTCGCAGAACCTCGTGGAACCCTCGTGGAACCCTGGTGAAACCCTGGTGAAACCCTCGTGGAACCTTACCTCAGGGCCGCCCCAGACCAGCCCGGAGCCTATCTGGGCTGAGACCCCATGCTCACCTAAGCTCTTTTTCTTTTTTCTTTTATTTTTTTTTTTGGGGGGGGGGGGGTCGTTTCAAAAACTGTTGACTCCACCCAAAACCCAGTCTTTTGGGGGCACCCTCAAAATGGGGCTCTCAAAATGAGCCACTACCTCATGAAAATGTATGGTACCATGGGGGGCAATTAGTTCTCAGAGCCATTTGGCTACAGCCCCCTGCTTTGAGAAAGTTCTTTGGTGCTCCTCCCATTGCTAATGCTCAGGGAATGACCTTCCGGGTGTCGGGTGTTGGGAATGAACCGCTCAACGGGATTCCCTAAAAAGGAAACCACCAGCAAGGGATGGTTCATGGCCATTCCATTTCTCATTCCCTGCCTATCGCACCCCTGTGGTGGCTTCCTTTGAGAGGACCAAAGCCTGGGCCCCCCCCCCGCCCAGAAAAAAATAATAAAGCGATATACTGACCGCCCCCCCCCCCAAAAAAAAAAAGAAAAGAAAAGAAAAAAAACTCAGGTGATATCCCCAACAGCATGCGGTGCTCTTTTTAGTGCTCGCCGTGGAACCCTAGTGGAACCCTGGTGGAACTGGGGTGGAACCCTCGTGGAACCTTACCTCAGGCCGCCCCGGACCACCACGGAGCCTATCTGGGCTGAGACCCCAAAGCTTTCAGCTGTTGGGGAAAAGAACGAAACCGCCCACAAAAACCGCGTCGGAGCTCTGGCCTTCTTTGTCCCTCTGCGTCAAGTCCGGGCCGCACCGCAGCAGAAGCCGGACCTTTCAGCCACCAAACTCCCGGGAGGGGACGGCCGGGAGGGACGCTCAGGGGTTTAGGGTTTAGGGTTTTGGAGTGTCTAGGGCTTAGGGTTTGGGGGTTTTAGGGTTTAGGGTCTAGGGGAGATGCCGAGAGAGTCCGAAGTCTTGGGAGCTGTTGATGTTTCCGAAAGTTTTGGATGACTTTCAAAGCTCAGGGCTCAAAATGTTGGCCTTGGAGTTCCACTTCAGAAACTCGGCACTGGATTGTCCCTTCACAGAAAAGTGTCCTGCAACGAACAGCAGAGCTGTCTGCTCGTTGCTTGAAACAATCTCAAAACACAGCTTGAAACACATAAAGACGAGCACGGAATCGCAATCAATGTTGGCTGATCAACGAGCCTCAGACCAAAAAAACACATAAACCGAGCAAAGAAACCCCGCCCCAACACACCATCGCCCTCTAACCAGAGAATATGCGGCAACCCCTGCCTTGCCCAGCCCTTAGAAATGTTCCTTCGGGCACGGCGTTTGCTTTCCGAGGCGCCACGGGCAGGTGGCCCAGACGGGCCGCCCACATCAGGGCGGTGCGGTCTGGCGGGGAAGGCAAAAGGAGCGACCAATGGCTGTGGCGCAAAAAACCGGAATACCAAAATGGAACTCTGTTAAGTGGAAAAATAAACCAAGACCTGCGGTTTGCCCCTCCTGTTTAATTTTGAGCCACACCCAAATGTGACTGTGGGCAGCACCCGTCGACCAAAGAATATGCTGGAAGTGACTCTGCCCACAGTCATATTCAACCAAAGACTATGCTGGAAGTGATTGTTTCAACTGCGAACAAATTCACCTATCAGCTGCGGGGCCATGGTCTAAGCAAAAGGAGTCCGAGTCCAAGGACGCACCCTGCCACAGACCTGATCATGGGCCCGCCCAAGACACATCTCACGCTGGTAAAAGCAAAGGGTTGATGCAAGTGGACAGAGTTCAGGGCATTGCACCAAAACTTAATGAACCCGCTGAGCCCCTTTCAGAAACTCAAGATCAAGATCGCAAAGCACCTTCGTGGCATGGAATGAATCAGCTTCGTTCGTGGTGACTCACCCCACACAAATCGCTTGGATGCGAAACGACACTGCTTTGACCTTCGCTCGGCGCACCACCATAGCTCGGTCTGATCGCCCCACCTTCGAAGTCGCGGCATTCCGTATCAGCATCTGCCTGGCGGTGCACCGTTCTCAGGCTCGCCATGCCGCTAAGAAATCGCAAACCTGTGGATCACTCTATATGCCCTGCCGAAACCGGCTGGTACGAAGAGTGGAAGCAAATTGTTGCACAGGAACCAACTAGTAAACTCAACCAACCAAAAAAGGATGCCCTTTTTTCACATGGAAATCCACTGGACATCTGAGTGACTTCCTGCACATGATGCACAACTGTGTTGTGCATTGCATGGTTTCACACATTAAACAAGTGCAATGCTTGTCCCTGCCCCCTCCCCTTCTTGTCCGCAACCTCACCCTCCTCCTCCTCCCATCCGGCACTTCGGCCTTTTCCGAAACAGGCGACTCCAACTCCCGGCGGGCTATTCAAAGTTGGGGCTGGGCTGCCATCTGTACAGCTCGAAACCAGGCAGCCAAACACACCGAGTCCGGGCCCAAAAGCGATTGAAGGCGACTCTCTGCCCTAGTTGGGGCCTTTCCTTGAGGAAACTTGCCATCTGACACCCTCCAACTACCGTGGAGGGTGTGTCAGAGAACACTAAAAACCAAGAATACAATATCTTCCTGCCATCAACAGCCTTGGGACTGGAGGCGGAGTGTTGGCTCGCACACGCCGTCCTTTCAAAAGGGAAGCATGGAACCATGGTACTCAGGCTGAGCAGCCTGGTTAAGCCATCTGCAAAACAGTCGTGCAATCTCGCAGAAAGCACACCCCATTCAAACATGCGACCAGTGAGGCATGCGAGATCTTGGCCCCTTTGTGGACAGCTCAAAGAGTCGGAATACATCAGTAAATCTGTTGAAAAGTGAATTAATCTTATGACTTCTCAGAAAAATAACTAGTCAAAAACCCATTAATTCCCACTTAAAAAGCGATAAGTCTAAATGAATGCATGGCCAGAACTTGGTTCGAGAGAGCAAGGTCTCTTGCAGCTTTGCCGTTGGCAACTTGGTACTGCTCCTCCTCACCAGCAAAAAAATACGAGCTCCGAGACTAAGAATCTGCAGCCTTTGGGCACAGCCTAAGCCAAAGAATGTAGCGCTTCTTCTGGATCGATCCTTGGCGTTTGTTGCTTCATGTGCATGGTTCATATGGGTGTGGCTCAAACTTAAACGATCGGAGGGGCAAACCGCAGGTTTTGGTATCCATGCTTCCACTTACCAGGGCAACCCATTTTGGAATTCCGGGTTTTTGAGCCACAGCCATATGCAGTGAGAGCATGCATGAAGAAAATTGAATGCTCGGACTGCGCAAGGCACAGAACCACCCAATCGCCCAAGAACTTCTTTGAGTGATCACATGCTTCCAAGTAGCCGATTCAGAAAGAGGTAGGCATCAACACCTGCGCCAAAAAAAATCGGCAGATGAAAATTCCGCTCGCTCTTGAGACTCCGGCCCAGTCCAGGAAGATTCCTCAGTCAAGCTCACATTCCTCTACTGGCTGGTGCGATGAGTGGGGAAATGTGGGAATGAACCCAGGCTTTGGTCCCCTGAAAGGAAACCACAAGGGATGGGTTGTAAGGGTCATTCCATTTCTCATTCACTTATCGCGCCAGCAAGAAAACTCTATCCTGCAAATGTCCTATCCGCCACGAGCTCTTGGCGACCAACTGGTGCGGTACCCGGCCCCCTTTGGCCCCCGCATGAGATGCAGGGACCCGCCCAAGTACATGGCGTAGAGTCGACAGAGGGGCAGGCCTCAAGGCGAAGGACGCAGTGCGCTGACTTTCGACTGGAAACATGGGCTCGCCTTTTTGAAGCTTGGACCAACAAAATGGCACAGCCATGTTCCTTTTGATTTCCCTTTGAACCACGAAAAAAGGGGGTAGCCTCCAAAGAAGACAGACCCATGCGCTTTTGTGGATTTCACCCGTTCGTCCTCCTGTTGGTCCCTTTTTAAACAGTCTTTTAGTGCTCTTGTACTATTCCACAGGGGTGGATCCACCAAAGCCCCATCCAAAATGGTTTCCTAAAAACACCCGGCGAACTCCAACCTGTCTGGAGTTATGGATTACACCGACACCGAGCTCGCTTGCACGAGGCCTGGAATCCGCGGAAGGTTGCAGAGACAAGTCGGAGTTCCCCGGTCCTGAATAGCTTCTCAGTTTGAAGCCAAGTCTAGGAATAAGCCTAAGGTTGACATCCTGGAGATGATGATCCCGCAAATGTCGGCAAGGCACGTCCCTGCGAAAAGACACAAAGCAAACTGCTTCAAGAATGGCTCCTACGGTAGAACACGCTGAGAAACTTGGCAGCAGCAGGTGCATTCCGTAGGACCCAAACGGACTCTGAGCCTTACCTGTTGTTCGGCGAGAACCTGATTGGAGTGCACGTGCCGCCTTGTGCCATGCAGCTGCACATTGACTGGGGAGCATGACATGCTGCTGAGGTTCAGCATGCTGAGTTGCAGGTCAAGGGGTCCTTGTTTAGTAAGCGATAGCCATCCGGTATGGATGGCAGGCAGGCAGGCAGGCAGGCAGGCAGGCAGGCAGGCAAGCAAGCAAGCAAGCAACCAAGCAACCAAGCAAACAAGTAACCAAGCAACCAACTAGCCTCGCAACCATCAACCAAAATCAAAACCAACAAATTAGCATCCAAGCAAGAAGCCAAACAAACTTAAACAACCCAGCAAACCAAGAAAGCAGCCAGGAAACCAAGAGAGCAACCAAGCAACCAAGCAAAGAACCAAGCAACTGAGCAAGCAAACAAGTGGGCAAGCAAACATGCAGCAAAGTGGGCTTCCAGCACACGGAATCTTTGGTGGAAACTAACATTAAAGTGAGCGTTTGCCACGCCAAATAATGGAACTAATGTCTAAAGCTGCCACTCAAGGGAGCCCCGTGATGGAAGCCATGATGGCCAACAAACCACATTTTGCGGAAAGAAGAAACAAACAAAAAAGACACATACACACCAAACCAACATTCATGGTTGCAAACAAACCAAATATATGCAAAAACCCGCCCAAACCCCAAAGACATGTTACCAAAAACCTGACCAAACCCACCTAACATATGCCAAAAACCCGCCCAAACCCCAAGACGTGTTACCAAAAACCTGACCAAACCCATGTGGCAAAAACCCCCAACAAAACTCCAAGCGAGCCAGCGAGCCCCGGCCTATGCCGCGCCCGGCCATCGGGCTCTCCCCGAACTCCACGCCCCAGGGCCGAGGCTCCGCAGCACCTCAGCGCAGTCCGTCGCACGGAAAGGCAAAAAAAAAAGCCCCCGGCGGGATGGGCAAAATGGACCCATTGGACTTGTTTGTTTTCTTTCGGGACCTAGTATTGGCCCCTGGTACTTGGACCTGATCATTACAAGTCCCGATAAATGTTAAAACCCTTTGGACATCAAGCGGAGTCATGTCCACTCACTTTTCAGGTGGTCCCCCTATGAAACAATTCATAGCCATATGGAGGTATCCCACAGAAAAAAGAATCTCGAACCGAAGTCGAAGTGGAGGTGTCTTGCCCCTGCAGCTGCCGCCTTCGTGTTTCCCCTCAAGGATGAGGCAACGCATGGGGATTGATCCAAAAGGTCCGAACGTGGGATGACCATGTTGGAAAACCACTAAAACAAAGAGAAACTGCAACCACCAAATGGGAAAAGTTACCTCTGGTCATTTGGATTTGGGGGGCCAGTTTCATTGATCAAGCCCCCTATGGATGCGTCTTCTTTTTTAAGGTTCTCGTTTAGGGGTTGGATGTAAAGCGAAACCAAAATCCAACTCCAACAATTTTGGGGGGGCTCACCTATTTTGAGACACACCATTTGATGCTCAGCATCTCGCATTCCCACGGAACCTAACCTAAGCATCTCCTTCTGGCCCCCTTGCCTTCAGCTTCCCACCTCCTTTCGGAGGGAACGACGGTGCCTGCGGGCCCCGAATCGGGGACCCGGGCGCTGCGCCACAGTCGCCAGCATGGGCGAGGTGGTGAAGAGATAGGACCAAACCCTGAGCGATGGCCCAAGGAAAAATCAGGTGGCTTGCAGTTGAACAAAGCATGAGGCATTGACCCCGTAAATGATGTATGGATTGAATGGTTGATGTTTGAAGATTTCCTTCTTTGAAGCGCATGTCCCTTCGTGTGTGTGTGTGTGTGTGTGCGCATGCTAGATTCGCCAGATGTCGTTCGCATGCGTGGTCATGTGTGCGTGGACGCACATGTGAGATGGTCAAAGGAAGTATTCAGCAATGGATAGAGAGCGAGAGAGAGAGAGAGAGCAAAAGGGGAGTTTGTCAAGTCTGATGCTTCCTGCAAGTGTGGTCATTGCCCAATTCGACTGGAACCTCTCGGAACGTATCTGGACGTTCGGGGCAATTCAAGAAATGGCTACCTTTAGAGCACTGGCGAGATTGTTTCATCCTGAGACATCTCTTCTTCGCCCCTTCTTTGCCCCACTTCTTCTTCTTCTTCTTCTTCTTCTTCTTCTTCTTCTTCTTTATATCAACCAGCACCCAGCTTCCACAGCCGTGCTGGACCTGGACCTGTACAGCTTCTTGTTTCTATCGCCCGAAGTCCCGAAATTGCCACGTCTTGGCAAGTCACTGGCTCGCGCTCTTCGAGTGCATACCCCCGGCTCGGTCGCTGATGCGGATCACCACCTGGCACTCTGGCACTCGACGATCATCTGGAGAAGAGTTGCCGGAAAACTCGTTCGGGTGTCTTTTTGTTGGGGGACCCACAAAATGGCACAACGGTTGTCCTTTTGGTTTCCCTTGAAAACCACAAGCAAATTGCACAGCAACTTGCTGGTGCCTGAGAGTTGGGAATGACCCATGTCGGGAATGAACCCAAGGATTCCCTTAAAGGAAACCATGAGGGATTGCGTATGAGCATTCCCTCATTCCTTGTTGAGAACTCATTTGGGTGTGTCTTTCTCAGGGGACCTACAAAATAGCTGGTTCTCCTTTTGGTTTCCCCTCAAAACCCCAAAAAGAGGGGGGGGGATCCTCAAAAAGACAGACCCATGTCATTTCCGTGCGGCTCTGGAACCCTGGCACAGAATGACAACGCCGGAGAGGCAAGCACCACAGGCTCCTTGGAAAGGGGCCGTCCGATATCGCAATCGAAGTGGACGTGTGCATTCGCTGCCCTTGAGGCAATGTGGCTCAATTTTTTCAATCGGGGCCAACCGCAGGTCTTGGTACCCATGTTTCCACTTACCAGGGTGCCATTTTGGAATACCGGCTTTTTGAGCCCCAGCCACATGCCAGTTGAACACCGCCCCAATCGCGGCGATTGGTGTCTGACTCAATTTGTGACGAGCTTGCGATCCCACTCGAAGCATCCCAAACGCTCTTCAAAACCCCGCCTGCCCGTCGTCCGCACACAAAGAGACCCGGATGGGTCGCATTTCCTGACCAGCCTCACCGGAAGGGTTGGAAACGGACATCCGAACAAGAAGCTGATTGATGGCGTCTCTTTTCAACATGAAGCCAGCCCTCCGGCTACATCATGTCGCCATGATGATATCACTTATGAGACCAGAGGGTGCACGAAAGCTGGCGTCCGCGCAAGGTCCCCACGCGCAGCTTCCGCTGATTTTTAGGGGTCAACGGAAAAGGAAGCTGACAAGAAGCAAGAAGCCACCGCTAAAGCACCCGAACAGCCCTTTGTCGTATTCTGTTCCAGGTGGTTCCTGGGCGAAACGCGATTTCAAGCAACCATGCGCAAAGCAGAGTGCAACACAGAGCGCATGGGAGAGTACGAGTGTTCAGCGTCGGGAAAATGGCGGAGAAGCGAGCGGGGCTAAGGGAGGGCGGAGAGAACAGCGGAGCGAAGGGAGGGCGGAAGAGCGGAGACAGGACAGGAGCCACTCAAAACCGATCGGTATAAAAACCCGGACTACATCAAAACCCAGGGTTAACATCAAAACCCGGTAGTAAAATGGTCGTAATCCCAGAACCATGCTTCAAGAGTTAGAAAGGCGGATATCCGCAACTATCTCCAACCTTGATCTATCCGGGGTTTGGATTGTGGCTCAGGAGAGGAGCCAAAGGTAGGGAGAATCGAGTCGGGGAGAGGGGCGGAGAGAAAGCGGAGAGAAGAGTCGGAGAAGTGGGGAAAGAAGAGCGACGCAAAGAGTGGCCAAATGTCCAGGGAGCCTTGCGGAACCCGGGGCCGGGTGTGGGAGGGGGGGGTCGAGCCGGGGGTGGAGGGGGGGGGGGGGGGCCAGTGCTTGCTGGAGCAAGAGAGGCTCCTAGCTTTTGTGATTCCCATCTGTCCAATCTCAAAACTGGAGAACTTCTTGAACTCGTCGCTGGTGGATTATGAACCAACCCCGGTGAACATCCCAATCCCCACTAAAATGGGTCCTAAAATGGGTGATGCTTTCACCTACCCCAAAATGGGATCCCAAAACAGTTTTGACAACCACAGCCATGTGTTGTTTTGCCAAAAACAATGAAACATGATAAGAGTTAGGCCCAGTTATAGAAGGTATATTTTATTGTTTGCTTCACTTTGAGTCACCGGTAGAATGTAAAATGCATCCTAAGTCTACCCCAGGAAACAGGACAGCCACAGCACTCCTTCCATCGCCAGCTCCATCACTTCTGCCCCTGCTGCCAGGGAGCTTCGGCCTGTGCAGCCGCAGCTCGCGCGCCTGTAGAAGAGATTTGTCCATCGCATCCAAAGGTTCTAAGGCTACCTTCCACTGTCGTTGACATATGTTTTGTTGTTCCTTGCTTTTTTGGTTCTGCTCACTTTTAGTATGGGGCTGCAAACACAGTCAGTGTTCAACTTCCCCATTCTGGATCCGAATTTTCCAGAAAACCTCCGGAAACCCAGCGAAAACGGCTCCGGTCTTTGAAAAGAACCGACGGTTGAAAGGAATGGACAAGGAATCAACCCCTACAAAGGTGGCCGAACCAGGCCTTGGGAACCCTGTCCCTCAAAGTCTAATTCAATTTGAACAGGAGAGCTTGATGTACACAAAGCTGCATTCCGAATCTGCCATCACATGGCAATCAATACTGAACACATCATCAGGAAGGACAGTGTACTCACTGCCGAAGTTCGTCAGATGCCAACAGGAACTTCAAGTGCCTGGCAGTTGGTGAAGTCAGAACCCATGAATGCTTCCTGAACACACTAATTGGCGGGTACCAAAACGTGATGTACACATTATTCATCGCAGGGAAGGTAGCCTCCTGCTAGTCGGCAAGGTGCGACCATTGGGCAGGGAAGACGCCGACATGGAAACCCCTTCAGGGACGAAAGGGAAACCAAACAGAGATTCGAAAGGGAAACCTAAACGGCCACCCAAACATGGCCCCCCTGCGAAAAGGGAACTTATCGCTGGCCAAGATACTGTTGGAGAGAAGCTCCTCCATAATGTAAAAGAGATATCTCGGCACCTCATCCAACTTGGCCAGTGTACTCCGTACATCTCCGGCGTTGGCAAATCAAGGCGAGGAACCCAAAAACTTACCTTCAAAATGGACAGCCCAGCTTGAAACAGCCCGGCAGCTGCCGTAAGGTTCCTTGAGACCTCAAAGAAAGCTGCGCCAGGGTGCGTGACAAAACTCCACCTTGCCAGACCTCGGTGACGGCACAAGCGCCGAGAGAAGTAACGCCCCCTGGCATGTCACAAGCGCCGCTCCAAGCTCGAGCCTCTCCTGTCCCGAGCATTGCGCTTGCAACCAGGTCGCTTTCCAGACAAACAGAAACACCAGCTACTCTGGATGGACGAAATCCTGCACCTAAGAAACCCTGGAAGGATGCGATTCCCCCACGTAAATACCAAGCAAGATGGTTTCAACCATGGATCCGAAAGTGGTGCGGGCCCGGATTTCGCGCCGGAGCTCTTTCGTGAGACTAAATTGAACGGCCCATGCTCTGGCTTTGGAAGGCTTCCAGGGAATGGTATGGATCTACTTGACGGCGGGAAGGGAATGAAGCTGATCCAGAGGCCGTGGGAAACCGCGCTCTGGCGCTGTCCTGAAGATCTGTGGGCCACACTGAAAAAGAACAGGAAGGCATGAGAGATAAGGAGAATGAATGAGTTGTGATGGCTAGCTCATCCATCACCTGGCTGTGGTAACATCAAAAATCGGGTAACCCCAAAATGGCAAGCGCCCTCGCAAATGGAACCAAGCACGATTAATTAAAACCTTCGGTCCACAGCCTGGTGCTTCAAGTTTGACCCATACCCACCTGGCTGCGGGTCAAAAACAGGAACCCAAAATGGGTTGTTCTGGTACTTGGAAACATGGACTAAAGCCGTCGGTTCCGTGGTGCTTCAAGTTTGACTCATACCCACCTGGCTGTGGCTCAAAAAGTGGGACCAAAACTGGGTAAGTGGGACCAAAGACGAAAACCTGCGGTTTGCCCCAGCTGTTTAATCTTGAGTCATAGCCACCTGACTCTTTCTCTCTCCCCTTTCCCTTCCTTTTCGAGGCACGTGTTCTCCGTTTCGATGAGGCACGTGTGCGGCCCATCCTGGAAAGCTAAGTGCTCACAACCCAAACGGTCGAAAACACATGTGAGTCATAATCAAAACCCGGTATTAAAATGGTCCACCCAGAACCATGTAAAGAAATAAAAAGGCGGCAGCAGATATTGATGGTTGGGATTGTCCCTTACTAACCTTCGTCTACCCGGGTTTTGATAGGTTGCCACAAGGGAGGTTCAATGATTCAAGCATGAGAGTCTGGCCCGTTTTTGTCGGCTGCTTGGGCTGGCGGCTGGCTCGTTCCCTTCCTCTCTGCGCTGGGTCCGCTGGGTGACAGTCTCTCTTCGCTTAGCTGTTGGCCGCTTCAGAAGGGAGGTTTCTGCAAAACAGCTAGCTTCCATTTGCTTAAGGCCCCTAGAAAAACAAAACTTGTCCAGTAGCGATAAATTCCCTATAAAACCAACCAGAAAAAATGGGAAAAAAAGTATTCATTTCAGCAAATGGAAGCCAGCTTGCCAAGGGCCCAAAGCCCACCCCCAAAAGCCCGAGTCCCCCATGTGCGTCACCTCGATGAAGCTCCCAAGCCCCAAAAACCTGGGGCCCTCCGCATCTCTCTCGTCGGGGGCGCCTGCGTGGCAGAAATGGCCGCCTGGCAGATCTGCCAAGGATCGCACCTCGGCGTTTCGATCTTCGATCCGAACCCGGAGGTCCACGTTTTGACCTACTCCAAATACCCACACCCCATGTGGCTCAAAATTAAAGGATCGGAGGGGCAAACCGCAGGTCTTGGTACCCATGTTTGCACTTACCAGGGCAAGCCATTTTGGAATACCGGTTTTTTGAGCCACAGCCACTTGCTCTAGGGTATTTTTGTGTAAATACGCGCACACACAGTCTCCCACACTCACACCAGCTGTTGCCGCGCAAAAGGTCACTTGGTCAGTTGGAGTGCTTGGAGTCAGTTGGAGTGGTTTGAACGCATGCTCAAAAAATGAGTAATTTGTGCTTAAAGATGGATGTAGATCTTGCTATTTTGAAGCTGAGTGGATTTGAGTGGATCCCGAGTGGATTTGAGTTGATTCTGAGTGGATCCCGAGTGGAGCAATTGAACCTGCAAAATTCTTCATGATAACGTGGGTCGTCCAGACCTGGGTCCAATTGACAGTACCTGAATCACACCCTAAAAAAGAGGGTATCTGGAGTAGGGGGTACCCAAGATAGACTTAAACCCAGGGGGTCTCCTGTTGGGAGGAATGAACCACCCCTGGGTTTAAGTCTACCCTAGAGTAGTCAAAAAGCAGAACCCTGTCCGAACCGAGGCGAGGCGACGAATGTCTGGGGTCTCCTGATGCGAAATTTGTGTTCACGGATACGGGTGTGTTTGTGTGTGTGTGTGAGTCTGCACTGCAGACCTGCAACCTCTTAGGGTCATGCCACTTGGGTCTCAAAATCAAAGAGGCTTAGGGCCCCAAACAAGCTCTAAGCCAAGCCCAGCCTAAAGGCTTCCATTTTTTGAGCCACAGCCGCTTGGTGTCGATGATGCCCACTTTGCTGCGTTCCGGCACATCCGCCGTCTTCACGCAGGCCTCGAAGTGAGACCTCGGATTCTCGAAAACCGAGCTCCAGGCATCGAGCGAGCCGTGGATGGACGAAATCCGGGCACGCACCACTTTGAGATCCATGGTTGAAACCATGGTTTGTTGGTATTTACGTGGGGGAATCGAATCATTCCAAGGTTTCTTCGGTGGTGCAGGATTTCGTCCATCCACAGTAGGACCTAAAACTGGCACATGCATAGGCTCAACAATACATGAAGCTCGGTGTGGAACAGTATTGCCTATCGAACCGATTTTCTTGAATTGGCTCGCGCCGCACTGGGAAAAGCACGCCACATGAGTGATAATCAAAACCTGGTACAAACATGGTGAACCCAGAACCATGTAAGGAATTGAAAAGGCGGCCGCACCGATTTATGGCTGGGATTCTCCCTTACTACCCTCCAATTAACCGGATTTTGATTGTGACTTGCATGTCAACGTCCAGTGGACCGCAAAGCAACATGCGGTTGCTGCCTAATGCGCCGTGTTTTGTGTGGGCAAACCAAAGGCTCAGACCTGACAGCCCCCATCCCTCCACCCCACTGTCCCTCGCTTCCTCCCTACATCCCTACGTCCCTCCCTCTATCCGTCCATCCGACCAGCGAAACCATCTGCTAACACCCCCTGCCAAAGGGCAGCAAACAACCCATAGCGCCGCCTTGGACATGCCACTTGAGTCATAATCCAAGCCCGGTACAACAATGGTGGACCCAGAACCATGTACGTAAAGAACTAAGAAGGCGGCTGCAGCTATTGATGGCTGGGAGCGTCCCTGACTAACCCTCACTTACCCTCAGCTTATGATCAAGATGCCCGCATATACCTTGCGTCATCCCTTTCGCTCATCGGCGTGCACTCAATGCCCCAGAGTCTTGGGGTCTCACTCAACTGTTGGCTGCAAAGCTGGCCATGCATGCTCAGCCCTAGCCCAGCTTCACCAAACAAGCTACGCAATCTGCCTGAACCTCCCTCAATCCCGCTTCAGAGCATTGCCATCATTTACATGGGAATCCATCTCCAGCAAAGTTGTTCCTCCAGAAAATCGCCAAACGGCCCCTGCCCCTTCTCCCCCGTTTGGGCCAAAACCAGGGGGCATCAGCAGCTCTGTCGAGACCCGAGACCGCAGGAAGGTCTCCGCCCAGAGTTCCAAGTGTGAAGGCTCCTAGCGGTCAGCGCGGCTGGAAGCGCTGACGCGCGAGAACAAGAAACAACTGATGTCCCTCTTAACAATAGAGCCATGGGTGGGTCTTCAAACTGGGGGACACCAAAACAAGGTTGTTTCCCTTTGGCTTTCCTGTAAACCAACCCCAAAACAGACACCCATAAAACAAGACAAACCCGTGTGTATGGCTTCTGGAATTGCCAAGCACTTGCAATCAGCCTTCAGTGCGGTTCCAATGTTGATGCCTTGCGGGAACGCGTAGCACGCGGAAATAAACACGTTGCTCAACGTCTTCCGTAAAGTTCACTGGATGTGGCTAAAGTATTGAAGCCCTAGCCTTTCCACACACACACACACACAAACAAACACTTGCCGAGGCAAATCTTGTTGCTGCGAAAACCAACGGCCGTTTCTTCCAGACGCGTATTGAGCTGCATCTGATTCTCGGACCGACTCATTTGAGCGTCCTCATCAGCTTCCTTGATTGGGCCCTCGCCAATGCGCTTCACTGCCTGAGACCAGAAATGAAGGCCAAGCCACGGAGAGCAGCTGAAAAAGCTTGCACTTGTCAAGGAGCGCCATATGGCCATGGGTCAAAATCCAACTCGTAGTTAAGTTGACTAAAATGGGTGTTGCACCTACCCCAAAATGGTACCGCTGGTTTTGACCCACAGCCATATGCTGACTGCACACATCTGTGCAATCAGTGGACCTTTGTGCGTTTCCGAAGAACAAATGCTGACCGCCGATTCTAAACGCAACTCAGGGTTCGTGTCGCAACTAGGGAGCGCCACACCCTATCTGTTGGCGGCTGCAATACCAGCAAGCGGGGTCCAACCAAAAAAAGACAAAGGACCTCACGAAACCAAGATGAAACCATGAAACCTACTGTGGATGGACGAAATCCTGCACCACCTAAGAAACCCTGGAATGATTGGATTCCCCCACGTAAAAACCAACAAACAATGGCTCCTCATAGTTTCAAAGTGGTGCAGGATGCCGTCCATCCACCGTATCATCCGTGACCTCCCTAGTTTCAAAGTGAGTATGCCTCCAAGATGGCCAAGATAGTCTCAGCAGTCCGCCTGAAGAAACCTTCCGGCCGAAACCCGGCGACGTTCCTGGATCCTTTGGACCTACTTTTCTCAAGGATATGGTCTTATGATTGTCAAGGGTCCCCCAATAGGGGAGGGCCCCCAATCATTTTTGCGGGGATCCCATGTTGGGCGCCTTTTGTGGGGGTCCCCTCTTCAAAAGGTCCCTGACAACCATGGTATATCTGGGTCCTTGTGTGTTCATGTTGCTACTGCATAAAGGTTCACGCAAAGGTATACGAAGAAAATCCTACAGAGACCAAACAGCCATTGGAATGTCGCAAGTCACCAGGGCAAAGAGAGACCATTCACAGAAGGCCAAAGGCCGAAGACCTCTAGGGTCTAAAGAAGCGAGGCCCATGCTTGGGCCTGTGTCAAATGAATCGCTATGAGCACCTTGAGATTTTTTGAGGTCACCACAAACGTTTGTGCGCATCTGCAAGCCCACATCGCAACTACCCCAAAACGAGCGCGCATGTCGGTTTCCTGTTGGCTTTCCTTTGAGGGACACGCTCAGATCCCTGTGGAAAGGGACTAACTTGTGAATTGAATTCGGACACCCCACCTTTCACCGACGAAAAAGATCCAAAAGGCTCAGTTGAACCGTATCATTGGCTGGAGCCGGGGCTTGGCCCTTCCAATCCTCGCCTCTCCCAGCCTCGGCAAAGAGCCGGGGAAGGCGCTTGTGCCGCTGCCGGATCTGCAGAATCACCTCCGCGGGTGCAGATAGGGTCACCGGGCCCCGCGGCTTGGCGTTGGGCGTTTGGCTGTTGGACCCTCCAACGGCTTTTTGAAAACCATGTCCAAGGTTCCGGAACCTTAGAACCGTCACAAAGCAGTTGGCTTGGTTGCTGCTGCTGCGGCAAGGACCCCTCTGCAACAAGCTTACCCTGTCGTTGCCAGAACCCACCAGAGAAATGGCCCCTTTTAAGCGGAAATCGTCTCCCAGGCTGGTTTCACGTTGGTAGACCAGAGAGTGCTCTCGGATGCTGCCGGTGACTTTAGTTGACAACTTCACCACCTGAAGAATCTCATAGAATGAAACGAACATCCAACGAGACCCGAGTTGACTCGGAACACTTGCTGCACAACTACTCCAAGCGAACCTGCCGTGCAACCCCCGGACGGCGCTTCCCGCGCTGGCCTCCGCATACTCCTCCGGGCGCGAGGGGTCGGCCAGGCGCAGCTCCTTGAAGGACTGAATGTGCATCCCGTGCAGCTCGGACATCTCAGGGATCTCTGCCTAAGCGGCAAAACGCGAAGCGCCTGGGACCGCGGAATCAGGTGACTCTACAGACCCCAAGACTTGTCCAACTTTTCGACATTCCCAGTCACCTTGGTGGCTCTCCGTCCAGAATGGCGGCCAAGGCTTCCCGAAAACATGTTGTAGCTCTCCCACGACTTTGCTAACCATCCCTGTGATTCAAGCTGAGTTGGTCGGTTTGGATTCGTTTCCTCCTCAATACCAACACCATCTATCAAACACATAGCAGCCAGCCCAAGTAGCATTATGTGAGCAGTAGACATGTTCTGCGACAGGGAAACACGTGCGCAACACAGCCTCTTCTTTCCCTCCTACGCTTGACACAGAAAACAATAATACCACACCCTTGTCTTGGAGATCCTTTCCCAAAAAAGCCACGGCCAAAAGGCTGTGGGTCAAAATAGGTGCCCAAAGGGACCCTGGTAAGTGGAAACATGGACTAAAACCTGCGGTCCCCTGGTGGTTTAAAGTCTGACCCATACCCCAACTCCGCGATGATATCGTGCCCCCTCAACTCCACCCAGATCTGCCGGTGGGCCCAGTTCTCCACCCGCTCGATGTGCTTCAGGCGCCGGGCAAAGCGCACAGGCAGCTCCTGGAGGACGGTTTGCAGCCGGAGCCGGTGGCTCGGGAAGTGAGCGGGTGCTCCTTTTACAAGAAAGGGGCTCAAATGGCCGTGGGTGTCAAAAATAGTTGGTAACCCCAAAATGCCTGGCCCTGGCAAGTGGAAACATGGACTCAAACCTGCAGTCCCCAAGTGGATTGATTTTGACCCATACCCAAATCCCAACCGCTCTTCAGTGGGGAAATGTTTGCCACAGATCAGCTTCCCGCCCCATCGCTCGGTGGCTCTCGCACAACCTGCCATACCTTTGTGCGACTCGCACAAATCCTTCAGCGCCCAAAACCCGTGGAAGTGCTTCGGGCGCTTATTCTGAGATCCAACCTGGACTGCCCCAAGGGCCAGGGGTTACACTGGACCAGAGTGGACCCTCGGGCAACAGCTGTACTTGGATACTGTGTTTCAAAGAAAACATCGCCTCAGCACTGACTCAGCGCTGTAGGGCGAGCACATTCCGTGCCGCTCACTGCGTGCTAATTATGCAAGCGCTGTTCAAATTCTGAAAGCACCTGGCACCAAACAAAAAGGCCGACCTCGGTTAAAATACATCATCCTCGTCCTGCATCTGTTCCAACTCCTTCAACTTTTCTTCAACCATCGCAGTCTGCTCCTCCAACTTCTTAGCAACCAGATCATTGGCCTGCTCCAAAGCAGCCCAAGTCGTCTCAAAGTCTATCTGCTCCACCGGCAACAAGCGCACCAAGTTCTCACACAGCTCCTTCACCAGCTCCGCAGTCTCTGCTTTCTGCGAGATACCGTCCCGCAGCCTCCTGCTGCGGATCAGCTGCCCAAGGATCGGCCGCAGCCAGAGGTTCGCGCCCAGACACCTGCCCAGCCTCTCCTCAACCACCTGCAGATCTTCCTTCAGCCTCGCCAGCCTTCCTGTCAGCCCGCGGAGACGCCCGAGAGAATCCTCCACCAGGCGCTCGAGTGGCAGCCAGTCCGTCTCATCTTCCGCCTCGCACCACTTGTTGATGCACAAGTGCAGCGTGCCAGATAACCACTTGCACTTGGCCTGCAGGGTCTGGACGCTCTTCGTCTCTCCCGCGTGTGCTGGAATACGTGCACTATCTGGCCGCCTCTCTTGAGCAAGAGACCCGATCTCTGTGATCTCAAGCGCAACCTGCTCCTCCAAGACGTCTAGGCTCTTGGGGCCTTGCGAAACCGCGCTAAAGATTTGTTTCATGGCCTGGTAGTGGTTCTCCATCTCATTGTATATTCGGTCGACCAGCCACACTTGCTCTTTGGGCAGCTTGTCCTTCTGCTGCTGAAACTCTTTCTTCTGGAGGCTGTGCCTAGCAGATTAAGTGATTAGCATATTACATGTCAATAGTGTGCAACATCGTGCAACTACAAAAAATATATCCTGTACTCTTCCTCTTCAGTGTTCCTGCTACCCGTCAGCTTAGCTACATGTGCAAATGAAAAGATATCCTGCCTTCCTCTTCAGTGTTCGTGCTACTCAGCTTGATAGCTACAAGCTTCCTTTAAAGGACTTTAGACCGTGGATGCTCTCACCCCCCGCACCTTCCCCTTTGACTGCGATGTTTCACCCGCGGATGCTCCAGGTGACAGAAGTTGCAGAGCTTCCCATACTTGCAGCCGCCGTCTAGGTTGAACTGCCTAAACGGCCGAAAAGAAAGAAACATCGACATCGGGGTGGATCAACAGGTCAACCAATACATGGGATGACCATGGGTTGGAAAGCCACTCAAAAAGATGCTATTTCAACCACTAAGTGGGAAAGCTACTCATGGTCAGTTGGGAGCCAGGAATATGGCTCAAACCCCAAATGTCCATGTAACGACAAAAAGTGCAGCTGGTCCTGTCAGCATTGGGATTGGAAGGACTATGAGCCAATGTTCATGGCGCTTCCTACCGCGAGCTTGGCCATTTGGAGGTGCCCAATGTGGGCTCTTCTATGGCCCTCTGTTCTACAAACCCAGCAAGTCGTTCAAACAGCCCAATCCTATCAATCCAGCCCTTCATTTGGTTTGGAACCTTCCCCCCCCCTCCCTCCCCAAAGAACCCATGCGTACATGGCTAGAGCCCTGCTATTTGATGACCCGATTCTGGAATCATGATACAAGTAAAGCCGGTGGATCTATGCTGCGTGTCCGTCTCGGGAAACTTGCGGTTGTGGCTAGATAAAGAGGGCCCAAAATGGCCACCCCACACAGTAGAAACAAAGACTAAGGCCTGCGGTTTTGCCCCAGCTGCTCAATTCTGAGCCACAATGTGCTTTCAAAAAAAACAAAAAACGGCCACCCCTAGCTTTCCCTAGCTCTTGGAATTTTGCGCGCCCAACTTGACCGACTGATTGCCTGCAAGGCTTGCAGTCTTCCGGATGCCCAAGGCTCCCCGGGTTGAATGCGGCGTGACAAAGAACCTCAGCCATTGCAAGGCGAAACTGCCCTGACAGCTGGGCAATACGCAGCGGAACGATCTTGTTTGTTGACTTGAGCCGAAAAATGGCACGTGCTGGCCTGCCCAGGAAACATGCGGCACCCGGTTATGGTTGGGACTCGGGACTATCCCTTACTAACCTTCGTGGGCTTTGATTCTGGTTTGTTCATCTGCACTTGGCGAGGGCAATACCGGTGGCCCGCGTCTCCGCAAAAGGCAAGGCGAAGCGAGGGCAAGCCGCTGCCATGGGCAAAGGGCGAGCGTCCAACCGGTCTAAACCTCCGGGATCCGAATCGTTTCAGGAAACCATCTTGAAACCCAGGGTTGAAACAGCCATCGATTCTTGAAAAGAAGGATGGTTGACTCAAATGCCCAGTTGAATTCCATGGGAAAAATGGTTGTTGGTTGAGTTTAAAGGGGAACCCTGACCCAAAAATGGGAAAAGGGCACCACCTGGCAACAGAGCTGAAAAGAATGGGAAGGAATCAAACCCCGGAAAGTTCAAGCCGACTGCTTCTCGGGCCTGAAGTTTAACTCCGTGGGCGAAGACGTGCATGTGTAAGTGACTACCTTTTGGACATGTGGATGGAAATCCGATTTTCGCAGTTGGCATAAATGAAACCCCATGAATACTGGTTGATAAGCTACCAATCCCAAGTGGTGTGCATGGATTTCGTCCACAGCACAAGTCTTGGAGGCGGTATCGACAAGATCTCGGACGACGTCCCCCTGTTGGTTTTGCCCCATCCCCCCTCTCCCCCCAAAGCTAAATCAGGCACTCCCTTTCATCGGGTCTTTGTTAAGCAGTCTCTGGCTTTTCAGAACAGGGCCATCCCTCTAGCAGGCTGAGCTGGTGTAGGCACGGCCCATTTTTTCGGTTGAAAGGCAATGCTTTGCACTGAACCAAAACCAACAACATACAAACATGTACCTATGTGTATATATGTATATGTACGTATGTATGTATGTCTGTAGATATCCATATAATATATACATATATACATTCCTACTTGCAGTCAACCTATATCTCCGGTTTACGTCAGCCCTGACGGTGCAGCTCCTTTGTCTTCAATCACTCGTCCATGCTCGTTTCCAACCTGTGTCACCGACAGGGTAATGCGTTGGCTAGACCCACCGACCAAGCAGGTTCACACCTGCTCTGGGGGTGGGCCATGCGGGTCACTCCCTGCATGGCCATGCAGGATCGCTTCCTGCTTAAAATCCCAACGCACTTGAAATCCAACGCGCTTACAGAAATTCGAACGGGAGAAAACGGGAGCGCCCAGAGGGGCAGCGGACACTCCGCTTGAAAAGCTGTTAAGCCTTCCACCAAGGGTCCTCCAGACCTAGGCGACTAACTGCATCTTGCCCAGTTACTCTTGCCACTCCCAGGCCCGAAGGGCGAAAATTGCTGCGTGGGTCATGCCTCCCATGCGCTCCAATTCTGGTGAGTCAGATCTGCCTCTGATCAGACACATACTGCTGCGCTAATTTAGCGCAGCAGTATTATCGATATACCAAACACCTCTCTTTGCGCGGAACATGCTGGGCCGGGCAATCAGGGCTAGAAGCACCATCAAAAGCTCGAGCTGCACAATCACTTTGTTTATTGGCGACAGAGAGCGGGTGGAGTCTGGGCGATGAAAGTCTCACGGAGCTGCTCGTTGCCAGTGAGCCAGACAATGTGGAACCCGCCAGCTCCCTCTCGAGGCGCCTCCGGCGTCGGATGCTGCCACGAAACGGTCACACCGCAGAGGCAGCAACTCCAACCCTCTGGGTCCAGGCATCTGCTGCCACTGCTACCACTGCTGCCCACGCTGCGCCGGCCAAAGTGCTGAGCACAGGACAAGCTCGTTCATGTCGACGGACAGCTCGGACTGGCCTCCTGCGTCGGCGTTGTCGATGATCCGCTTCTTGCCGGAGGACTGCACGATGATGCTCACCTTGGGTGAGGCGCAAAAGCTCGCCCCACTGCAGCGGGGCTGTAGCGAAGCCTTTGGCGGCTTCCTTCAAGCTTTGCTCCAACAGCACCTCATCGTGTAGCCCTGGTTTCAACGACGCAATGATGGAGCGGTTGCGCTGCTCCCATCCTCGGACAACGCAACGGGGTGGCCCTTCTGCTGCGGGAAGATCTCGTAGTGCTGAGCGGTCCCCACGGCCGGAAGGCCTTCGACCAAGCCCATCGGGTAGCTGACATCCGCCCAAGAGCTGAGGACGATGAGGAGAGCAGTGAGCCCAATGTCTGCCACCGTCTCAACTGGGTGGTCACTCCAGCGCACCTGCATTTCTGCAGGGCTCCCAGCGACTGCTCACGCAGCTTACGGAGTCGCTCTCCGCTCTCGGCGTACAAAGACGCTGCATACCACAGGTCGTCGTCTAACACCGGGGGCTGCTCCGTCGGCAAAGGGTAATTCCACGCTCCAGTGCCTGGGAACTGGAATGCGCTGGGAAAAGCTTGCGGAAGGCCAGCACGACGCTCTCCTGGGAAAGGAAAGAGCAAGGATGGCATCCTCGGCCCTTTACACCTCGAAACTCTTAAAATCGCTCCCTAGCGCGGCTCCCACCTGCTCAGGGCTTAACGCCCCATGCCCTGTGGCTCCGGCCACACACCTGCCCGGATACTGCCCTGCCATGTGCGCTGCGGCCACAACGGAACTAACTTGAGCCAGAGCTCGAATCGCAGTCCAAATAGTGGTCCCAGCATCCAGGGCATTCGTTGCAGCAGGCAAGACGGCAGGCTGGACAAAGGGGTGGGATATACTCGAGCATGGCATTATTGCTGGCCTGGTCGTGGTAAAGTTTCCTCCCCGCGAATCATAGGCAAACCATGATGGCTCCTTGAAGACCCGCTCGCCATCCTGGTGGGCTTTGAAAAGTCGGAAGAACTCAGGCACGGTAACTCCATCCCTGGCTTCGTCCAGCCTCGCAGCAGATCTGCCCATGCTCCAACGTGGATGCCAGGGGCAGCCCCACATTGATGTGCCATTCAACTTGAGCAACCACTCCTCGGCGGCTCCAAGTCCCCAACCAAGGGAATTGGAACCCACCCCGCAGCTCGGAACACCTGAGACAACCTGCAAGGGGCCCAAAAAAAACCGGTAACTCCGGAAATCCACTTTCAACTTCCCTGCGTGGCGAATCTCCACCACGGAGCCCCCGAGCCCCAACGCCTGGGTGGTCTCTCCGCCCCGCAGCAGCCGGTTGACCTCGTAGCGGAAGTCCATGAAAGCCGCAGGCGAAAGGACCTGGCGCTCCGTGCGCGGCAACATGAGTACCTGCCATTCAGGTCACTCCTGAGACAGAAAACTCAACTAGCCAGTTTGGATCAATACCTTGAGCCAACATTGGCATAGTTGAAACTGCAGTAAGTATTGATACCTTGAACACCCAAGCCTGCCAGGCCTCATTCAAGAATATATATACACACACACACACACACGCCCTTTCGTTCCTTGCCCTTTCCCTCCCACCCCACTCCTGGTGCACCAGGCGCGCCAGGTGCTGCAGGCAGGAAGAGGCCCGCAGCACCTCCAGGAAGCTCAGGGGCTGCGGGGGCCTCTGCTTTGCCTCGGGCGCCCAGGGACAAAACCCACTGAGAGCAGAAGGCACCAAGGTCTTTTTCCTTTTGGGATTTGGGTATAAACTTAAACCGCCAGGAATTGGACCGCAGGTGTTGGTCCATGTTTTTCCACTCACCGATCGGGCAACCCATTTGGGCTACCGATTTTTGACCCACAGCCACATGATGAATGAGGAAAACTTGGTTGACGTTGAAAGGGGAGCAAAATTTTAAATCTTAGCAGTTAAGTGGGGACTTCCCACTAAACCACAATAAGCAAAAATGCAAAGAGTGTTTCCCAACAACAACGAGACAGTGGACCTGAACGGAGTGGCATCCACCTCACGAAGCCGGAGGCGACGGGGCGGAACTCGGAGCGGGCCACGCCTTTGGGGCCATCGGGCCCGATTTTCTTCGACGCAGCTCCCAGTGGAACATACCTCAACCGAGTCCCACACAAAATCCTCATTGCGCAAAGCCCAGCGGAAGCGCCTTCCTTCCTGTTAAGATTCCATAGCCACCTCAAAAGCCCAACATGCGGGGATGGAGGGATCTGGCCTGCAAGCGCGGGGGGGGTTCATTTGCAGCAAAGCGTTCTTCGACGGGTCGAACCTGAATGTGGGTAGCGTCACACATGCGAAGTCTTGCTTTCGGGATCGTGGAGGAAGGCCAACTTGATCGCTGAAGCACAGGATGTCGACATTTCCACTCAACTCACGAAAACCATCCGGTTCTTTCGCCCCAGCTGGGGGGGCGGCGCGTTTCCCGTGACTTTTGCTCTCGCAAAACCAAGTCTTCGAGGTTGCTACATGCTCGCGACCTGCCAGGCCCACCAGAAAGGTGATGCACTGGCGCTGACTGCGCCCTCCTCGCTCTTTTTTTTCGCAATCAAGGGCCGGAAAAAGAAGCGATGTCTGCTTCGCTCTGGCGAACATGCCCCGTCTGAGCGCAATAACACACTGCAGGAATTGAATCTACTCCCCCACGACACTCCTGAAAAGTGCGATGCGAAACTCCCTCGCATCGCTCAGGTTGATGCTAGCAAAGCAAAAGCAGCAGTTTGCAGCCTGTTTTGAGCAGGGCTCTCACATTTGGGGTATTCTTGAACTGGAGGGTCAAATCTTGTCCCAAGAATCCAAAAAAGCCTCAGTTGGATAAACAAATGGACATACTGCTGTCGAGCCACAAAAATGCTCAGCTCTGCTCGCATGAACTCATCCAGTCGCGATTCCGAGATCACCGCCAAGTTTCTGGAAGTGAAGGATATACCTGACATTGTGAAGATGCGAGGACAGCTCGACAACTTGCATGGCCAAACGGACAAAGACGAGCAGAAGCACTCTGTCACAATCTTCCGCTTGAAAGCCAAACAAAAATCCGGCGAAAGCCAAGCCCGGGGAGAGGTGGCACATCTCGATCCTTTTTTGCTGCCGTACATGAACGATACGTGTTCCCCTGGGGGATGCAGGAGCACTGAGGCACATTTACATGCAGTCTATCCACCACCCCCACAGACACACACACACACACAAACACACAAACACACAAACACACAAACACACAAACACACAAACACACAAACACACAAACACACAAACACACAAACACACAAACACACAAACACACAAACACACAAACACACAAACACACAAACACACACACAAACACACAAACACACAAACACACAAACACACAAACACACAAACACACACACACACACACACACATCAAAGACAAGAGCTGCTGCCATGCGTCTGCGCACATGCCGAAGCCGCTTGCACACATGGCGGAAAGCCATTATCTTGAGATTGGGGGCAAGTATGTTACTCTATGTTTGATCTCTCTCAAACGGGGAGTGTAGTGAATCTACTCGCTCCGTGGCTTTGGCTCACGTTCATTCAAAAAAGCTCATTCACGTTGCTCGGGACTGTAGCAAGCTAATCTACGTCGTGCGTCGTGGGAACATGTGGGGATTGATTGTCATTTGAGTCATGTGTTGGTGGTTTTCCAACCAATGGTTCTCCCGCATTAAGCGGACCTTTTGATCAACCAGGTTGGCTGAAGCACGTTGCTCTTGCTCCTGGTGATGTGTCACGCCTTGAAGCTTTGGCCCCGACGCGCGATAAAACATGTGCGTTGGAGCTGTTCCGGCTGACCTGCTTGCCATTTGAGTCACTTGCTCAAAACCCGGTATTAAAATGGTCGTAATCCCAGAACCATGTAAAGCAGCAAGAAGGCGGAATTCCGCAACTATTTCTGGCTGGGACTGCCCCTTACTAACCTTCATCAATCCCCGGGTTTTGAGCAAGTGGCTCATTTGCGATTCAAAGGTAAGCTCTACCCCGCGACCTCAATCAGAGACTTGACGGCGCGTTGGTGGCCCCCAGAGGCAGCCCACAGCAAGGGAGTGAAGCCCTGCTCCTGGATCGTGGCAGCGGGAAGCTTGCGTTGAGCGGCAAAATACTGGTGAAGCAGATCAAAACATTCCAATCGGCGTGTCCTTCTGAGGGTACTCCTTTTAACAAAAAACTGAAAGGAAAACTTGAGATGATTTGTTTGGACCCCTTCTCCTCCAGATCAGAGCTGCCGTTCGATGAGAAAAAAAAAGTCCTGTTAATCACTTCTCGACAGCTTGCTTGGTGCAGCCAAACTGATCCTGGGAGTCTTGCGGCTTGGTCGGAAGCGACAAAAAAAGCCGCTCCAGGGCATCGCTTGCGGAGGTCCGCAGTCCTTTGTCCTCTGCGCGATGCTGGCTCCGCCTGCGAAGCCGCGCTCAAATGCTCCGTCTCTCGGTTGAGCACCTCTTGAAGAAATGACGGTGAGTAGATGCAAAAAAATCTGAGATGAGCAGATGAAACCACATGCTTCAGAAGAAGATGAATTAAACCAGATGCTCCAGAAATTGATTCCCCATTCTTTTCAACCATCATTCTTTTCAAAAGCCGGATCAGTTTCCCCTGAAATTCTGACGGTTTTCTGAAAAGATTCGGATCTCTGGGCTTAGAATGGGGAAGGTACCCCTAGAATAATCAACACCTGTTATTAAAATGGTCGAATTACCCAGCACCATGCTTATCCGCACCCGGCTTGAGGCAAGGCATTGTCCCCTTTATCCCTTAGAGATGCGTCTCACGGATTCCAACTCGAGCAGCATTTGCCGTGGCCTTGAATCCCAAGCCAAAGCTTGGATGTTTTTCCTCGGGACCCCCCAAACACTACGGGCCTGTGTGTGTTTTGTCTTTGGGCTTCCCCTTAAACAAAAAAGAAGAAAAAAAGACCCTGCTAAAAAATTACTTCGCTTCGAGCAACCCTCAAACTCCACTTGTCTGCGAACTGATCTCGAGAACTCAAACATCGGTTCCGTTAACAAAAGCCAAGCCCCTTCCAAACACAAACCTGACGGGGGATTAAACGAAGTTGCTTATTCACAACCCAAAGCAACACAAAAGCTTCCCTTTCCGATCTCTCGCAAAACACGAGGGCAGCCCCACTGCGCGCCGGGCGGGACATTAAGCAAAACCAGACTGGCGAGCTTTTCTGGCGGGACACTGGCGGGATCCACTGGCGAATAATGGCGAGCCGCTCCGGCTTGATACTGGGAGGATACTCGGCAGGATCCACTGGCAAGGGATACTCAGCGGGATACTCGGCGGGATCCACTGGCGAGCTACTGTGTGGGATACTCAGCGGGATACTCGGCGGGATCCACTGGCGAGCTACTGTGTGGGATCCACTGGCGAGCTACTCTAGCGGGATACTCGGCGGGATCCACTGGCGAGCCTCTCTGGCAGAATACTCGGCGGGATCCACTGGCGAGCCGCTCTGGCAGAATACTCGGCGGGATCCACTGGCGAGCGGCTCGGCGGGATACTCGGCGGGATCCACTGGCGAGCCGCTCTGGTGGGATACTCGGCGGGATCCACTGGCGAGCAGCCCTGGCGGGATACTGGGCGGGATCCACTGGCAAGCAGCTCTGGCGGGATACTCGGCGGGATCCACTGACGAGCTGCTCTGGCGGGATACTTGGCGGGATCCACTGGAGAGCTGCTCTGGCGGGATACTGGGTGGGGGCGTGGTGTAGAAGCATCGCAAACGTGGATTCCAACATAAAATCTAACAACCCCTTCCTGTCGGGTGGGGAAAAAGAAGAAGAAGAAGAAAAAGACCCTGCTTAAAAAAAAAAAAAGAAGAAGAAAAAGACCCTGCTTAAAAAAAAAAGAAGAAGGAACCTTTAAGAACCAAAAAGCAACATTTTGGCCACATCTTCCCTCCGCTCCCATCGTCTGGGTGCCCCGCGCGCCATGAGCATCTCCATCGCCTGCCCAACGAAAAACAAGTCGATCGAGTCACTTCTGAGCCACGTGTCACCAACTACTCAGAGTCTCCAGGACCCTAAAAAAATGGGTCCATGACCAACCAACCATAACTTTGGGTCATCCGAATCTGGGCCAAAACGATTTCCCAGACCTAAGTTGGAGATGCCAGGGAGCTCTCCCCCTCTGGGGTGCCTGTCTTCCGAACCTCAGCTCGTTTGGGGACGCGGTCTTCCCTGGTCTTCCTGCGGTTTCCCTTCAAACACCAGCCCAAAAAAGTGGGTCAAAATCCCTTCGCTCCAGTGAACATCCGATTCAATCCAACCACTCAAATAGGAAGCCTAAAATGGGTGGTGAATTCACCGATCCCAACCAAAATGGGATGCCATAGACCACAGGTTTTCACCCCACAGCCATATCACCTTCCCGAGACGGTCGAAGGTCGAAAAAAAAAAAGAGGTTTGGCCTGGACGTGGTTGGACTTGGCGCACAGCACCAGCGGAGTGTTGCCCTCGCCATCCGCCATATCTGGCCTGCCAAGACTTGGACTCGACCTACCATCCGTTTCTGGGGTGCGCGGTGGGCCAGGTGCGCAGTGAGGATTTTGTGAGCAAAGTGTGCAGTGGAGGTATTGATTCACTGATGTTCTTTTTGTCATCTACCCTAGTGCTGGCTACCTTATTGCTGCAAGTTGCTATCTTAGGTGGATATTCTCTCCACGCCGCCCAGAACCTCTGGGCTCAAACACTGCAAGGTTACATTACAAGCATTCCAACCACCCCATCCACTCCCCAGTCCAATCCAACACCATGCGTAGGCCAGCCTTAAGCCATCGCCAGGAAAGCACGCATCTGCCGCTAACCCAATCCAGAACTCAGAACTATGAAAAGCCATTGACGCACTAATTGAATCCAAGAACAAAGTGCTGTTGACCAAGCACCTAAAGCATGGCAATTGGTCGCCAATGCGGAGTTGGATTCAGCCAACTTGGCTGAACCGCTGCCTTGTTTCATTGTTGCTGACCCACTGTCACACACGATGTGGGAGGCAAATGTTTGCTCATGCATGGCCCAAAACAGAAGTTCTGTAACAGGCATGAATACAATCCATGCTAGCCATGTTCAACCTAATCGAGAAAGAAGCATATGCTTCAACAGCCAAGCCGGGGTAACTCATTCTACATTCTACCCTCGCAAGTTGTAGCCGAGGTGTATGCGCTCGTGAACTGTGTGGATCTGAGCTGGCTAAAATCCGTCTGCTTTGTCATCACAACATACATTCTCAGTAGACAAATGTATCATAACCACCACCTGTTCGAGGAAGCAACCTGATGTGTCGAGACTGGTTCTGGTCCAGAGCTCATTTACGCAGAAGGCGGGCAAAGCTGAACTTGTGAACTGGAGCCCAAAAAAAGCGCGAAAACGCCGTTTTCTATTGGGATGATGCCTTGCCATCCCTCCCACGCAAACTACTCCTGAAATGCCAACCGTACGTCTCCGGGAAGGAAGCTGGAGAAGAATGCCTCACCATGTTCTGCCTTTCAAGTACCGTGAATCTGCAGCCTTTGGCGTTCGCATTGCTCAGCAATCCAGAAGGCAAGTTGTTGCTTTGCGTTGCCTTCACTTGCTGTGTCAACGGCATGATTGCGCCAGCTTTGCGCTTTTCTCGCCTTTTGTGTCCAATGCACTCCTAAGGAGGCAATCCATCAGAAAGTGTTTGGAGCTGCGCATGGCGTGCCTCAAAATAGGCGAGCCCCGAGAATTGCTTGCTTCCTTTTGGTTTTCCTCTAAAACCACAAAAAATCGGTGCCCTCCAAGAAAGACACACCCACATCTATTTTGACTTTTGCCCCGCCTTGCTTGGCTGTACAGTTCCTTTTTCTCGTATGCCGTAATGTGTCCCATGGTCCAAACTCTTTATACGGCCTATTGCACGAAACAAACTATGTCAAGCACATGGTTGGGAAACCAGATGTCAGAAAGCCAGGTGGTCAAAAGCTAGGAAGAAGGGGAAGCCAAAAGCCAAAAATGATAGCAACGATACATAGAAGAGGCCGGTGAGCCCCTTTCTCCTTTGCTCATGCATTTGTGAGCGACCAACCAGAAGGAACCCCAATCCGAAGCTCCCGGACCACGAACTCCCTCCCTCTCGCCTTTATTTTTTTGCTGTTGTTTTTCCTCTCTTTTTTTCTTGGGGGGGGGGGGGGCGCATTTTTGGGGGGGCTCGACTTCCGTCTCTGCGGACCAAAGCGCCCCCAGGCGCCCCCAGGCCCGGCCGCCCGAGGCCTGGCTTTCTGGCGCAAGAGCCAGTCCAGAAGCCCCACCTCGCCCTTGTGGGCGGCAAAGTGCAGCAGCCTCACGAGAGACCAGGTGGCTGACCAAAGAGGACAAAAACATGTTTATATAGATATATATGTGTATATATATATATTTATATATTTATTCTATACCCCCCCCCAAAAAAAAAAAACATGCCGGGGGCCATCTGACTCTCTCTCTCTCCCTCTCTCTCTATTTCGCTCTCTCTCTCTCTCCCTCTCTCTGCACGCTGCCAGTTCAGAGCCCAGTGTTGCCCAGCCGCATGTCCCGGCTCCGCAAGGCTCCAAAACCGCCCAAACAAACGCGCGCCCGGACCATTTGCAGAAGTCGAAACGCAACTCGAAACGCGATGGACATGGTGCCAATTGGGCGTGGCTCAAATTAAACAGGAGGGGCAAACCGCAGGTTTTGGCCCATGTTTCCAATTATCAGGGTTCCGTTTTGGCACGCTTTTTGAGCCACAGCCACATGGTGCCAATTGAGCGTTGGTGTTTAGTCCCTACAAACTTGCTTGGACATTATTCAAGCCTCAGCGGACACTTCCGCATCCTTGCCGCGGGCCAAGAGGTCCCTTCTGCGAACTAGCCAAGCTGCGACGATACCACATGGTTTTTGTCTCCGCCCGGCGCAACATTGCAAGACTCATCTGCAAGCTCTGTGGCTCATCTCAGAAAGTTACATGGTTCGGCCTCATGATTGTTCGCAAAGATGTCTAGCACTCCGCCAACCTTTCCCACGTGAAAACAGCACCCCGCCAAAAAGGGTGGTCCATTTCTTCCACCTGCGAAAAAAAGAAGAAGCAAAAAAGGCGAGTGCGAAGAAATTGATAAGTGAGACCACCATGTCCCTCACCAGAACTCCTGGCAGCCTCTCCGGCATTTGGCCATGAATCCAACCACACAAATAGGAACCCTAAAATGGGTGGTGAATTCACCTACCAACTAAGATGGTATCCCAAAACGGTTTCCACAGCCACCTGTTGGCGCACGGTACCGATTGAGCGATCCGGTGAATAATTCGGACTGACGCAGTGCTCAGCTTCTGGACGTTGCGTTGGAAAGCTTCATGAACCTTATCACTTAGAGGAAGGAGAAGTCGTAACAAGGTTTCCGTAGGTGAACCTGGGGAAGGATCATTCGCACTGACCAACCAACGCTACGTGAATAACTAACTGTGAGTGACTGTCAACGAACTGCTTCGCGGCAGTTTGAAGGCAGGAGCTCGTGGGCGACGCGGGCCGTTTGACAACGCTGCAAATGGGTGCCCGGCACGCCCAGCAGCGGCACCATTGGTTTTGGCAACCACGGCCCTTGTTTTTGGAGATGTGTCCCTTACCAACCATCGAGCTGGCTCTCTCCAACCCATGGCCCAAGGCCGCCGCCCCCACTCGAACTTCTCCTCGCGGGCCTCGGGTTCTCGATGTTTTTGTTTTTTGTTTTCCCCCCCCCCCCATGCTCCGTTTTTGTTTTTTGCTTTTTACGATGGACTACATGATTGGGCCACATTATTCTGGGAATGCAGAAACAAAAAAGGCAAAGGACCATGCCTTGGAGAAATAAAAGATGATGCCTCTGAACCGGACGGCGAGGCTTGCCGAAGAGAAAAGCCTACACTCCCTCGGATTGACGCGGAAGCTCCCCCAGTTGGCCACTGTAAATGGAACCATCCCAAAGGGGTTCTGGGAGCTTCCATGTTAGCCTGGGGGAGCGTAGCGGTATGTTCACCAAATCAAAGTGGCCACCGGAAAATCCTGGTTGGTACACTTCAGCCTGAAGGCAAACCCATGGAACATCGGGTCTGTTTCACTGGAAGTGACAGGTGTCTCGGACAGTACCTTGTGGAGGCTTGTGCCAAATGCTCACTAGCCCCCAGAACCTGGCAGCAAGTCAAGCGATGCCAGCTCAAGCCACAGAAATCGTGAGCTTGTCCGTTGCCCTCAGAATATGTGGGCGAGCCGAACCAATATGGCCATCGGTGAAAACCCAAATCATAACCCCCAGTGAACATCCCAATCCCCACTCAAATAGGTTCTAAAATGGGTGGTGCACCTATCCCAAAATGGTACCATTGGTTTTGAACCATGGCCATATAAGGCGATTCATGGATAGGCCCGTTCCGACTGCGCACGGGGAGCACAGCGAAGCTCAAGCAAAATCGCTCCTTGAGGAGCGGCTGACGGCTGACGGCTGGCCCCGATCCCGACCTTCACCCTCTCTCTATTTGGATGTTTCGGTTTCCTCCTGTTTTTTGGTCCGGTTTAAAGGGAAGCCGCAGGAAAACCGGAGCCATCTTACAGGGTCCGCCAGAGCCCATCCACTCCCATGCTCACTGGGAGCCCGGCATTCACGGCCAGGCCAGTGGGCATCTGGCCCAGCTTCCGCAGTGCCACCTGTCAGCTTCCGAGAAAGAGAAAAAAAAAAGCAAACGCCTTTTGGGCGGAAATCAAAAGGAGCAAAACCCGAAAACCGCCGGAAAACAAAAGCAGGTGTTGGTCCATGCTTCCACAACTCCGGGGCAAGCCATTTGGGGGTTGCCCTATTTTTGACCACCGCAGCCATTTTGGGTATGGGTCAACATCAAAGCACCAGGAATCGGACAAAGGGGAAAAGAAGTCTTTGGCTCCATTCACCAGGGCTTCCATTTTGTGGTTACCAACGAGTTTTTGACCACGCCCAAATCAAAAGCAGCTGGAGATCCAGAACCCCCCAAGGCTTTTGTCGCCCAGAAAGCCAAGCTTTGTCTCGCCTCAAGTCCGTCGGCTCTTGGAAAGCGAAGACTCGCTCGCTCGGAATTTTCGAGATGTCTACATGGGTACGGCTCAAAAAACCGGAATTCCAAAATGGGTTGCCCGATCGGTCAGTGGAAACATGGGTACCAAGACCTGCGGTTTGCCCCTCCGATTGAATTTTGAGCCATACCCACATTCCGCCAAAATCGGCTGCAGAGCTTGTGTGGGGCTCTATGGACGTGGGAAAACCCAGGAAGAACTTTCGCCGCTCACGCCTCAGCCTTTTGAAGCAGGCCGAGGCGAAGAAGCCGGAAGATGGGCGTCCTACACCAAGGCACGGTTGAAACCATGAGCTGCCAGAAAAACATCTCGCCAGATTCCAAGGTGTCGGAGGTCTGCATCCACTCGGCTTTTGGCTCCTCCCGTTCGGCCGGACACATCTGAGGTCGCCACTCGCCGGGATCCTGGGGCACTTTTGTGGCCTCGGATCAGCTTCCCGCAGCATTCGAATGTCTCATAGGCACAATGGCTCATGCTAAACCCCAGAAGCCTGGGCTGTCCAAACCGATCCGCTGAGATGTTACATGGCGGCCGGGCCCCCGCCAAACCCCAAAAAGCCAAAACACCCATCAGGATGGCGGGGGGGGCCACCAAGAAGCCCATGACACGCCAATCATGGCCAAGCCATCCTGGTCAACGTCAACGACTCTCAAGCAATGCTGCGAGCGACTCCGGCATTGCACCAAACATGCTCCTTGCTGGAAATCCTGGAAGCTTCGTTCGCACAACGAGTCCATGAGGCTTTGGCCTTTTGCGGCAGGGCTGCGACATCCACATCCAGCGTCTCCTCCAGTTCCTCAGGGAAAAGCGTTTGGCCAATGCGCTCGCTCGCGTGAGCCCGGGATGTGATATCAAGACGCGCAACAGGATTTGTGGTTGTTGTCCATTACTCTTGTTGTCTGCTGCATGCCAACTCCCTTCAAACCAGCGAACCCAGCGACCTCCTCCTGCTTTAGGATCCTGAGCCCCAAAAAGCGGGGCCAAAAAGCGGGCACCAACTCCGAAAAACGACACGCCCCCATCTTTCCGAGTGAAATCACGGGAAAGGCCACTGGCCACTGACAACCACACCTTCACTCTGCCCCGAGAGATCGCAAGTCCGCAGCTTTGGCTGTTGGCCTTCTCCCATCGTTTTCAGCCGTGGCTCATGGAGGAAGACAGCTCGTTCCTGCCTTACTACGTGTTTCGTTTTTGGCATGTTGGGCAGTTTTGCGCTTTCGGTTTTTATTCGGCGACTGCTTGGAATGGGATTGACTCTTACTGCAGCTTCTCAAGCGCTCAAGTCTTGCGAAAAATGGAGCGCACTGCCCTTTCAGCGGTCGCTTGCAGTGGAGTGCACCATGGCATGTTTTTGTCAGAAACAGTACAGCCTGCCATGTGCATCTGCGCACCTTTCTTGACGAAAACCAGGCTTCTGACTGAACCGGCTCGGGCAATTTTTGGGTGTCTCTGACGGCTGCCTGGTAACTTTGCTTTGGGCTTGGACGCACATGATCACACTTGGCGTTCCTCGACTTCTTGCAAACATTGTCTAACAGAAGGTAACTTGCTGGTGCCTGCTTCATGTTTGACACCTGCTAGTACTCGCAAAAATAATGTAGGCATTGCTTTCTACTTTTAAATGGAAATCCCTCATTTTGGGGACCCAAAGAACACGACGAGCCACCCATATGGTGGAGAACAAGTCACCTTTGGGAAGGAGCAAGGCTTCCCTGGGACCAAGGCGCCCTCGGATCCCCGGACCTCGTACCCCCGTCGATGGGTCAACATCCCGTACCCCCAGTGAACATCCCAATTCAACCACTAAAATAGGCTCTAAAATGGGTGGTGAATTCACCTACCAACCAAAATGGGATCCCATAACGGTTTTGACAACCACAGCCATCTACAGTCCCGAGCTGGAATCTGCAACAGGTCCCAGGCACCTCCATGATGTGACACGCCTGAGCTCAAGCAGAACACTTGTGCTCAAGAAGCTGTCGTCTCATTGGTCTCACTGTGTCATTCCGGAAAAAAAAAAAAAGAAAAAAAAAAACGCCTGAGTTGGCTGTGGCTCAAAAAAAAAACGGGACCAAAATCAACCCTGGTAAGTGGAAACATGGGCCAAAAAATATGGGCGCCTCCGATCGTTTAATGTTGAGCCACACCCAGCTCTGTTCAGTTTGGAGGACTGAGCTCAGCACCCAAAAAGCGCCGGGCTCTACGTCATGAGATTCCCTAAAGTTGGCCGGCCTCGAACTGCGCCTGAAAGCCACAACGGCTGGACGAAGTCCACGCAGGGACGGTCTACTCGTTTCTTGCGCACATCGCTTCCTTACGGGGGGAAAAAAAAAAAAAACGCTATGCCTTGTCATCTGTCATCCGTCAATGAGTCATCTGAATCCAAACGCATTCATAATAGAAGTAGAAGGTAGAAGGACACATTTGGACATGCTGCATGTCTTCGGCTTTGCGAAAACATCTTCCCAAGTAGAAGGATCCTTGGTTGCTCGCCACTTCCCAAGCCCATCCAGACGTCTCATGGGCCCTCATGGGCCCATGGCAGTAGCAGGTAGGGAGAGATCCATCTCCTCCCCTTCTCGCGGGTGCTCGCAAAGTCAATCGAAACCAGGATGGAATCAGAGTTTGACCTCAAGCCCAAAGCATGAGCCAAAACTGAAAAAAATATGTCGGCCAAAGCTCCCCTTCGGACCTTTTCACCTTTTCCACGGCCTCACGCTCGCATGCATTTCAATGCTTGCAGCGCAACTTGCTCGGTTCACCAACCGCCTTGCTATCTTTCGAACGACTCGGCCTATAGCCGGCCCAGGAAACGGAAAAGGCGCCCCCTCTGGAGGGCCTGCCTTGATGAAACCTCTTGCAGACTTGCCTCCGAGCCAAAAATGGTTTGGCCAAGAGAATGGGCACCACGTAGGAAAGCCCCTGGTTCGCCGACCAATGGGGTGCCAACTCCGAAACTCAACTCCTCTGCTCTTGCGAGTGCAGGCTTTGTCTGTTTGGACGTTGAACAAAACATCACAACACCCACACCCACACACTTACACACATGCACACACTTCGGCGAAGCTTCAGCGGCGAAGCCTTTGGCCTCTGTCGGGCCTAACCAAATCGAAGGGCCGAAATCAGCCTTCACCCTTAACTCGGGCTTATGCGAGACGCGTTTTGGCCAAGGAAGCTGCACAGCTCGGCACAGGGTGCACCACAGGACGAATCCGTGCGGAAGTTCTGTGGAACTGGAAAACCAGCATCGGCCATCCCAACGACAAGTGTTTGTAAGAGACCGGAGAAAATGTTACAAGCGTCGAAAAGGCTTACAATGACAAAGTCTTGTGGTTGTGGTGCCAGTCTTCCGGTTTTTGGACTACCCTGGGGTGGACTTAAACCCAGGGGGTTTCCCTGTGCTGCCCTGAACCGAGCTGACGCTCGCCTCCATAGGCCCTGCTGGGAATTTGAAACAATCAGGTATGAAGAAGTTGCTCTTCAAACTGGCGCGCCTGCCAAACCGCGGAGATCCATGGCGCGGAACTCCAACACGGAGGAGGCCATTGGCTGCAGCAAAAGCACTGCTGGTGGCTTGGATCTGCTTGACCCGCGTGAACTGCGGTTGAATCTGCCTGATGTCTAAGAGAACCAAAACTCTTTCTGACCAGCTTTCTCACCGCATGGAACCAGACCCTCTCGGCACTTGTGCCAAGGCTCGCGACTTGCCAAAAGCACCTCTTCATGCCTTCCCAAGCTGCAGCTCTTGTCACGCTCCTGTGAAGTCTTTGCGTCCCAAACAATTTCAGAAAAGGTGACCTTAGCTCATGATCTTTTTGCCTGAATTGCAGACTTCAGGACAGTTGGACAAGCTCCTTCACAGCCTGGGGAGGTTTCAGGTCGGAATGTTTAGCCTCTCAGCCGAATGCAGTGCCACGATTACTCATGGACTGCCAGCTAGATTTTGTCTTTCCAACCCGCTGCAAGGTAGCAAAACACTTTGTTCAGCCCCCCTGCTGAATGAACATAATAACGAAAAACAAAATAATTAATACAAATTGAAAGCATGCCAACAACAGTGAAGCTATACTGTTCTTGCGTCTTCGCATCTGGTGGGCGCAATTGCGTTGTGTGACCGGCCGGCAATTGAACTCGGCCAGTGCGAGAGACGAGCAAAGCATGTGGCAGCCGACCAAGATGGGAGAAATTCTAGCAGCAGCAGCAGCAGCAGCAGCAGCAGCACAGAGAGGTGTGCAAAGCATCTGGCAGGCAGCTGCAGGCAGGCGAGCTGGGGGGCAAATCAACTTGGCAAAGGCAGGGTAGACGCGCAAAGCATGCAGCAGCCGGCCCAGCTGAAGCAGGCCGGTGTGCAGAACTAAGGTTCACTTCTCAAAAACGGGCGTGCACTGCTTTGCAAAGCTGCTTGGAAAGGATACCCATCCCATGTGTCGCAACATCAGAACGGGTTTCGAATTGCGACTTTGAAGCAATGCGCAAAGTGCAAGTGCAGCGGGAAAATCACAACTTGTAGTACGCAAAGAATACTTCTCCAGCTCAAGCTCGAAAATCGAAACTGTCAAGTGCGAAAGAGAAAGGGAAAGATAAAGGGCAAGATAAAGATAAAGAAAGAGAGAAAGAGAAAGACAAAGACAAAGAGAAAGAGAAAGAGAAAGAGAAAGAGAAAGAGAAAAACAAAAAGAAAAAGAAAAAGAAAAAGAAAAAGAAAAAGAAAAAGAAAAAGAAAAAGAAAAAGAAAAAGAAAAAGAAAAATAAAAAGAAAGAAAAAGAGAAAGAGAAAGAAACAGAAAAAGAGAAAGAGAAAACGAGAGGGAGAGAGAGAGCGAGAGAGAGAGAGCGAGAGAGAGAGAGAGACTGAAAGAGAATTAGAAAAAGATAACGAGAAAGATAACGATAGAGAGAAAGGGAAAGAGAAAGAGAAAAAGAAAAGAAAAGAGCAAGAAGAGACAGAGAAAGGGAAAGAGAAAGAGGGAAAGAAAGAGAAAGAAGACGAGAAGGGGGAAAGAAGCGCACTCCAAACTATAATTCTTCTTCGTTTGAAACTTCCGCCCACGCGCTTCGCCGGATCTACTGGTATGGGTATACGTATACAATGCAGTGCATTTTGTTGGTTGGAGAAGAACTCTTTGGCAAGCGCGGCATTCAGAACAAACATCATACTTCATCAACCCTTAGTATGGTAGCAAAAAACTGTTTTTTGCAGCCCCTAGAAAGAACAGAACCAAAACCAAAAATGATCAAGAACAGCGAAGTAATACTTCGTCAACAGAAAACTGTCACCCGACTCCGGTGAAGAGCGCACAGCCATTCCTTGGTCAATGTTCAAACCCAAACCTAGGATTTATATATTTTCTTTGCTCATCATTTAGTCAAGGGCAAAGATGTAAGATGATCCCAAACGTTGACACAGATTCTACCCTGGCACTGCATCTGCATCGCCGGAACGCCCCGAGGCATCTCAATGCTCAAGCTGGGAGCTGCATCCGATTCTGCCAACCATGGAGTGATTCTGCGGCACCTGCCTCGAGTGAAGCTTTGCCCCATCGAAAGTAGCGCGGCGAACCAAGAAACATCCCCACTACAACCAGGGACACCCCAATATGAATCAATACGGGGTTGTTAATCTGGGGTCAACATTACCCCGTTCTTGTGACTCATGAGCAAACTGATGCGAATCTGCCCGTCTTTTCAAAACGGAATTGAATTTCTAGCATCAGAATCGGATGAAGAGCATACCCTTCGCCCCTTCAGAAAGGCGCGCTGTGCGCCCCTTGACAATGTGGGCCCATGCCTCTTCACATTGCCGAAAAGAGCACAGAGGCAATAGGATCTGGGCACCCGTTGCACTGAGGATGCAGGCGAAATGGCCTAGGCTTGGCCGTCCCGGATGCATGGGCGGCGATGACGCGCAAACGGGCTCAAGGACACCAGCTGCAAAAGAAAGGGCTCTCTCATACGAAGACTTGAAGTTCTCTCAATGTCTTGCAATTATGATGCAATGTAAATGGGAATTCCAAAAGAACATGAGCAACACCTGGGTATGGGTCAAAATGAAACCACCAGGAATTGGACCACAGGTTTTAGTCCTTGTTTCCATTTACCAGGGCTCATTCCATTTTGGGGTTACCAACTATTTTTGACCACCACAGCCTCAAGAAAATATTTAGAAGATGTCCCATTGCCTTGGCGCAAATCAAATACGCGTCCCGGCCCCGATGCAGTGACCTTCCGTGAAACGAGCCTGTACAGAGCATTGCAGGGCGGCTGGCGGAGGGTGCATGCGAAGATGGAATGAGTCCTTTGAATTACTCCACCGAAGAGGGGGGGAAAAAAAGAAAAGCAAAAAAACAGAAGTGCTGTGTGTGTGTGTGTGCCAAAACTGGTGCAAGATAGTACATCCGATCCTCGCCGACCGACCAACGGTTGCCGAAAAAGAATTTCTCTCGCCGGGCACCTCTCTCCCCTTGCCGCGCTGCTTGTTCTATCGCGCACTCGACTCTTGCGGCGCACCTGGGCCGAATGCGTTGCCCAAGAAGAAACACCCGGTCTTCTAGTGGGATGACTACCCTCCCTTCCACTAACACGGCTCTTGTCGGAGGGTACCTGGAAGATTAATTTGCGGCCCCCTGTCAGGTGCCATGTTAGTGGAAGGGAGGGTTCTGATTCATGCGGTAAGGATTGAGCAGTCTGGCTTACAGGTCTGGTTTGACAAGGATCAAACGACAGCTTGACACGTGGCTGGCCAGGTTGAAGTGTTTCTTCCGTAATCATTCCGCAGGGAAGGATTGGGCCTGTGGGGATTTGATCCTATTCGAAGGGAATGCGATGTGATGCGCGAGCGTCACGAAAAAGCTCGGAAGCGCTAACAGAGGACAGGCAAAACCACTATGTTATGCAAAACCTCTTCAAGATTGCGAATTGCAAACTTATGAAGTTCCACGAGAAGCGAGATGCTCGCTTTAGCACCTTCTCATCAAGGCATAGCTGCCTGGGAAGTAAAATTGATTGAGTACTCTTCTGTAAGCAAGACCACAGCGAACAAATGCACGGCAAAGCAGCTCACATTGGCAAAAAAATGCTTCCTGACAGGACAAGGAGTCTTGGACTGCACCCTAGTTGGCCCGATGCCCTTCAGGTTTCCTTCCAAAGAACGAGAATGCATCCCAGCAGACCCTAAAAGCAAGGGGCGCAAATCCAAAAAACGTAGCAAACCAATGCAACAATGACTTCACTCTGGCTCTCACTCCCTCCTTCTGAGCGCCGCTCCGTTCGTATTCACTTGGCACCCGTCACTGCCTGGCATGGGAAACATGCCGAAACAGGAATTGGTCTGGAACAGCGTCAAGCCAGTCTGTTTCTGCCAACGTGCGCATGAAACAAAAGGCAGCTTTCCTTCCCACCCAAGTGGCAAGTCAAAACCCATAGGTACCCCTCCAAAATGGGATCGCCATTCTGCCAACCACCAAGTGACTGCCAGAGGCGCGGACTCGATCTAGAGCCTAGTTCCCGGAGCGTTCGAAGAATGTGGCGGTCGACAAAACCGTGAAACGGGATCCCATGTTGGTTGGGATCGGTGAATTCACCGCCCATTTTAGGCTTCCTATAGTGGTTGGATTGGCCCATGGCCATATCGAACTTGATGGCTGTTGCTCCTGCCTGGAAATCCACCAGCTCAGGTCACCTGGGCTGGCAAGAATCTGAACCGAAGCTTGGAAACCACTGCGCATTGTATGGCTGTGGTCAAAAATAGTTGGTAACCCCAAAATGGCTTGAGCTTGCCCGATCGGTAAGTGGAAAAAAGGGAAACCAAAACCTGCGGTCCAATTCCTGGAGTAGGCCATAGCCAGAACTTCTAGAGGGAGATCTGAACATCCTTAGCGCCCTGCTCTCTTCGATCTCTTCCTCCTCCATCTGCTGAAGGCTATCGACCTGACAGCCAAAGTGAACATCCCGAGACTGAGTTCTGGCAAAAACGAAGACGGGTCTGTCTTTGTGGGCGAACCCCCTTTTGGTCTTAAAAGGGATTACCACCATTTTGGAGGTCCCCTAAACAAAGACACCCAAATGGAACCATGTGCAGGCCCTTTGGCTTGTTCTGGTTTGCTGACACCTCTTCAGAAACACAAGCTGGGGCCTGAAGCGATGAAACATGTTCCGTGCGCTATCACCAAATCGATTCCATCGCCTACATAGAATCTGTCCTGTGTCATTGTTATGATCATGAATCCGCCAACATTTCAAGCAAAAAGAAACACTCGAGCAACCTGGCCCTGCAATGGGCGAACTTTGCCTCGTTGCTTGCGTGGGCGCTATCCGCGCGCAAGCGGAAAAGGAAGGCGGCCCTGCCTCCGGAAGGTATCCGAGGAGGCGCTGGAAGGAAGAACCTGGCGAGACATTTCGCCTGGGGCGCTTTACGAGGGTGAGCTGTGACGCAAGGAAGTCGGCATGTTTAAAAGTGGTGAGGAAGTTCGCAGCTTGATCCTTGGCTTGCCGCAGGAAATTTTGGGTGAAAAAAAAAGACATATCCAGTAATGCGACCTGCCCTCGTGCCCTAACGCTTAAAGAAGCCCCTCGACCTTTTATATCAACCTCCCAGGCTCCCCCAAACAGACATTGGCCATAGGTACCTTTCCAATAAATGCCACCCCTCGGGTTGCCTTTTTAATAATAATAAGAAGAAGAATAATAATAAATTTATATATATATATATAATAAAAAAAAAAGTTCCCTGCATCGCATGGGTTAACACCTCCACAAGAGTTGTTGCTTTGAGAGTGGAGCCCTGAAAAACCAAACGAGAAGCCCCGCGAGCCGGAGATAGCGGGAAGTTGCAAGAGAAGAGGCTTCGATGCCTCTGATTTGAAGGCGCGTCCTCCAATTGTTTTTTCCTGGGACCCCCAAAATGGCCCCAGGCCTTTTTACCTCCCACCGAAACCAACCAACTGAGGGCTCCCGGAAAAAAAAGGGGGAAAAAAACAGGGAAAAAAACAAGAAAACCCCTCTTGAGGAACCTGTTTCAAGTTGAAGTCTGAATCGACGGCTGCCTGACTCCTCAACTTGCGCTCCTTTCTGGCGAGGCATCTCGCCCAAAAGGTCACGGTCCTTCGTGACCCCTGATCCCCAAGCCTGAAAGCGCTCCAGGGGAAGTCGGAAGTCCCTTGCCAGATCTTCACCGGCGAATCCCATTGGAAGGTCAGCGCCAGCAGAAAGCCGAGTGACTGGACACTTCCGCTTAGGCCCAAAAATGGGAAGGCTGGGACCTCTTAAAGACCGGCCGTGCGCGTTTTGCCGCGCTTGGCCCCTGTGCAGGTCATGAGCCTTTCAAGATCCGATGCCCTTAGCATGTCTGGCAACAAACGGCCGATCATGCCTACAGCCGGCAGTCTGGTGACAAAAGCTGGGCTTTGCACAGTTGCCAACCGCCAAGAATTTGCAAATTCTCAGGAATTTGGCAGAAACACGCCATGTCCTGTCAAAATCGTCGAGTTGCCCAGGCTTAAGCCACCAAGACAATCAGCCCACCACCCCCAGTGTCTCAACGAACTGCCATCGCACGCGTCAGGCTGTCAGTGACAGCCTGACACCATAAGAAAAACTTCTGCCCAGCGATTTACACGACTCTTAAAATTCGCAGGCAATGGCCATGCTGGAAGACAGATGTGTTCTCCGTCTGGCCATGGTTGCTCCGTCTTCACGTTCATACACTCGAACAGCTCCAAAAAGGACCAGCCGCCGTGCATCTCTATATGATGGGTTTGGAGGGCACCCCTTCTTTGGTGGCTTTGAAGGGAAACCAAAAGGAACAAATCGAAAACCCGAACCGATTTTGGGATCCCAAAAAATATCGACGAGCCCTTCGGAGCACTTCCGCATGACCAGCAAATGGAATCATTGTAGCCAGCACCTCAGCGCTGTCCCGGCGCGCTCGCAAAATTGCACCCAACACCGGAAACGAGCCGAGCCTGCAGTCTGAGAAATAATATGTATATACAGGGTTCTACTTTTTGACTATCTCAGGGTGGACTTAAACCCAGGGGTGGCTCATTCCCACCAAAGAGAAACGCCTGGGTTTAAGTGTATCTTGGGGTAGTCAAAAAGTGGAGCCCTGTGTGTATATATATATATATATATATGTGTGTGTGTGTATGAATATCGGGGGTTGCTCAAAATTCCTGGCCCCCATATCACCATGGGTAACTTCTTCTCCCATGTTGTTGAAATATCATCCCTTCTTCGTGGTTATAGAACCAATGGTCATCCCATGTATCACGCACCTGTTGATCAGCCCCAACATAAACATGAACCAGGGCAAGAGGGGATTCAGGAGCACGGACCAGAGGGGTCCTGCACTGGTTCTTCACAACTTGCTGGTGCGACAGGCAGGAATGAGAAATGGAATAAATAACCCTAATAAACCATCCAACTGGTGGTGTCCTTTAAGAGTACCCCTGCGTTCATTCCCACCTTCCCTATTGAGCACCAGCAAGACAAGCTTCCGTAACATCAACCTTTCACATCACTCACCATCCGTATACTTTGCATCCTCTGACAGAGCCACCAAAGCACTACAGTACAGTTTGCTGGGTGCGTCCAGTTCCTGGGCAATTGCTGGAGCCGTGCTTGTTGCGTTATGCGTTCTTTAATGGCCGCCATTTCAATGCGACACATGTCCGCGGTAGTTGATCACTCCCTTAAAACCAGAACGAGTCGGCACCAGACATGTGACACCATGAAATCGGGGAGGGACATGGTCAAGTCTCGCAGCCCAAGCAGCCCGGAGGACTCGTCGAAGTCGTAGGCGAGCCCACCAGGCCTCTCGACACGTCTGGGCTGTCGCGTGGTCGCGGTTTGCTTCTGGACGCACCGTTGCAACTTAGTCCCGGGCTAGGATGTACACTCCCCCAGACTAACATGGAAGTTCCAAAGGGACCCCTGTCGAAGACTTGGTTCCATTTACCAAGGCCTTCTGGGAGCTTCCCTGTTAGTCTCAGGGAGTATAACTTTGTGTAACGCATTCATGGTACTGAGCGAAAATGTGGCATCCAGGAACCAACAGGAAGCCAACGCAGGCGTCTCCGTCTTCAACAAACGGGCACTCTCAAGTCGAGCGATGTTCAGCAAGAGTCCAACTGCTAAATTTTGCTTGGCCTTTTGGACATCATTTACCTGGCAATGTCTATCCATCACCACTCCCCCTTTTTCAACAAAAACATCAAACCAGCCCCCCCCCCCCCCTGCCGTCCGAACGGAGCACGGAGCTGTCCCGCGGAAGCTTCCTGCCTAATGCAGCGGCCTTTCCTGATGGATTCTTGGCACCTCAGCTGAAGAAAATTTACAAAAAGAAAAACGCTGAGACCCACGGTCTATGAGAAACAATGCTCACGATCCGCTTGGCACTGCAAGTGACTACAATACGTCATGGCCTCATAGCCAATTTCATACCGGCTGTGTCTGTTGCGTTTGAGAAGATGATGTTTCTATCCAAGGATGATGTAACCCTAGTGCTCATAGGTATCCTTTTAGGGGAAATAGATGGCCCTGGTAGATGATTAAACCACCAGGTAAACCAGAAATTACCATCTATTTTTCTAGCAAAACAACCAAAAAGGACACCTATGCCAGTGCTGGTTGCACTCAACACGATCACCAGAACACATCGACTCCTTCCCCCCGCCGCATGTCCTTGACCGATGCCAAGTAGCTGCTGTTCATCACTGATTGAGGCCCTGACCAAGACAAGAACTCGCAACCCCATGCGCTTTGACACCGATAAGGATACCCAACAGAACAAAGCTACAATCCATCTGGGCTGTCCATTTTCAGATCCCGTGCTAAAAGTGCTCAACTTTTGGGTGGGTCAATTCTAAACCCAAAACCGACTTTCACCATGCCAAAAGATCAAAAAACCTAAGGGCGAAGATGGCTGGTTGGGCCACCAAGCCATATCCATGTGAGGAGCTCCAATGTCCATGGGAGGACCGTGCTGCCCCCCATGGCGCCAAATCGATTTTGCCTGCCTGTGCGCGTGCGCGTGCGGGTGCGCGTGCGTCTCTGGAGGCATGAGGCGAAGCAAAGAAGTTGTTCCAATGTTGGAGTCTCACACTGCCGAGGCTTTTCGAACCAGCCTCAATGTTTGCCCCTGGCAGATTTCATCCAAGCATTGACGCCCCAACATCCTTCATTGCCCTTTCAAGCAAAAGCAACGAGAGCTGCAGGGTGACACCAGTCGCCTCCCCCTACATGTCACCCTGGGAAGTTGCTCATCCCTCCCGAATGGCCTTGTGCTATCGCTGCCAAAGCGAGTCCGACTCAGCTTTGCCTCCAGTGAGAGAGAACAGGCAGTGCAACGAGCATGGCAACGTTGATATGCGTCAACATGTCACTCAGCATCAAGCAACATGACGGCATGCCGTATTTTGACTCGTGGCATTTCACAACTCACGAGGAAAAGCATGCTCCTGATGCAAAATAATATTCAAATAACCCACAAAGCAAGACGTGGAGCACTGGAGCTGGACCAATCGGCGCCTGATCCTCAATCAGCGGCAGCAAGCTGAGTTCAACATCGCGCGTGGCTGAATTGGCTGCACAGCCTCCAAGGGCAACATGGCAAGAACGAAAAACCATGAACAGCATTTGGGTGCGGATTTATTTTGGGATTTTTGTTCGGTTGTTTTTGTATTGTTTTTTTTGTTTTTCGTCCGGACCAGTAAAATGTTGTATTTTACAGCGTTTTCTTGTAGAGGGTAAATGGCTTCCGCCCCTCCTTAACCAAACCAATTCAAACCACCAATGAGTGGGAAGCTGACATGACTGAGGCTGAAAACCAAAAGGTCACGACGTCAACACGTGGACCTGATCTGTATCTATGCTGCTATGTTGGGCTTCACATGTCACGTTAGACGTTCTCTGCGTGCGATACAGAGCTGTTCGGCAGCTCACCCTTTCGTTTTCCAGGGGAAGAAAAAGGGATGCGGCGACGCGAGCTGTGTAATCGAAGCGGCGAAGCAGTGGCGAACTACTTGCGGCCTCCGGCTTCCTGACGCGCTTTCAGGGACGCATCCCTGACGATTCTCTTGGGCAGGATTGGCAGGAGGTGGGCGCGTTTGGCTCTACGAGTGGGTTCGGCTGAAATTGTTTGCTCGAGTCTACTGTGGAAACCATTCGCGCCACGAAATGAAACCATGGTTGAAACCATTTGTTGGCATTAACGTTGGGGAATCATGCCGGGGTCGAGAGTCGGGTAGGGTTTTAGGAGCAGCGCACCCGGATTGGCTTCTTCTCTGCTAATTCCGTTTCAACATGAACCACTAATTGAGGTTAGCTTGGGTGTGCACCAGCATCAGCAACATTAATATCAGCTAAGGGTGACTCTGCATAGCTTCTTCAGCATGTTCAAGCAGGCACTTCCCAAATCTGAAGTAGTGTAAAGCTGTCTTCGTGCGGAAACATCAACTATGATGCACAAACAGTCAAATGACAGCTTGTCCAACACGCGGAGGGGGAGCCACAATCTGTGCTGCCTTTGGAAGTCCGCATCTTGGATTGCTGCCAAACCTTCTCAACGGGCTCTGCAGGCTCCAGAGGGTCTCAATGAAACGAATCGCCCCGCAAATCGCACGGCGATTGACAAACGCAGGGTGTGTCCGCTTTTTCGGGGAGCCCCAAAAGATGCATCTCGGGCTTCCCTTTGGCTGCCCTTTACGACCCAAAAAAGGGGCGCCCACTCCAGCCAGCAAGCTGATCACAATGCTGTCTGGAGTGGATGCCCCTTGGGCTTGAGAGGGAGATCTCAGTGCAATCGGCAGATCAACAGCAGCCACTTCGAACGGGAACACTAAAGGGGTGGTCCCTTTTGGTTGGTTTTCAAGGGAAACCATCACATTGTCCTTTCGGAGAACCCTCTTTTGGTTTTCAAGGGAAACCATCACATTGTCCTTTCGGAGAACCCTCTTTTGGTTTTCAAGGGAAACCATCACATTGTCCTTTCGGAGAACCCTCTTTTGGGTTTCAAGGGAAACCATCACATTGTCCTTTCGGAGAACCCTCTTTTGGTTTTCAAATGAAACCATCACATTGTCCTTTCGGAGAACCCTCTTTTGGTTTTCAAGGGAAACCATCACATTGTCCTTTCGGAGATCCCTCTTTTGGTTTTCAAGGGAAACCATCACATTGTCCTTTCGGAGAACCCTCTTTTGGTTTTTAAGGGAAACCATCACATTGTCCTTTCGGAGAACCCTCTTTTGGTTTTCAAGGGAAACCATCACATTGTCCTTTCGGAGAACCCTCTTTTGGTTTTCAAGGGAAAACATCACATTGTCCTTTCGGAGAACCCTCTTTTGGTTTTCAAGGGAAACCATCACATTGTCCTTTCGGAGATCCCTCTTTTGGTTTTCAAGGGAAACCATCACATTGTCCTTTCGGAGAACCCTCTTTTGGTTTTCAAGGGAAACCATCACATTGTCCTTTCGGAGAACCCTCTTTTGGTCTTCAAGGGAAACCATCACATTGTCCTTTCGGAGAACCCTCTTTTGGTTTTCAAGGGAAACCATCACATTGTCCTTTCGGAGAACCCTCTTTTGGTTTTCAAGGGAAACCATCACATTGTCCTTTCGGAGAACCCCCTTTTGGTTTTCAATTGAAACCATCACATTGTCCTTTCGGTCTTTGGTTTTCAAGGGAAACCATCACATTGGTCCCATTTGTCGGAGAACCCTCTTTTGGTTTTCAAGGGAAACCATCACATTGTCCTTTCGGAGAACCCTCTTTTGGTTTTCAAGGGAAACCATCACATTGTCCTTTCGGAGAACCCTCTTTTGGTTTTCAAGGGAAACCATCACATTGTCCTTTCGGAGAACCCTCTTTTGGTTTTCAAGGGAAACCATCAAATTGTCCTTGCGGAGAACCCTCTTTTGGTTTTCAAGGGAAACCATCACATTGTCCTTTCGGAGAACCCTCTTTTGGTTTTCAAGGGAAACCAGCCAGCATAGACCCCAAATAGCGAACAACCCAGGCCAATGATTGCACCTCTGGCAGCACCCCCCGAGGAGCACCACAAACAGCACCCCAAACAGCATCCAAAAACAGCACCTGCGCAAGAATCCCCAAAATGCCCCCTAGCACCCTGCCGTCAAATCTTGCAAAACAGCGCCCGCCCCGTCATCCGCATGCCCCCTAGCACCCTATTATCAATCTTGCAAAAGAGCGCCCGCACAGACACCCGCATCACCAGAACCCTCAACCGCACCCCCCCTAGCACCCCGCCAACAATCTTGCAAATCACTTTCCCTTCTTTGGTAGAAGTTAGAACCCTTACAGCTAGCACCCTGCCATGAATATTGCAAAAATGCGCCCGTAGTCACCAGCACCTCAAACAGCACCCCAAACAGCACGTGCACCAGCACTCCAAACTGGGCGGCCCCTAGCACCCAGCCGTCAATCTCGCAAATCATGTTCTTCTTTTTGATAGAAGTTAGAACCCCTATGGTAATCAGCTATCTGGGGAAAAAGTTTGGAGAGAGTTCCAAAAAAAACAGACAGCCCACAAAAGTAACACCAGAAGTATTGCACTGCCACAACACAAGAGGAGCATGTCTCAAAAAGAGTAACCCTTCTCAGTTCAAACGTAAAAATGGAGCCAACGCCGAACAGCACTCTGACACCACCCAGACCCTGCCTTGGAACCAAGCAGTGGAGACGGACATGGCCAACAAACTTACTTGACGCAGAGCCGAACGTGCTGTCAGGGGGGGGCGCAATTTTCACTCCTAAGTTTGGTGTTTGGGAAGGGTTGCCGGTGACCTTCGGAGATCAGTGGATTTCACTCTCTTCGCCTCGTGTGCTGATTTCCCATGGCTTTTTGACAGCGGACACGTGGCCGACATGCGCGTCCGCAAAACTTGAACCCTGGTCTTGACGCTAAGGCTTCCAGTCGCGAAAAGCAGCTTGTATCAGGTTGCAAACTTCACCACACCTTCCACATCTCTACTCTTGGTATGGTAGCGAAAACCTTTTTTGCAGACCCCCAGTAAAAATGAACAGAGCCAATAAACTAAAAAACCAAAAAAAAAACATGCCAAGAACAGTGAAGTCCATGATTGTGGGGCTTGTATCCGGAACTTGAAACCACCGAGCCACTTAAACGGGTGTGTCTCAGGTGACCTAAATTATTTTTTTCTGTGCGTCAAAAATACGGTAACCCCAAAATGGTAAATGGCAAACCTGCGTTTCATATCCTGGTGGCTGGTGGTGACGAGTTTTGATCCATACCCACATGGTTCTCAAAAGCGCAACCACTCGAAACGTGGCCAGGAGGGCCCTGCCCGAGCCGCTGCAACAGTGCAGCGGAGGCGGATTGGACCTGAGGCCGAGTGGGTGGTGTCAAAAGCCACCGACCCATGGACTGCTGCATGTGATCTATAGATGAGTACGCACCTGCATAAATATCATACACATGCCACAACTCCGGTCAAGTCTTTCTGGAAACCGGCCAAATTCCATTTCAAACCGCTCAAGTCCCTCCAGAAACTCCTCCCCAAAAACTGCAGAAACCCGTCAGAAACCTGTCAAACCCCCTCTAAAATACCGGTCAACTCCGGCCAAGTCTCCCTAGAAACCGCTCACATTCCAGTTCAGACTGGTCAAATCCCTCCAGAAACAACCCCCCCCTAAAAACCGTAGAAACGGGCCAAGTTCCATTTCCCGTCAACTTCCCCCTAAAAACCTATCAAAGCTCCTCTAAAACCGGTCAGTCCCCCTAGAAACCGGCCCTAAAAGCTGCAGCTCTCTGCGGTCGTTCTGACCCTTGAAGCCAGATGGAAACACGCGGACATGCACCCCTCTACCTGGGAAACCAGCTCACGCATTTTGGCGCCGACTCACTCACTCAAAACTCAACACTTCAAGACAAACTAAAACACCGTGGTATACCTCAAAGCCAGACAAAAGCGGACTGGCCGAGGCGGGCAACGCAAAGTGTTTGCAATAAATAGGTACGTGTGTTTGTGTGTGTGTGTGTGTGTGTGTGTGTGTGTGTGTGTGTGTGTGTGTGTGTGTGTGTGTGTGTGTGTGTGTGTGTGTGTGTGTGTGTGTGTGTGTGTGTGTGTGTGTGTGTGTGTGTGTGTGTGTGTGTGTGTGTGTGTGTGTGTGTGTGTGTGTGTGTGTGTGTGTGTGTGTGTGTGTGTGTGTGTGTGTGTGTGTGTGTGTGTGTGTGTGTGTGTGTGTGTGTGTGTGTGTGTGTGTGTGTGTGTGTGTGTGTGTGTGTGTGTGTGTGTGTGTGTGTGTGTGTGTGTGTGTGTGTGTGTGTGTGTGTGTGTGTGTGTGTGTGTGTGTGTGTGTGTGTGTGTGTGTGTGTGTGTGTGTGTGTGTGTGTGTGTGTGTGTGTGTGTGTGTGTGTGTGTGTGTGTGTGTGTGTGTGTGTGTGTGTGTGTGTGTGTGTGTGTGTGTGTGTGTGTGTGTGTGTGTGTGTGTGTGTGTGTGTGTGTGTGTGTGTGTGTGTGTGTGTGTGTGTGTGTGTGTGTGTGTGTGTGTGTGTGTGTGTGTGTGTGTGTGTGTGTGTGTGTGTGTGTGTGTGTGTTTGTGCGTGCTAATATACAGTACTACACACGCTTGCGCAACCATTGCAGAATCTTCCCAGTGTCTTCGCCGGAACATGGCGCATCCAGCGGTCCTCATCGGTACTCTGAAACCATGAAGCATTCGCTGAATGTCGACATCCTTGGCCCCCAAACCAGTGAGGACTTCTGCAGGACCTGGGTCATTTGGCCGCGAGGTTTGGGTATGTGTCAAAATGGAAAAACTTGCGGTTTTCCTGTTGGTTGCCCTTTAAACCAAGCCCAACAAGGTTCCCCCCCAAAAACAAAAAACAGATCCAAATGACTTGCAGGCGACGGGTGATATTTTGGCGATTCGATCTCGGGCGCTGACATTCAAAGACTCCGGGAGCCGATTGGAGATGACGTGGAAGACCTGGCCAAAGGTTTGCCTCGTCAGCTTTCAACACCCAAATAGCACGGACTCGCCACCCAAAAGAAGTCGTCAAGCAACTGGTCATGTGTCGTGCCCCGGTATCTTCCCGTGATCGAATAAGGAGTTAACAGGACAAATAGCAAACAGCCCAAGCTGCTAGTTTCCTGATGCCCAACCTTGGCCCAAATGGGCGTGGAAGAGCTCCCGGAGCCAATGCCGGCGTCTTTTGTGGGCTTCGCTGTGGGCTGATGCTGAAGACAATACCAGAAGGATACTAACTATGCTGGAGTCTCAAAAAAAAGAGCTGATCTTTGCCTCTCCCGGAGAAAGGAAAGGTGCAAGACCATGCTTCCCACTTCTGCGGGAGCCCCATGTCGCATCGACTCGGAAAGGTGAAACCTTTGGTGAAACATCGGCTGCCCTCGCGGTCAGCGAGATGATGCCACCATCGTTAAAGACCCTTCCCTTCTTTGCAAGCATGCTGCACAAAAAACGCGGAGATAAAGAAATATCTAACCCAACGCAAGGCAGGCTAATGAGTTTGCACAGGGATCCTTATATTATACACCTGAACATTGCCTTGTGAATGGTGGTTTCTCTTTATTTTGGTAGAAAAAGCCATGTTTCAAATGGGCAAATGCATCTTTTAAGGAGCCCTGTTGCAATGAGTTGCTTCAGAGGTACTCCGCCACGAGCTCGTCGGGCAGGTGTATGGGGTCAAGTCGCGCCTCCAAACTGGACAGCGGCTCCTGGAGCAGCTCTCGCATCTGTCTCGAGACCGCGAGATCTGCAGCGCGCTGGCCTAAGGAGAACTCTCGAGAACACCCTCCCGACTCAGGTCTGTTTTTTTGAGTCTTAAAAGAGCACATGTGTGCGGCTCAAAATGAAAGAGCCAGGAGTACACAGGTTTTAGTAGTCTTTGGGTCCATTTACCAAGGTGTGATTTTGGTAGCACTTTTTTGAGCTACTGACATGGCCTGAGGAATTGCTGGGAGCAGATTCGGAAGACCAAACACCCGCCTCGATTGTTCGGGATCTCCGGGTCGGCACGTGCGAGGAGAAGGAAGGTCGCAAGATCCTTTTGATCAGTCATAGCACAACTTCCCAGCGGCGTGGTGCTGATGTTGCTGAAGATGTTCACAAAAATCCCGGGCGCGCCTACAGGGCCTCTTGCTCACACGGTCTTTTCCACCCCACCAGCCAAGCAACCCCCCACCCCAAAAGAAATGAAGATCGTGTAAGGACCACACTTGGACCCCGCCTCTACAGAGCCCAACAGCCCTGCAGCTCAACTCCAAGGTCCGAAACCTGCCCGCAGGTTGGCACCTTTGGTTCACATCTGCTTTCTGGTCCAAGAGCCGCTGGGCGGACTCCAGAGCCCCGCAACCAGCCTGGAGATCTTGGGCCCATTTTGGTTGGCCCCAAAGAAACCCAAAAAGCGGGGAAAGGGGGGGAAAAGGGGGGGGAAAAGGGGGGGGCTGGCTCCATTTCCCGGATTCTTGGCTCTAGTGGGTGCAGTTGGGTGTGGGACAAAATTAGTCGCCAGGAATTGGGGACCGGTTTTCGTCCATGTTTCCATGGACGAAAGCAAGCCATTTTGGGGTTACCCTGGTTTTGACAACCACAGCCAGTTCATTTGGCAAGCAGCCGTGCACAGCGTGGCCAGCGGCGGTACACTTGCAGCGCCGCCCTTCCCGCCGTTGGGATCTGCACGAAGCTCCAGCAGTTTGTCGATGGCCCTCAATTCGGCACCTTCAGTACAGAGATTGTGTATCGGCCGGAACCTTGCGAGCGCCGGAGGAACACTCTCGCGCTTGGCAAGTCGCTTGAATGCCGCTTAGACATGACATAGGCATGTCAAACAAAGCATTGCCACTTTTGGAGACAAGGAGCCCAAAGATGCCACACCTGCCATTGACGTCAGCCATGTGCCGAACCAGAAGCTCAACTGCACCAGCTGACAAACAGCACGCCAGGGGTGTGACAGACAACAGCGGCGAGCTGTTCGGATTCGCGCGCAGCTCCAAAAGAGTCTCCAGCAGTGGTAAGTTGTGGCTTGCAAAAGTCGCAGCCAGGTGGAGAGGTCTGAAACCTGCTCCGATGTTCAGAAACTTCATTTCCGGCGCAACTGGCTCAAGGGATGCCCGGGCCACCGCCAAGCGACGAAGAATCTGTGTGTCCTCTGCCAATGTTGCACAAAGCACGGGGCTTAGTCCCTTCTGCTCGAACTCCCCAGGAAGGAGATGAAAGTCACCCCAGAAGTCTTCCAAGCTCCTTGTGGTTGGGGGAAGACCCACCATTCGGTCAAAGCGGGCGGTGAAGAAGCGGAATTGATTCATGTTTCTCTTGTAAAGCTTGGACAGCTTGCTCTCCAATGCCTTTCGTACGGTTTGGCAACAATGGAAGCGATCTGCTTCAACTGCAAAGTCCCCCGCAGACACTGGATATTGCAGCCACCGGGGTAGCACGAAGTGAGCTGTCTCGCCGCTTTCGACCACAATGACCGGGATGTCGGAAGTATCTGAAAGCTGCTTGCACCACATTTCCAAGCGGCACCACCCGCGAGACAACCAACTCCAATAGTCAAGGCTGCGCCCTGATTCGTTCTTCAGGCTTGGAGTCAAAGCCAAGAAGATGTGACAGGAGTTTACATAGTAAGGGATCGAGACGATGTGCGCCAACTGCTCTTCTCTATCTACGGAAACTTCCTCGTTCTGCTGAGGCACACCAAAATAGTCATACCAAATGTAAGCATCCAGCAGCTTAGTGCAGTGCGAACGACTCAGAACCGTTCGCTTCTGCTGCTGCCATTGTGAAACGTAGTTATCCTCCACCAAGATCTCTCCTGCATGAATCTTTTTCAGCACCGATTGCAGAGCCAGTAGCTGCTCGCCCTTTGCATCAGGGTGATTTCTGCCTACCCATTGGTGGGACACAAAGAGTACCTTGGCTGGAATTAGGACCCCAGCAAAAAAATACTATATTTGTTGCCTGGTTAGTGGAAAACAAGGGGACCCAAAAATACAAAAACAAGGGGAGCGAATTCTGGGGAAGGTACCAGCAGCTGATGGTCCAGGGACTCTCGCAGAAACAGCAGGCCCTCATGCTTTAGGGCCTGGTGCGGCCGTAACTTTCCTTTCATCTTGAGAACATCCTGCACCTTCACCACCCACATGGGCGCAAACCGCTCCAAGGGCGCAGCCTGCGCGCTCTGCAAACTCACCGAACTCACCGAATTATGCATGGCTATGACATGGGTATCGTCTGATACCTTGAGCCCATCACATTCTATCTGGCAAATGACTGAAGCTGTGAAGCTCCTCCCAGGATGTGTTTTTCCTTTTCCAGCAACGGAACTTGATACGTGCTTACACCATCAGGCCAAAAAGCTCTCATCCCCAGCAACCTCTTCCGATGTTTGCTGGATTTAGAGCTTGCAAATAAATTAAACCGAATGAAATGGACAGGCCGCGACCAAACGTGCTGGTTCTCACGGGAAAGAGCTCCGCAAACTACGCTTTGTGGTTCCCTTGAAAGGGGGAAACGTGGACGCGTCTTTTTCGGGGACCTGCGACATGGCTTCGGTTTGAATCTCTGGGTCTCCCTGCAAAACTACAAAAAGATGGAAAAGAGCCACCTAGGTTCGCCCCCACCAACCTCTGCGCCGTACACCCCAGCCTTGCTAATCACCCATCCGAGTGGGCCGCCCGGCCTGGCGTGAGCACGCGGATGGAGCGACGGCAGATGCGGCGAATGGACTTTTGTGGGAGGCCAACGCGACAAGCAAAGGAATGATCCGTATCCAGAAGCCGTTGAAGCCACGCATAGGCCAAAATCCAAGTACCTGGAGAGTAGCTTGAGATGTAGCTGAGTTCAGATGTTTTCCGTCACCGCTTTTCTACTTAAGCCCCAACCAGTTGATCATTCTCAAGGAAGGCATGCTCCCATCTCTCCTTTTGCTCAGCTGCTCATGTCCTGGTCACCCAACGAGTTAGAGAAGTCGAGACCCCAACCCAAGGTCCGTTTGAAAGGCGCATCTCCGCGGGGTTTCTTTCCACTCCACGACTGTTTGAGACATGGCCATGGGTCAAACTCCCGCACTGCTAGTAAAAAGCCCAATCCAACCACTAAAATAGGTTCTAAAATGAGTGGTGCACCGAAAACCCCAAAATGGGATCCGATCCAAAACGGCTTTGACCACCGCAGCCCCATCTGCGAGCTGTCGGACCTGTCCATTCTCGGACGCGAGGATGCCATGGACGACTCCGACCAGGCCTCAGATTTGAACCCAAAAGCCTTCCATTGCCATCGGCTTTGGTCCGGCTGGCCGTGGGTCAACACCCATGGGATCCGATTTTGGTAGGTGAATGCACCACCCATTTTTTGTTGGTAGGTGAATGCACCACCCATTTTTGGTGGGGATCGGTGAATTCACCACCCATTTTTGGTGGGGATCGGTGAATTCACCACCCATTTTTGGTTGGGATCGGTGAATTCACCACCCACTTTAGTTTTAGACCGACTTGATGGATGGGTTGATGTTCTGACCGACTTGGGTTTTGAAACGCCCATGGCCATCCGCCAAACCCAAGCAGCCGGCGCGGGCCCTGGGAAATGGGCCGGAAGAACCCAAAACCCCAGGCACTTGCGCGAGAGATGGTGGTCATTGTTTTTTTTTTTCCCTCTCGGGGACCCTATGTCTCATTTTATTTCTGATTCCATTTCTCATTCCATTTCTCATTCCATTTCTCATTCCATTTCTCATTCCATTTCTCATTCCATTTCTCATTCCATTTCTCATTCCATTTCTCATTCCATTTCTCATTCCATTTCTCATTCCCCTATCGCAAGTCAAAGACTTGCTGGGGAGCAAGCAAAGCTCTCCAATCTTTGGGGGGCTTGGCGTTGACAGCAATCCAAACAAAAGGGGGGTGACCCAAAAAAACCCTCGGGCCCCTCGGAAGGGTCCCTCGGCTGGTCCAAAGTGGGTTACCCTGGTAAAAGTGGAAACGAAAAACCAAAACCTGCGGTCCAAGTCCTGGTGTCCGATGTTCGCCCATGCGGGGGTTGATCCACATTCCCTTCGGCCCCTAAATGACCATGGGTTGCTTCTCCCGCTTAGTGGTTGACATATCATCTTTCTAGTTGCTTTACAACACGTATCACGGACCTTTTGATCAACCCCCGCACTGTTGGGCAAAATCCTGCACCACGAAAGGAGTTCCCATGCTTGAAACCATGTGCCTGAGTCACCATGTCTCGCAGTATGTGGCGCCGGAAAAATGTGTGAGCAGGACACATGAGCTGACCCATGCAAAGCAGCGTTGGTGAATCCAATCAGAAACCAGGCGAGTCCATCTAAGCCGTGGCTTTCACCCCCCCCGCCCCCCACCCGACCCCAAGGCCCACGCGGTGCTCAGCGCGCTGGTGCCGCTCTCTGACGCCGGTCTCTTGGCCTCCATGAGTCCGTCCAACCTGAGACAACTGAGGTCTTCGAAAGCGAAAGGAAGAAAAAGAAACAAGGCAAAAAGACAAACTGCAAAAAGACACAAAGGGTGAAAAAACAATGAATGAAAGACTGAATGAATGAATGAATGAGTGAGTGAATGAATGAATGAATGAATGAATGAATGAATGAATGAATGAATGAATGAATGAATGAATGAATGAATGAATCAAAGAAAGAATGAGTGAATGAATGAATGAAGGAAGGAAGGAATGAAAGAAAGAAGGAAACCTAAAAGTTCAACACGCCAGGCCAAAAGTCAAAACAATCCAAGCATCTCATTGATAAGGACAACTGGCGGACGCGGCAGAGGAAGAAGATGGCCATGTGATATCAAGGTCGCCTAAATATGAGGATTCAGGTGGTTTCTTCGTTTTGCTGCTTCCAAAATTCCTTCAAGGGCTGAGTCTGCACCCTGCATCCTTGGTCCATCTTGGTCAATCATTAACCGGGTGTGAGGTTGGACGCCCCCAAAATGGATTTCGGCTTTCCTGGTGGTTTCCCTTAAAGCCCCTCCCAAAATTGTTAGATCAAGTGCAACTGACATGGCTGACCCATGGGAAGACTGGAAGCCTCATTTAAAAAAAAAAGGAAGAAAAAAACTACCTGAGTTGCCGGTTCTGCCGAAAAGATGTGTTGTTGTTGTTTAATGCCCAACTCAACATGCTGTTGTTATATATATATATTCAGAATAATGCTGTTTCTTAAACATATATATATATATATTGTGTATATATATATATGTACATGGGCCAACTCCAAGAAGTGCACTGAGCCCTGGGAGCCTTGGATCTCGGGCCCTCGCCAGCAACACCTCGAGGCCCCGCGCTGCATCGAGCGCAGATTTGTGTAGAGCAGCGAACGGCCACGTCGGCGGCAGGACGGGCTGCAGTAGCCTCAAGCGACAAAACCGGTGTCCTGGCCAAAATATGGGCGTCCTTTTGGTAAAACAGATGGGTTTCCCTGGTCTATGGAATATCACCAATCTAAACCAAAAACCAATCTATGTCTAACCAAACTAGCCTAAAAAGGACACCTGTGTCATGTGCCCCAACAGATCTGCAGCAGATCCACCACAAAGTGCGGGGAGATGAGTCACGCTGTTCGAGCCGGCAAGGGTTCTGAGTGAAACCTCCTTCCCCGTCCAGCTCAGGAGGGAGCTCTGGTCATTCCCCATGTAGACAGGCCTGTCCTTTCGGCAAGTCTCGGACGGCCTTTTCGGCAAGCCAGGCTCTTCTTGCTGCTCGTTACGTGCGCCATGGATGAGCTGGTCTGCGGCTTGCATAGGGGCAAACAAACTGGAATTCTGCACCGCGAATCACAGGCATTCATGGCTTGGCATCTGGCTGTGGGTCAAAATTAAACCACCATGGGACCACAGGTTTAATCCATGTTTCCATTTACCAGGGTTCCATTTTGGGAACACATTTTTATCCCACAGCCATCTGAGAATGACCCATGTAAACAAACCACTTCGAGCTCGGATTTCACACAGCCCTGTCCTGTCCAATAAGCGCGATGCAGTAGTTGCAACCTCACTGCAAAAAATGGACCCTGCAGCTCTACGCAATACTTATTATTGCTCCCATGTTGTTTGAAGAACATCTTGTCTCTCCGCCACTTCAGTGTGGTTGATAGCCGGCATGTGTGGTTGATAGCCGGCATGCTGGACAGTACTGCCACTCCGTGCTGACATCCTACAATGCAGCCAAGACGCGGAACAGGAAGTCCTTACTGCTCAAAGGTGCTTGGCGCTTACTCACTCACTCACTCACTCACTCACTCACTCACTCACTCACTCACTCACTCACTCACTCACTCACTCACTCACTCACTCACTCACTCTCTCTCTCTCTCTCTCTCTTTCTCTCTCTCTCTCTCTCTCTCTCTTTCTCTCCCTTTCTCTCCCTCTGTCCCTCTCTGCCAAATGTTCTGACAGCCTGCCATAAAATCGCGAAATCTACTCTCTCAGCATATCCTGCTTATGCAAACCTAAGGCTGTGCTCTGCGCTTCGATCCATCTGAGCGTCGATTGGTAGACTGTCACGCAGATCGTGTGACCTTGGATCAAAGGGTGTCGTCACATGTGGGTGAGCCTTTTTGTGAGGGTCCCCTTTTTGGTCAACCCAAAAGCAAAAAGCCGAAGCCCCGCCCGGGGCTAAGAAAAAAAGGCACGCCCAAAATTCGTAGCGAACTGCATGAAGCTTGGCAAGAACAGCACTGTCTTGGAAGGCTCTCAGGATCTCCAAATGTCTTGCCTGAAATTCCAAGTGTTCCAATCTAAGGGTTTTTGTAATACACCCTCGGAATCCCGCTGGAAGTCGAAGGAGCAAATGTGGCGATTCCAAACCTGAAATCGAAGGGTTGACGTTGGAAGGGGAGTAAAAAAATCAACTCAGTTAAGTGGGGATGTCCCACTAAACCACAATAATAATAATAATAAAAAGCTTCCCAACAACAACCAGGAAATAAGGGAACCCCGGTGACCTCCACCAATGCTTTTCCGTTCCGAGCTCAGGACTCCTCATACGCCATGATCCAACGGCCTCAGCCGAAAAAAGACATTGGTATGATCAACCCGACGGGGGCGGGTGCAGCCACTCCTGTCAAGCTTGACCTAAGTTGGATCAACTGCTTTGCTTGGAATTAGTTTCAAAGTTGAACCCACGTTGAGTGTAATTCTACGGACTTTCTGCAAGCACCCGAAAATGTTGGTCACGGTGAGTTTGTTGGCCTCGCACATCAGCAAAGTGTGAGGCTTGCCACTAACATGAAGCTTCTGGTTGAGAAAAAAAATGGATTGAGGCACAGAAACACCCTGACAGGGGTCACCGGATTTCCCCTTCAAAGGTTGCAACGTACTGGTGATTCTCAAAAAAAAAAAAAAAAACGAATTCCACTCGTGGAGGTCCCAAAAAGGAATTCAAATCGCCATGGGTCAAAATCCAAATCCCCCAGTGAACATCAACCAATCCATTGGTTTTGACCCACAGCCAAATGGCTCGGGCTTGAGCCATGGCTTGAGCCATGACTCACGGACCCAAGAGCCCGACGCACTGGGCCGTGGCCAGGCCAGAGGGCTGGAGCCAAAGCCGCGAGTGCGGGTGGGCTGGGCCGGGGTGGGGGGGGGGGGGTGGGCTGAGAGTGGGGTGGGGTGGGGGGGGGTGGAAGATGGCTAAACGGCTTTCCTTTTGGGTTCCCTTTACCACCACAAGAACCTGTGTCACCACAAGAACGACGGGGTACCACGGCTTTGCTTTTGGTTTCCCTGTGCCACCACAAGAACGGGGTACCCCGCAGAAGGACTTGGCTCGTTGACTCTCCCGTGTCAATGGCGAACATGCAGGGCCGGAGTTGCCGTCTGTGAGCTGTAGTTCAGCACCGATCCTCTTTGCGTGCCGCGGCAGTCTTTGTGGCGTTCAATCCAAGTGGACGCCCCAGCCAGTTTTTGGCCTCGCTCTTTCTCTAACTCGCAAAAAGCCAAGCCGTGACCTGGACCCACGGCCAAACGCCTTTCTCCGCAATGTCTCCCTGGCCTTTCCGGGACTTTCGGGGCAGGCCACGGGCAGTCAGCCGAAGGCGTCGGAATCCAATCACAGCTCAGTCTCTGCCATTCGAGCGGCCTGCCGCTCAGAAGCAAAGGCCTCCAAGCATCGAGTTCAAAGCAAAGGCCTATGCGACTGACCACAAGGAAGTGCTTGTCCTTTACCCCAATTTATAGTATCTGACAGGCTCCTCGTTCTCAAAAGCATTTGATGTTGAAGAAGAAAAACAAAGGATGTGTCTGATGGGGAAAGCAGAAATCAACTGCAAACTCTCAGTATATTGAATAAGCTCTACACAACTCTGGCCATGCCATCTGAAGAGCTACAACGCTCCTAAACTCCTCGCCGGCCTCTCGTGCAGCCATGGTTTCCATGTCGCCCTCGGACATGCCCATGAGTTCCTGCCAAGTGCAGCTGGAAAGCGAGCAATTCATGCTCAAATTCAAGAAACTAGACACTTGCTCTCAAACCATCATGAAAGCAATAACAAATGGCAACAAGCGCCGAGGCTACTGCAGACCTCTTTGAAGCGACCTGCTCTTCGAGCCCATCTGCAGACCTCTCATCAATTCTTGCGGGCATTTGGCAGCCTCCCGTCTGTACATCTTCATGCCCATGCCGGTTTCAGCTTTCATCTTGGCGATCATGTCCTCCGTCTCTACCTGGGAACATCTCGGCCACCGGGGTCGCTGTGATGACATTCGTCTCCCAATAGCGCCGTTTGCGTTTGAAAGCCTGTCCCAAGTGATGTCAGCCTCACACTGATCTTCGATTTGACTGAACAACTTGATCGATTGATCATCAAAAGGCAGCCTTTGCAACAAAATATGTGGATTCCCATGAATCCATCAAGGTTCAATGCATTCTGCAGTGGTTTACGTTTCCCCCTAAGGGGAGCAACAAATAGAAGCACACGTGCTGGCCTCCTTCTGGTCACGTGCCTCAAATGGCTCATCCTTCCTAGCGGCACGAGATGCAAAGACAACCGTCTCTTCCCAATAGCAAATGGATAGTCCCACAAAAAATCTGGCAACTCACCAGTGTACCCAACAAAGTCACCAGAGTTGCACGTAGCAAATGGATAGTCCTGCAAAGGATCTGGCAACTCCCCAGCATTGCTGACCCAACGAAGGCACCATGGGCACGCAGGCGTTTTGCACGGCATGCTGGGATGCGGACCAATCCGTAACCTTTGGCCGCTTCTTCCCGCAGATCTTTTTGCAAACCTGCCAGAAGGTAATTCCCCGAATGAAGGTTAGCTATCCCCAATATATGGGTGTGGGTCAAAAATAGGTACCCAAAATGGAACCCTGCTAAATGGAACCAAAGATTAAAACCTGCGGTACCCTGGTGGTGTAATTTTGACCCATACCCATATAGACGGCTTCATGGGTGTCACTGCCCCTGCAGGCACAAGTGGGGTCACCGTCATCTCCAGAAAGCTTTCAACAAGTGGCACCGACCCAACTGGACAGATGGCAAGCCAGGTCATGCACGCCGCTTCGGTCGAGGGAGCCTGGTCCTTGATCTTTTTGGGTTTAGCCCCACTCCTTGGCAAAGGCTTGAGACGCATCCAAGAACCTCACAGCATGAAAGCTTCAAACCTCATGAGCGTTGTTGATTCGCTCGTATGAAGGCTGCATCATATGCGCGAACAAGGCCTTTTCAGTCAGATAAGTTGACATCAAGCACTTTCACACAGAGTTCATATCACCAGGTCCCGCAGCCCTTCTACTGAACTGCTTCGATGGCATGGGGACGTTGAACATGCGCTTGGCTTAATCAGTGGCCCGGGTGCTCTCAACACCCTTTGGGGAGCCTTCAAAAGGTTGTAAAGAAGGGTTCCTATACCCAAAAGAAGGGTTCCTATACACTATATGCCCAAAGAAGGGATCCTACTCGCGTTGGGTTTTTTTTGTGTATCTGCTCAGTCCGCTGGCGAACAGCGATGTGGAGGCAAGGCGCCAAAGCGCCACTTGTGCCCTCTGCCCCCAACCACACTGAGAGTGTTGCACAATCAGACAGCAGACACAGATCAATTTTCCTTGAATAGCCAACCTGGATCCGTCGCGGGAGAGCAGGAAGAATGTTTAAACTGCAAAGATTTCCCGTTGCAGAGTGAATTGGTTGTAGCTCAAAACCAATGGTACCATTTTGGGGTAGGTGCACCACCCATTTTAGCCTATTTCAGTGGGGATTGGGATGTTCACTGCAATTACGGGATTTTGACCCCTCGCCAATTCAGGAACAGAAAACTCAAAGTGACTGATGATGACCCTCCTGATGACTCCAACCGCATCAACTTGCGCCAGGCATCTGCAGCAAGGAAGCCAGGGTCTCCTCCTTGCCTCGCGCGCGAGACATCCATAAACTGCGCGGAGTCCGCAAAGGGTGAATGACATGTCTGCCATTGAAGGCAAGGTGATATACCTGGAATGACGTCGGTCCATGCTATAAGCTTTTCTCAAACTTATTGAAAGCAAGGAGTGAAGGTCATTCTCTAAGTACATCGTACAGCAGGTCGTATGACTAGCCGTCTGTGTGGGAGGGAGAGAGAGAGAGAGAGAAGAAAAGAAAAATGACATCACTGCTTGGAATTCGTGTTTTGTGTGTCTTGCCTACCAACAGTGATAATAATTGCAATGCAAGCTTTATGTTATCCTGCTGAAAGGAGACGATGAAATGGCTTCGATCCTGGAGTAAATGGAATGCTTACCAGGCGAGTCTCCCCTTTGTGGGCGTCCAATCCCCACGTGACAATCACAAAAAACAAAGTGACAGCAAAACACGAGTTTGACCCCCAACTTCTCCCAAATGCTTCCGTCTCCAGCCCGCCTCGCAAGGAGGTTTGGCACGCCCTGGCCAAATCAAACGAATCGAACTTTGACCAACACGAAGCAGCTCGCCTTTCATCCCTGGTGGACCTCCAGGGTGACACTCACTTTGTCAAGCGCAAAAGAGGTCCCCGCGGGCCATCTGAAAGAAAAGCTGTCCACCAACTTTGAAGAGCGTCTTGTCGCTTTGAAGAGTTATTTGGCTGTGGGTCAAAACCAAAGGTACCATTTTGGGGTAGGTGCACCACCCATTTTAGTCTATTTTAGTGGGGATTGGGATGTTCACTGGGGGCACGGGATTTTGACCCATGGCCATTTGTCAGTTCCTCTCTTTTTTGAGACAGCTGGAGCAGGGATTTTGCTTAGCCGCGCGACATGGGGGGGGGGGGGGGTCGGAGGTTGGGGTTGGGGATGGGTTTTTTTCAGCCGGAGAAGCTCCCCAGTGACGTACCCCCTTTCCCATTTGTCATTGCGGGAATTCCCCAGGTCAAGAGCAAAGCAGTTGGACATTCATCTCACTTCGATCGGAAGCTATCGAAAGGGGAGCGAGCCAGGCCTTTGGACAATGGTACATTCGCTCCTGCAGTAGCCGATGTCAGCCTGGCCAGGCATGCGCCTACCCATCGGCGCTCTTTCACAAAGTACACTTGCCAAATGGTACGTGGATATGAGTACATAGTATGTGTAACATGCATTTCATGAATGGATATGTGTATTATATAAGGTATGCCGTGCCCCCAGTTTCCTTTATTTTGACTTGCTTGACAGGAGCTTGACTAAACAATGACAAAACCCGGCATTGAGGAGGGGAGAGATACCATGATTATACATACGGTTTCTAGATTTTTTTACATATCGTCTTTGAATCCAAGATCCAAGACCCAAGATTGCTAGGGGGAGCAATCTTGGATCCATGAAAATATGCCTCTCGGGAGATTCTAAGTGCCGTATTCCGATCTTGGATCCAAGATCCAAGATCAAAGATTTTGCGGGGGACCTTTGCGAGCAAGATCCTGGATCCATGAATGTCCCAGAAGTCCCCCAAACCATACTTAGAATCGAAAAGGGTGGGACATCCATTGATCCAACGGTTTGCTTGTTTTAGTCATTGTTCACAGGATTTTAGGCAAAGAAAGACAAACACGGGCACCCAAGTACCAGAAATCGTGATACGGCACTGGGGCATTTAGATTAAAAATGCCACATTTGGATCCTGGATTAAACGCCTAAGACTTCTGAAGAACTTTCAAAACAATATTGGATCTAGGATCTAAATACGGTATTTAGAAAATTCATGCATCCAAGATTGCTCTTAAAAGTCCTTCTACAAGTCCTCCAAAACAATCTTATATTTTCTGCCGAAGTGCACGCTTACACATGTCTGCTCAAATCTGTTGTGACAACAATCGCAAAGCAGTGCAAAATGTCTGCTCAAATAGGGCAAAACGGGGGCACCCCGGCCATCTACACACACGAATATATATATATATATATTTATATAGCTGCATGTAAATGGCACCTTGGTTGGCCCGAATCCACTGTCATTTAGAAGTCGAACAAAATCCACCCAGAGTGGGGCCAACCAAGTGTCAGAATCCGCCCATGTAAATGGCACCTTGGTTGGCCCGAATCCACTGTCATTTAGAAGTCGAACAAAATCCACCCAGAGTGGGTGTAATCAAGTGTCAGAATCCGCCCAACCCAATTTTTTGAGGGCCAGTGCGAAGTCCGGTTCCACATTTTGGGCCGGTTCAACCGCGAGATCCGGCTTCTGCATTGCAAAGCCCGAAATGGCAGGTCCTATCTCTGGGAACTGAAGCTCAGAGCAGGATTCCACTTACCAGCTTAGACATTTGCGCACAGGGGCTTATCCCCAGAATCAGAACCCACGGGTTTGAAAGCCTATCTTGGGCGAGTCAAAAAGTGGAACGCTGGTCGGAGGGCTGCAAAGTCTTTCTTGAATTCAGGTTCGGGCCAAGAAACGCACTGCTGGCATGAGATGGAAACAGCTGGATCACAGGGGTGAAACCATGGCTACGTGACGCTCCAGCAAATCGTGGCTGGAACAGTGCTAGGCATTCTCTAGGAATAGGCACACGCGAGCCATGCTCTGAGAACTCTAGAAACATGCTAGAAATATCAGATATGCTGGAGCAAACCTGGACTCATGACAGGGCTATGTCACACATATGCTCGACACAACGCAAGCTTGACAAATGATAGGGTATGCCATGTGTGTGTGTGTGTGTGTGCGTGTGCCATCCAGGCAAGAGACCAAAATAATGATGGGCATATGTTGGTAATATGGTATGGATGCGCTTGACGCATGCCATATGTGCTAAACGAGGTTTGCTACACATCTGCTCATCTGTAGAGTCTGGACACAAATGTATGTTTAGCAATTGGCATCAAATAGCATACCAATCGATCATGAACATGCAGACACTCTTAAAACTTTTTGGGGAAAGAAAAAAGAAAAAACCGCGAAAGTGGCATTCGGCCTGCTACGCGCAGCTGTTTCGCGCTGGCAGGCCAGCTTAGAAAAGCCAGAACAACTGAGCATGGAGAGGCTAGCAGACACTTTGCGCAAGGACACACACACACACAAACAGATGAGCCCGCTGCAGAGCCACGTAGGTGCTTCTGCGGGAGCCCGCCTGCTTCTCCACCGAAAGGGGTCCGCCAGGATCCTGCGAACCCGCATCGACGAGCAAGGCCCAAGGGATATGTTTTTTATATATATTTTAAGCAATGCGAGATCAAATAAAGATTAGGTTCTGGCATTCGCGGCTTTCGCACATTCGTGTGCGAAGTCAATTCCGGCAGCTCGTCTGACAAGTCGCAACTTTGTGAGCGGAAGTAGTACGCAAAGAACGCTGTTGCAGCTACGACTTGAACATTCGCAACACTGAAGCATGATTACGGGAGGACATGCATAAAGACGTGTGCGCAAAAGGAGAACGCATTTGACACACATGTGTTGCTTTCGGGCCACCCGTTCCTCTGTTTATTTCTTGATTCTGACTTGTGTTTGATGCGCATGCCATCGGCGGCCGATCTGCTTCCTCTTGCCATACGTTGGTCCAACTCTGGGCGAGGGCTGCAAGCCCACTGAGGATAAGGTGTGAACAAGAAAATGAGGAATCACCGCAAAAGATCCTAAGGGAACGGCATCTTCTCTCAGGGGTATGCTTTGGAGTTAAATCCCGACGTGCAGCATGCCCTTGCTTCTGACAAGTTGCAGGGATGTCTCGGGGGAAAAATGGGCGTGGCTTTCTTTGAGGTACCCTGGTCTGGAAATCCATTTGGAAGTCCCAAAAAAAAGAAGTCACACAAATGCAATCCTCAACTGCGACTTTTCCGTTTGCAGGTCAGCCTCCTGGACGACATCCAACTGCGACACCCAGCGCCTGTGCAACCGGAAGCAGGTGAAACGTATCCCGCGCGTGGGAAATCTGAGGTTCGCACCCCTCTTTCTTCTTCACAGAGCAGAGTCCGTCAACCATGTCGGACAACTCATCCTTCCAGATGATTTTTTTCCCGGGGCTGTCTTTCAGTCCAAGAGCCAAGCCAATGCTCTCCCAGCCGTGCGCCCAAGCATTTCTTTCTCCCGAGCATGATGCTTCATGGGCGAAATCGAGAGCCTCGCCAGAGATCTTGTTCTCGCGAGAGTAAATGATGGCCTGAATCACAGACGTCGCCAGCATCCAACTGCATCTTAAGCCTCATGGTCAACGCCCTTTGCATCCTTCCTCTATGTTGGGTTGAGTCGGTCTAGATTTGTCAGGCCAAGTAAACCTCCTGTGAACAAGCAACACGGGTTCGTGCCACGTAAATTTGTATATATATATATATATATTATTATTTGTTTTAAAAGGAGGGGGAAAAAAAACATCCCATGAAAGTTGCTGTTTGTTCTGACTGTGAACAAGCAACACTCTGCCCAGATTGTGGTTGCCACCCATTTTTGTGCTTGCACCCCTCCGCCTCCTCCACGGCAATTTCACAGATCTGGCACCTCGGTGCAATGCCGATCGGCCTCCCCAGCTGAAAACTTGAAGAACTACCATGGCGAAGACCAGCCATGACTAGCCATTTCTTCCCCAGCAAAAAATAATATACTTTTTGCCTAGTCATTGGAAAACAAGGGGGACCCAAAAAAAGCACACAAAAAGGGGGGGGGGACTCATTCTGGAGAAGTCAACCAGCCTTCATTCAGACCATGGGCTTCCAAAGGGTTGGTTTACTCGCCGAAGCTGAGGCCCGGGGCTGAAGGCTACCAACGGCCTCCTTGCTCACGCCCGCCTTGGCATCTGAAAACGCCAGCAGAAGCAGCAGGCGCCGCATGGCGCTTCGCGCTTCGAGCGGCGGCGGCTCTGGCGACTCAGTGACTCAGCCACGTGAAGGTGGGACAAAATAGGTGCCCAAAGTGGAATGAGCCCTGGTAAGCGGAAACAAGGACGAAAAACTGCGGTCCATAGCCTGGTGGTCCGATTTTGACCCGTACTCATGTGAGTTCTGGCTATGCTCGACAAAACAAAGGCCAATTGGGCAATATGAGAGAAGTGTCTTCCAAAAGTATCTCCCACCTGCTGATGGTTGCAGGGTTAAGAGTTGTTGTTCGCTCATGGATGGGTTATGGCTCCCTGTCACAGGCTGCCTGCATTTCAGATTCACGATGCCTTCTCAATCCAAGACTCCATATTCGCGCTGGGTCTGAGGCCTGTTGATGAAGCGTCTCATGATCGTCCAATATCTTCAGGGGTGGACGCATCGAGCCAGGAGACGACGAGCCGCATTCGCATGCGATGGCTCAAGACAGCTGGCTGAACCAAGAAGCCGCCAAGCAAACAAACCGCAAATCTCCAGCCGCCATTCTCCTTCACATAGCCAGCCTGATCCAGCCAGACTTGCAAGACCCATGCAGAAAGCTTGTGGGTGCCAAACAGTACAAAGTCCACTCAAAAGTTCATAAGATAAAGCTGCACTCCCCTCCCTGCCCCGCAAATGTCAGCACAGCAGATCCTACACCCTGACAAATGGAATGCACTGGTTATCAGGCTACTTGCAGAGCTTTGGGCACCTCTTGTGTAACCGTGAAGCTTTCTGCACACGATCTGAGCAAGCGCTCCCAAAGCAGCCAACTCTTTTGAAAGCGAGATCCCGTCTTTTCCTAGTGAAACCACTGTGGCCCCCTTGCACGACACCTTCAATCTGCTGAAAAATGGCACGGAGGCGAAAAGGTTGCCGGCCCCAGCTCTCAGCAGAAGTGCTGAGAAAACGTCTTCGCACACAGCGAAAAGTAGGAAAAATGATGCTCTCGCTGTGAAGCAGAATCCAGGAAATGTCAAGTCATTCAGGTACAACTGGCAATGTAAAAGTTTGAAACAAAAGACTCGGGATTCGGCTGCAGCAGCATCTGTTTGAAAACTTGCAATGCTATTTCTGGGTAGCCGCAAGCCAAGACCATGCAAAGCCAGCTAACGCATAGAAGTCCTAGCGAACCAAGCTTCACTCTCGCTTCCTTGCATTCTATCTTCCCTTCGCCTCGCTTGCTCTGCTCTTTCATTTTATATTGTGTGACACATCGCTCCATCCGCAATCCGACTTGAAGCCCAGACTTGCTTGCGGAACAGCTGAAAAAGCCAAAGGTCTTCTCTTCAGCAGACTGTCTCCAACGGATGAGGCTGTGGGTCAAGGCTTGCCCTGGCAAATGGAAACATGGACTGACACAGGCGGTCCAATTCCTGGTGGTGACGAATTTTGACCCGTACCCAATTTTGCGGGAAAAACTCGCTGAACTCGTCGGACCTGCGGCTGGGAATTCTCTGAACGCTATCCCGTCACTACGAAGGAGTCCGTGACCTTCTTCATCACCACTCCGTCCTGACACAAACCGCCGAAGGCGGTTTGATTTGGGGTAAGGTCCGTGACACATGGGATGACCCTTGCGTGGAAAACCACAAAATGATGAGATATGCTGCAACCAATGTTACCCATGGTCATTTGGGGGCCGAAGGGTTGGAAAGAGGGTAAGCCAATCAAAGCGCACAGTTACTGAAAGGCTGACACTGGCTATTCCTGAAAGACTTGGCTGACCCTTCAGAAACCTTTTTCGCCATGTATCCTCGTCCCACTTGTCATCGAGAGCCTGGCAATTCATGATGTTGATGGCATCCTTGGTTACAGAAGCAATCCAGCGGCACATCAGCGTTGAACAACTTCGCAAAAGCTCCTTCGGTGCGCAAAACTTGCTTCGGGCCAACAAGTCAACACCTTCGGTTCATCACAAGAGCATTCCTCTCAAAGGCTACTCAAAATCCAAGACCTAGGCGTACGCAGGTTTCTGTTGAAAGGGTCCATTTACCGGGAATTGGACCGCGGGAATTTTAGCCCATGACTCCATTTGCCAGAGTTCGATTTTGGGGTTACCCTATTTTTGGCAACCACAGCCATGACTCCATTTCCCACTGTTTCCCTTTTGGGGCCGATCCACCCAAAGCGAAGCCAAGATGTTCGCCTGGCCCTCCGGCTCCCGACTCCCGACTCCCGACTCCCGACTCCCTCCCGCTCGACCCCCTGGTCAGGAGCAAGCAGCCTTCGAGACCTCAGCCGCACTCAACTCGGGCGGTTCCAAGCAAACCCGTCTGCCGTTCACCTTAAAAAGCGCTTCTTGGCTCTGGTTAGGCTTCTTGCGGGTCGGTGTTGGGTCCTGCTTACACTTTCTGCAGGTAAAACGGTACGCCCGCGATGTTTAAAAAAGAACTCGGCCTCTGTGCGAGTTTCGTCTGCAGCACTTTCTTCTCGGTCAATCCGTCCGCTGAGTTTTTCCCCATTTCACAGCCACGCCACGGCGAAGGTGGTGATGAAGTGCAAGGTCTTCAGCGAGTCAAAGGAGAAGCCCAGCTGCGTGCGCACCACGTACTCCACCTGCACGTAGGGCGCATCGTTTCTTCATGTATCTCACCTTGGGAGCTCACTCGGGGTTTGCCTTTCCTCTGACTTTCTGAACAGCCTCCTTTGCGGTCACTTGACAACTCCACCAAGGAACCCAAAAATCCCGCATTGCTGCCTTTTGGGAAAAGTCAGTGTTAGCAGCTCATGGTACCGGCAAAGGTGTCATGTGTGTATGTATATATGCGTGTGATATGCACATTGCATGTATGTATGTATGTATGTATGTATGTATGTATGTATGTATGTATGTATGTATGTATGTATGTATGTATGTATGTATGTATGTATGTATGTATGTATGTACGCATGTGTGTATGTATGTATGGTATGGTATGGTTTGGTATGGTCTGGTATGATATGGTATGGCATGGTATGGTATGGATGGATGTATGTATACATACGTACTTGTTGCGCACAGTTGAAAATTCCATGAACTACCTTTGTAGTATATTGCGTAGCCAAAAAGCTAAACAACCTAAGTGGGGACTTATTCCATTTGCAGTGCACTTGACTTCGATATGTGAACAAAAATCCTGCTTTCAGAAACCGAACTAGACATTCAAATTCACTTCTGTCCTTCTTCAGTTCTATCAATCGTCTAATCCAAGAGATATTCAAACCTCATTAAACATGAGTAAAGGGCTTCATGAGGAGCTCTACAAGAAGTCTTATAAGCAGCTTAACCAGTGAGCTTTACGAGGAATTGTGAGCCTTACCAGGAGCCTTTTCATTTCGGAGCACTTTCACTAAGGGGCTAAAAGGAACTGCACAAGGAGCAAAAGGAGTCTGACAAGCAGCTTCACAGTGAGCTTGAGAAGTTTTATCAGGCACCTTATGAGTTTTGCAGGCTTTATAACAGCTTCGGGTCAAGACAAACAAGCCAAGTGTTGAGTTCTGCTTTACATCGAAAATCTAGTTCACTGGTCGCCCATTCACTGCGGCTCTAAAATGACTTAATCATGCCCACAACAGGGATAAGCAAGAAATCACCGGAAAAAAAGAGGCAACGCAAACTAAAAAAACAACTCAAGAAACCCACAGAAAACACTCTGGAGAGAAGTTTCAGTTTTGCCTTCAGCGTTGTTTTGCTGATTTTCTCGAGCTGTTTGTGTGTGTGTTGTGATTCTTGCTGTTTCTGAGATGTCCAAAACAACGTCGAGTTGTTTTAGTTGTACGCAACAAATGAAAACCGAGAAAAACGAGGTTTGCAAAAGACTAAAACATTTCCTCGGAGTTTTGTTTTTCGGGTTTTTGGTTTGCTCTCAAGTTTGATAGGTCTCCGTCACATGCGTCTAAAAGCCAAACACCATCAAGTTGCTTGGTTTCTTTTCAAAAATCAAAAACAACTCAGGGCAAGCAAAAAATGTCTCGAGAAAGCAAAAAATGTTAAGCTTTGACTTCTCAAGGACGCCAAGCGCAAATCTGCGACAAGCTTCCTGCAGGCACCTGACAGCAAAGCTCAAAAGGATCGTAAGAAGGACGCCAAGGGCGAATCTGCGACAACCCCGTGTAACACCGTGTAGCCATATTAGACAAGCGGCAATGCTTTCACGGCACATTTACCCAATTCCGCGCAGGTCAGCACTCTCGAAGGGCGGGGAGCCAGGTGGTTGCTGCCCCTGCGATAGCAGCATAAAAACCACAAAGCTACCACGCAACATCTACGTGGAAAAGCTGAGGCTACAAAAGCAGCACATTATCGTCCAGGCTGTCGCAGTGCTCATAGTTGACTGAAGTCCGGGAGTTGGGGCTTTGGCTTGGGTGGCATGTCGACGATGGCCGGCCGAGCGTTGGTTTATTGCCGTTAGCTTGAACCATGAGGTTTCTTTCACAACTTTGGTTTGTAGGCATTCGAGTCTGCGGCTGCTCTGGGGTCGGCAGCGGCGCACGCGGTAAGATGGAGTCCGCATGGAGGGCCGCTGGCAGAGCACCTACAGAGCACCTACAGAGTGGCGCCAGCTCGTGTGCGCCAGACCTGCGCCCGTTTCCAAAGGATATGTGCTGAGGCTGACAAAGAACAGGGGCAGAAGCACAAGCTTTGCCAACGCTGCATAGATCTTACTGATACCGAGTCAGTGTCCAAGTCTGCGTCGGAGATGAATCTTGTGAGTGCAGCAATCGTTCTTCTATTTGACTTATTCGTCTCCACCTCAACGACAAAAGTTGCAAAACACGTGTCTTGCATACAAGTACTGGAACTGCACAAAATCTCCTTTGCTAACTATTCAAAATTAGGCGAGGCACATCCAACACGCTTTGAAGCTTTAAACGTAATCACGGCACCAGAGGTTGGTGCATGGGTGGGGGGGATATATATATATATATATATATTTTTCCTAGTTTAAAAAATAGACGCTTGTGGCCGGCAGAGGTGGGTTCGTCCTGCACTTTCTCGCATTTGATTGTATGCCTTTAACTAGAGACGCTTTGGTGTATATCACTTGAGAGGGATGGACGAAAGCTAGCAACGGCTTTTTGCCGCAAAGCTTGTAGACGAGCGCGCCACGTGATAGCAACGCAACATGAACCCAGACAAAATCTTACGATTTCTCCTATCCCGCTTTACGAGCCCAACCAGGGTCCGGAGTTGATCATGTGCTGCTGGAAGCAAACGGAGATGGCAAGTAGTCGGGGACGCGCTGTACTACCAGACAAGGTGGGTGGAAGGGCCTCTGGAGGTGCTCCAGCCCTGCTCCATTTAGGATCGGGAACAGCGAGCTGAAGATGTGCATCCCTGAGTCACCTTGGCAACCAGACGATGAACTCGCTGGCGATCTACGAGCGGCGCCCGGCCCACAGCTGAGGGAGCGGACACGGCGGCAGTTACGGACGCGCAAAGAAGCAAGTGCGTTGACAAAAGCACAAGAGCACTGCCAGGGCGGCTGTTCTAGGGCACCGGCGCAGGCACGCCAGCCCAAGTGGGGGGACCGCGCCCATGTGCACTCAACCACATTATACAAAGCAGGTGCACGTGGGTGAAACACGCGGCGGCGGGGTGAAGGTTGCAGGCAACGCGCGCATACCAGCTCAGAGGGACCGCGCGCCACGAAGCAAGCGCGTCCAACTGCCCACGCAAGCGTGTGCGCGCGCATAAACGGCGCCAGCGAGCGTGTTCATGTTTGGTGCTTGGCCTGGGGCAAGTTCGAGCCGGGGATGGATTCGAGCCGAGGGGCGGATTCAAGCCGATGGGTTCGAGCCTGTGATGGGAGGGGAGGGGTGCGTGTGACACAAAGTAGCGGCTGCATGTGATGTAATCACACCGTGGTGCATCCATCCGGAACACTTGCAAAACAAGCAGGAGCTTAAGCTGGCTAACGCTAGCTTTCGTGATTTAGGTGGGGATTCATCTCCACCAGCCACTTTTGAGGTGGTTCCCTATTCAAAGGTCACAGCCATACTGTGGATGGACGAAATCCTGCACCATGGAATGTTGACTCCCCAACGTAAATGCCAACAAACAATGGTCTCTCAGGGTTTTTCAATCTGGTGCGTGCCCGGATCTCGCAACCATCCACATGGCATTCTCCACGCCATGCGGCTTCTCCGGGCAGTCGGCCCGTGCCTCATAGTACTTCACTCCCAGAGACTCGTCTTGCCGATTCGGAGCACCGCCGCCCCTGATCAAATTGAAGGACCTCGGATCGGCGGATCGACCTGCTGTTACTGAATGGGAGGCATGGGGCCAAACACCTGCTCAAACACATCCCTGTGATCAATCCCTAGTGGTTTAAGTCCCACTTGCCCTCAGCACTTCCAACTTTGCAATGTCGTCATGTCGCCACAAGAGAACTGGCTCATGCTTCCACTATGTCTCAATCCCTAGTGGTTAAGTCCCACTTGCCATCAGCATGGTGTCATCTTACCCCAAATATAAAGCATCTTGTATGTCATGTTGTCAAGTTGTCATGTTGCTGATGCCATGTTCGACACAACGTACTGGCTTCCACTATGTCCCTGGCGAGCCGGTGGCGTTCACAAACTTGCCTCGGATCAGACTCTGCCACCAAGCCTTCGATTTGTCAATGGCCCGCAGTCTCATGTGGCCTAAAGGTAGGAAGCCATGCCCAAGTCTGCATGTGTCAAGCGTTTGGTGTACTGACTCTGCAGCTTTGTTGCTCCTATAATCATCAATGAAGTCCTCCACCTTGAACTCCGTTGATGCGTTCGGACGCGCTTCCGAACGAGTGGCGAAAGTGAAGTAGGTGTCCTGCAACATCCACTGGCCAAGTTCATCTCACGCGCAGCTGACCAAACCATGCGCCGGTCGTGGCCGGCGTCCTGCGTGCTGCGGAACACGAAGCCACTGGGATCCACTGGGCTGCTGAAGCGCTTGAAACCCGCCGGCTTCGTGAACCTCAGAAAGGCGCGCCAAAGGCAAAAGGCCGTTTTTTGGCGACGCATGAGCGGAGCTCCCGAAGCGGCGGACGAATTCTGGCCAGTTGTCCTCCCCGCCATTTCGCGTCCAATAAGCATAATTGGTTGCCGCACTTGTGCTGACATCATGTCGTTCTGAAATCAAGCAATGGCAAGGCCAAGGAGCAGGTAGCCCGGAATGCCCGACTTTCCCTGTGCAGCCGCCTGCCACACACAGGATCTCGCGCGAGAAGACGCCCAAAAGCAGCCCATTGTCTACATGTGTGCTGCTGATGTTTGTTGAGTCATGCTGCTATCTTTGCTGAGCAGTTCTCAAACCCGAATCTGATCTCAAGCATCAATCGGCAGGAATAACCCGAGATGAAAGCGAGCACTGACCCAAACACCAGCGCGCCTGCACAGTCTCCTCCTTTCCTGTCTCATACCTTGCATCATTGTTTGGAGCACTGACAGCATATGAGATCATATCCCACATCAGACACCAGGCCACACTGCCGTGTCCTCAAGCATTGCCTTCTGCAACTGCCCTTCAACCAGATCTGGTGTTGCTTCAAGGGAGATGCTTGCGCTTCCGGGTTTGAGCGTCGGCGCCCGTGAAAACGTCGACGTGATATGTCTCGCCTTTTTTGAGGGATGGACTGGGCGCCACGGCTCAAGTACTCATAAGTTTAACCTTGGCAAATGGAATAACGACTAAAACCTGCGGTTTGCCTCACCTATTTAATCATGCGCCACATCACTTGTGCTTTCGGCATCCACCCACCTCCCACTTGCTTGAAACATCTCATCAAACCAGCTCTCCAACCAATGGGCCTTCCCATCAACCCCCAGGGACGCCCTATGATGCCATGTGGCCATGGGTCAAAATCCCGTACCCCCAGTGAACATCCCAATCCCCACTAAAATAGACTAAAATGTGTGGTGCACCTACCCCAAAATGGTACCATTGGCTTTGACCAGCCATGTGCCTTCGGCAAAAACAAACCGGACGCCACCCCTTTCGCTCGCCCGAACAAGGCGCTTCTGCAGGGCGTCCGCCGAATCTGCGCTCGCTACGACCAGGAAGCCCCAGGAGATCAGCGTCTGAAAAAGCCGACACGACGACGACTTGCGCCGTTAACGCCATGGAAACCAGGCAACCCGGCCATGGGTCCAAATCCAAATCGTACCCCAGTGAACATCCCAATCCAACCACTAAAATAGGTTCTAAAACGGGTGGTGCACCTATCCCAAAATGGTACCATTGATTTTGACCCACAGCCACCCAACAGGACAGAAAGGATGACACAGTAGCAAGCAAAGTAAAGTCAGTAAGTGAGCCACTGACAACGAATCAACGATCCCCAATACAGCCCGACAAAGAAGGGAAGATGGAGGAGGAGAGGAAGAGAGGAAGAAAGAAGAAGCCTCGAACCAGCCCTGCCTGTCGTCTGCTTGTGTCTCTTGCTGCCTCAGTCATCGCTGGTCACAGAAATTGCACAAGCTTCTGTGCAAGTCCTACTCGCTTGCAAATGGCTCAAGTCTCACAGTATGCTTGTTGAAATTGTTTATGACCAACCCATCTTCAATTTGCCTGTAAAAACACCCTGCTTGCTTCCGACACGTAGGCACAAAGGTACGACAGGTCGCGCCTGAGGAGACGCAAAGAGCAGAGAACAGGACCTGGCGGGATGGACAGCGCCTGGGGCCAAAAGCTCCACCCTATTGAAATTCAAAAACCTCCAAACAAAGGAAGCGCAAAAGCACATGGAGCGCAAGGATCTCGTAACCACAGTTGCCCTCAACCGCAGATGAAGAGAGGTCAAGCATTTGCTGGATTGATTTCATGGCAGAAGTTGGCCGACGAGATCTAGCTGCTTCCAAGAGCCCAGGTCTTGAAGTGGAGCAAACACGCAAACCAGAAAATAGATCTCCATGGGTCAAAATCCAAATCGTACCCCCAGTGAATATCCCAATCCAACCGCTAAAATAGGTTCTAAAATGGGTGGTGCACCTAGCCCAAAACGGTACCATTGGTTTTGAACCATGCCAAATCGCTGCTGGGTACAACCTGACCAAAAGGGCAGCATCCGCCATGGAGGTCCAAATCCTGCCTAAGAGCGATCAGCGCAATGCAAAGGCCGACCAGCGGCCTAAGCGACAAAAGCGACAAAGACAAAGAAGAAACATGTCACAACTTCAAACCCTGGGTCCTTGTCATTATAATCTTGCATCACACATGCTGCAAAAAATTACCCTCAAGGTCGTTTACCTCTTTGGTTTTGGCAAACTATGCTGATAGAGCACAAGAACCAAGGCATACCAAAACGCAAATATGGTAAGCTTGTGTGTGTGTGTGTGTCTGCGCCCGCATCTCTGTTAAGCAAAGCTTCCACCGGCTTGCTCATCCCTGCAAATGACATTCTGAAGGAATGCAAGCAGGGCTCCCTATATTTCCCCTTAAAACATCCCCCCCCACCAAGGGCTACTCACCTTTCATGGACCAAAAAGGTGATGTTTAAAACCACCAAAAAGGAAAATATAGGAATCGACCCCTGTGCAAGCTGGGGAAGCTGGTGGGAATGCTCGGAACGAGCCAAAGTTGGGATTCTGCGGTCTTCGGTCAGAAAATATCCTTGGGATCCTTGGAACTGGCAGACCCGAATCTGCCCAAAGGTAACACTCTCTGCTCTTCCCTTGAAACAAAACATGGAAGAAGAAAACAAAAAACGCGAGAGCCCTTTCCCTCACAACATGTGGGGGCCCCAAATCACCATGGGCAACTTTTCCCATTTAAATTTAGTGGGAACTGTCATCATTCTAGTGCTGTTCCCTCATGGTCATATGGTCATCCCGTGCATCGCGGACCTTTTCCTCACACCCCCACTAACTAGGACCTGGCCTGGCCGCACGCCGAGAGCGTGAGGCCTGGATGAAACGAGTCAGGGGCGGGTCTGTTTTACAACGGACACCTGAAATGCGGGGATTTGCTCTTGGTTTCACAAAAAAAAAGGGGGCGGTCTTGAGCAATGTGGCGGAACAACCCCCAAAAAAGGTGCCCTTCAAGAATGACAGAGGGGTTCACAAATCAAAACAAAAAAAAGTACCCTCAACAAATGACACACCTAGGAGGTTGCAGGGATGGCGACTGAACCCACTGCCTCTGGCTGACCACGAAGGATAGGAATTAAGAACTTGGTGTCTGCTCCTTTCAGCCCGAGCAAGTCAAATGTAGACAAAAAACAAATATATATATATATATATGTATATATATATATATATCAAGAAGACTTTCTTCATTCTATGCTGCCACTCCCGCTCAAAACCTGAAAGCTGCGGAGGCCCGTCTCAAAAGTTCAAACAAAACCCTAATTTGGATACAACAGAATTCCACAATGACTCCGCCAGCCTGCATGGCTGCGGCTGCGGGTTGCACACGCTTTGGATCTGGATTGAGCCAAATGTGCGGTTGGCGCTTGCAATGTCACTAAGCTGAAGTCCTTGATCTCAAGTCTGCACAGGCCTTTTCTTCTTAGTGTGCTGGGCTCGAGAGTCAAGCACTCTCGGCCCGGTGAAACAATTCAAGCGATACGTCGGAAATCTGCTTTGTCCAACTCTACACCACGACTTGATCCTGGCGGGCAAGCTGCAGCTTGCACTTCTTGGTATCGCAGTCGGAGATGAGGCCGAAGTGCTCCTCGACCCCGAAGTTCCCGGAATCGCGGGCCGTGAAGTAGAAGACATGGTCCGGGCCCTTCTCCACATCTAGGTCCAGCCTGTCGGAAAACCAGCCGTTGCTATCAGAGCCATAGATGTTTAGCATGGCTCCCCTCTGAACACGTCATTCCCGAGAATTCATCAACCTCCACCTGCTCTGCATTGATCGTAGCACGTATCTAAGTATTCTGTATATATATATATATACATAAATACACGTGTATCCATATATATATATAGATATATATATATATATGTGTGTACAATACAATCCATATTATTAATATATATATACATGTTATACATTTTGTGAAGCCCCCCTGTCAGTCCCATGAGGCTCTGTTGGCGTGTTCACGGCAAGAACCTCCAAGGTCTCAGCGCTTCTGGAGGCAACGCGCTTCCAACTCGGAGAAGCGTTTTCTTTCTAAGGTGTCGACCAAGGTGGTCTGCGGACCAGCGCGACGTCCATTTTTAGTCCACGACGTCGCGATTTCTGGACCAAAACTGCGCACATGCTGGAGGCATCGGCCAATTTAGTCGAAGGATGTCAAAAAGACCTGGAGGTACCTCTGCGCAACGCAAGGCACGCCATTGCACCTGGTCTTTGCCAACTCCAGCCCACAGCAGGGGCCGCACACGTGCGCTGGCCCGGGGACGGGCCCATAAGTTCCAGGGAATCGGGCGCAACTTTACTGAAACAGTGGTGCTGGAGCCGACAACCAACTTCTTAAAACATCTGACAAAAGCACTGGCCATTGAGTCAAGATGGAAGAACTGCACCTCCGCGATTCACTTTGGGCGTCGAACGATGCAGAAGGACTTTTAAGCAGAAACCCGGCTTGACTTGGCCGGAGGTGCCACCTGTGTCTGCAAACCAGCAAGACATCCACGTTTCGTCTATTGACTCAAACAGTGGCGACGCTGGGCGGCGTCCACAAGCTTCGTCTACAAAGAAATTTGATACAATCACTTCTTCACTTCAATGGTGGTGCTGGACGTGTCGACTATTTTACTCCTTCTTTCACCACCGGCGATGCTGGTGGTGAGGGCCAGCTACAGGTCACGCTTAGGGGGCGGCACGGTGGCGGAAGTTAGCAAAGTTTCGTGCAACTGTGTGCAATTCTGCCTCCCGCAGCTTGCCGCGCACGCGCGGACCATGCAATGTCCCGGCTGCTTTTGTTTTGCACACTTCCTACGGCAGAAAACTTCTGACGGCTTAGAGACACCCTGACTTTCCGCCTCAAGCAGTTGCATAAACCTTGGAGCATGGCACGGGAAAGTGTCAACAACATTGAATTTGTAGTAACATGTTCCTAATTTCTTGCGTAGGCATTTAAGATAGGCCTGCCGCTTTATACGTACCAAGCATAATACCTGCATGCATCCGGCTGCTGCCGGGAAGAAAGCACCGGGCTGCGCTCACCCTAGTATGTATACCACGCTTACATACATACATACATACATACATACATACATACATACATACATACATACATTACATACATACATACATAAATACATACATACATACATGCATACATACATACATACATACATACATTGCATACATACATACATACATACATACATACATACATACAGACAAACATACATACATACATACATACATACATTACATTACATTACATACATACATACATACATACATACATACATACATACATACATACATACATACATACATACATACATACATACATACATACATACATACATACATACATACATACATACATACATACATACATACATACATACATACATACATACATACATACATACATTACATACATACATTACATACATACATACATACATACATACATACATACATACATACATACATACATACATACATACATACATACATACATACATACATACATACATACATACATACATACATACATACATACATACATACAGACATTACATTACATTACATTACATTACATTACATTACATACATACATACATACATACATACATACATACATACATACATACATACATACATACATACATACATACATACATACATACATACATACATACATACATACATACATACATACATACATACATACATACATACATACATACATACATACATACATACATACATACATACATACATACATACATACATACATACATACATACATACATACATACATACATACATACATACATACATACATACATACATACATACATACATACATACATACATACATACATACATACATACATACATACATACATACATACATACATACATACATACATTACATACATACATAACATACATACATACATACATACATACATACATACATACATACATACATACATACATACATACATACATACATACATACATACATACATACATACATACATACATACATACATTACATACATTACATACATACATACATACATACATACATACATACATACATACATACATACATACATACATACATACATACATACATTACATACATACATACATACATACATACATACATACATACATACATACATACATACATACATACATACATACATACATACATACATACATACATACATACATACATACATTACATACATTACATACATACATACATACATACATACATACATACATACATACATACATACATACATACATACATACATACATACATACATACATACATACATACATACATACATACATACATACATACATACATACATACATACATACATACATACATACATACATACATACATACATACATACATACATACATACATACATACATACATACATACATACATACATACATACATACATACATACATACATACATACATACATACATACATACATACATACATACATACATACATACATACATACATACATACATACATACATACATACATACATACATACATTACATACATTACATTACATTACATTACATTACATTACATTACATTACATTACATTACATTACATTACATTACATTACATTACATTACATTACATTACATTACATTACATTACATTACATACATTACATTACATTACATACATTACATTACATTACATTACATTACATTACATTACATTACATTACATACATACATACATTACATACATACATACATACATACATACATTACATACATTACATACATTACATACATTACATACATTACATACATACATTACACACATACATTACATACATACATACATACATACATACATACATACATACATACATACATACATACATACATACACATTACATACATACATACATACATACATACATACATACATACATACATACATACATACATACATACATACATACATTACATACATACATACATACATACATACATACATACATACATACATACATACATACATACATACATACATACATACATACATACATTACATACATATACATACATACATACATACATACATACATACATACATACATACATACATACATACATACATACATACATACATACATACATACATACATTACATACATACATACATTACATACATACATACATACATACATACATACATACATACATACATACATACATACATACATACATACATGCATACATACATACATACATACATTACATACATACATACATACATACATACATACATACATACATACATACATACATACAGACACACACACATACATACATACATACATACATACATTACATTACATACATTACATACATTACACACATACATACATACATTACATTACCCTGACCCTCGCTCGCCTTCATATAAGAGAGTCGATCAGATTCCATTTTCATCGACGTCATTTTGTTGGGTCGCCGGCATTCCGTTCCAGAAAAAAGGGCCATGGTGTTGACAGAAAACAATAATGCTGAATTCAGGCGATGGCACTCCGAGCGAAAAAGTGCAGAAAAAGACAGCGCACAGGCTCAGCAGGAAGGTGCACCAGGGTGGACTCGAACCACCATCTTTGCCGCCAGTCACGATGGACAGTCCCCAGCGCATCCACAGTGCGATGCTCTTCGCACTGTGGATGCGCTGAGGGCTGTCGATCGGCCGAGGCAACGCCTTGCCCATGAGGCAACTGGTGCAGTCGCAACTTTCCGAGCCCGGGGGGACTGCCCCAGCGGGCTCTTTTTGGTGGTTGCGGCTGCAACAACGAAACAAAGTACTAGTGCCCGGCATGTGTTGAACTGACACTCATCATGAACGCGCCCTTCTAGGCATCGTTTCAAGAGAAGGCATCCAAAAGTTGATTGACAGACCAATTGAATGTGTCACATGGGATAAAAGAACGCCTGTGGCAAATAATATACACGGAAAAGGGTAGTATTATCTGTCTGTGGTTGACAGCATCAATGATGCTGCGCGATTGGATTGCAATTGGCCAGCGATTGGGGGGTTCGCACAAATTTCGACACTCGCACTGTTGTCAGCATTTCAGACATCTGTTCCAGAACGCTCTGTTCCAAACAAGGCAACTATTTTTCATAAGCATGTCCAGTGGTTTGTGCTGTTGGGCAAAATTTCTCATGATCTTGCGCACATGGAGTGTTATAGTATCAAGGTCAAACGTTTGGTGGGAACTTTAACTCGATAGTTTTTGGGTTGGGAGGGACTTCGCAGGTAAGTGTTTGCCCCAACACAAAAACTGCCTTGTTGTAGTTGGTCTTGGCTGGGCCATGTTGGGCCGAATGCATCCTGACCGAGGTGCACACAACATGATCAAGCTAAGGTTAAAAGCACAATGTGTTTCGAGCTGCTTCGACCAGGGACATGGCAAGGTGCGTTGCACAGGAGCGCGTGCGCAGATACTCGACAAGCATATATATATAAAATATATTTTCCATAAATAAATAAATATATATATATATATATTTTTTCCGGCAATCATCTCATGATCAGTCTCCTCCATCAACATCATACTGCAGAAACCGGCCACGGCTTTACAGGGAAACCAAAAAGCAACAAAGCTGCATTTGCATTTTGAGAGAGTGACCACATCAGAACTTGTTGCAATTGGGCCCCGGGTTTCCCATTGGTTTCCCATTGGTTGGTTTCCCATTGAGCACGCCACCAGCTGAAACCCATTGAGCATGCCACCAGCTGAAACCAAAGGGCATTTGGAATTCGCTAGCTAGCTAATTTGAACATCTTGCAATGCAGTTTCAGAGCATGGCCCCCAGCTTTCAAGCGATGGCTCACTCTCGTTTCAGTTGGCAGTTCCTGCACGCGGCACCACACACACAAACATGCATCCACGGGCTCATGTGCGAGTGTTGTCAACAAGCATGAGATTCGGTCCTGATTTTCTTGCGGGCGTGCTTCAAGCGTAGGAGAGCACGGCCAAGGATCCCCTTCATCAATCGGAACCGGTGGCAGCTCTTTGCCAAACCTCCCAGCTCATTCAAAGCAAGCATCAAGTCATGAAAGGAAACTGACATGTGCATGTCTACATAGACAGGCGTGAGCAAGTTTGTGCTTTGACGCTTTGTAGACACACACACACGCCAAGATCTAAACACTGGCGACCAGGTGAGTCTGACACGGCCAGCCTTTGATGTATCGCATGTAGACCTCGTCGACCATGGTGTGCTCAAACCGCATGTTGTACCCTTAGCTCATCAGTGCGACACTATACCAATAAACTGGTTAAGAGTTCATCAAAAATGTGGCACACTTCTTATAGACTGAGTTTCGCCGAGAGAATTGCTCTCTAAGTTGATGATCGAGAGCCTCACAAGTTCAGAAACCAAGGCCGATCCAATGGTGACATGTTAATGCTTGGCCAACAGTGTGCAGCGATGATGAGACTTGCAATCAATATCCAAACGCCAAGGAACATGAACTTTTGGGATTTGCACCCAGCGAATTTGATTTCTCCTCGCCGAGAAGCAGCGCACCAATCCCAGCCAAGATTTCGCAATCAAGCTTGGCTTCCATTTTCTGTTTTAGACACTTGTGTCAAAACACAGAACACGAGTCGCAGTGCACACGAATAGCCTGGCCTGAAAGAGATCTCTGCCAGCTCCTTGCCAAGCATGAGGAACCTCCGCCCGTTGTCCCGGATGCTGGCCGCTTCCGGCTCAGACCTGGGATGATTGCCAAGCAGCCCCGACCGACAGGCAGGACCCTACTCAGGCCCTTGCAAGTACCGGCCAGCTCGTTCCATTGCTGACAGCATGTCATTTCCTGCAATCCTTAGAAAAGAGTATGGGGCACATCTAAACCACCAAGTAGTACCAGCTCATGAGATCTAGGGCTCTGGCAGGCAAGCCGCCGTCAGGTTCATGTAGCTGTCATCCGCGGATCTGTTGACAACCTCCGCTGCGCAGGAGGCCAGCCATGCGGCTACAACCCGGCCGTTGTAGGCCTTCAGAGTCCAGTTGGGCTCATTGAGGACGCCCTTCGTCACCTGGGAGAGAGGTAAGGACAAGGAAAGGAATGGGTTGGTTGGATTTCAAAATAGCAGGTGAGCTTTCAAGCCCGGGTATGCAAAGGTTGGTAAGGGAATCCTAAGTAGTTGCGGCCGCCATTGTAGTTCTTTACATTGGTTGGGGCACACCAATCAATTTGATTGTGACTCAAATGTCAAAAAACCACAAGCGTTGCAACACATGCAAGCGTCTGACTTTGGCCCAAACGCCGGCTGCGAGCAGCTCACGTGGTTCCTCTTCTTCCAGGCGCGGAAGTGCTGGTAAGCTGTCCTCACGGCCAGCTCAAAGGGCGCAGAGGCGTCACACCAAAATCCAGCTTCGATCAAAGTCAGCCTAGGATGGTGCAGGTTCATGAGCAAATTTGAAGGGTTTCCACTGTCCAGTGACCCACTTGAGAGCAAACACACAATGTTGATTTAAATCCAAGCCACAAACCGCTGGCGTTGGTTCGGTGTAGCAACCCCAATTGTACGTTGTGGGCGCTGCAAAACCGGATCATTGTGTGGTGAAATCCAATGATGCCAAAATACGGACCTCAGCCTGGGATTAATCTCAAGATGAGCAATTGGGTTTGCTCATGATTTTCCAAATTGAAATTAAAATTGCCAAAATCGACATAAATATTGCATTTGGTCAAGGCGCAAATAGGCCCTGGCTGCAACATTGTGTTCAAAAACTCCACATGGCTCACTTCAGTGGCCACCCAATCTGCATCTTCTGCGAAGTTGGTGAAGTGCATACCAGGGCTGGGCCCTCGTAAAGTTGCCCGGCACCGAAAACAAGGTTGCACAGAGTTCCACCGAGGCTTCAGTTGCAGGGAGAAGCAATGCCAGGCCCAATCTCCACGAAGCTCCACCAAAGCAAGCCTTAAATGACCTTCAAGAAGTGGTTCTTGGGCACTTGAAGAAGACGGTTGCAAATGTGGTGGTAAAGGCTCTCCGAGAAACCCCAGGCCTGTTGAAGGCTTCCAGCCATGAAAAAGAATGTTCAAGCTCCATGCTATGTACTGGAACACTGGCCAAAGCGTGCGGAAACCAGTGCATAAACTGCACCTGATGGCAAACACCAAGAACCTGCTGTTTCTGCATGATGCCGGGCGCCAAAGAGGGCATGAGAGAAGTATGGCCGTCACCTTCTCAGAAAACCCAGCTTGGTCTGTGTACCGCGCCTCATCCCCGTATAAGGCAAAAGGGAGGTGGACCTTGTCGCGTGTTGCAGGGTGTCTTTTCCCCAAGGGAAAAAGTCACTGGCGTGTTGCCAATATTGTCTGACATTTTCCTGGGCAATCTTGATGCCATGGCCATGCTTGCCAAAAAGGTATTGCACCAGGCTCAACACGTTCACCACGGGGACAGGCATTGTGACAACTCCCTTCCCCTCCTCCGTGAGGTCCACCTCCGTGCGGACCTGCACAACATCCTCAGCAGCGCACATTAGTCTGCTGCAGGAAAAGTGGCTATTGAAACTGACTGGTGCCCCAATGCTAATTGAGTCTGAGACTCTACAGGCAGTTGCGCATCTCTCCAAAAATCCCTCGAGGCATTCTTGCCTCTGGCGAGCTTCTCCAAGGAGCGCGTGCCGCCAGCCAGGCTGAAGCCCTGATCGTGCGCTTCCTGATCAGTTGCAGCCAAACTCGAGCTAGTTGAGCCAAATTATTTGCTGGTTGTTGTCATCTAAGCCCATGGCTTGCGAAGCAGCTGCGGCAGGCTAGGCGCCCACCTGCTTCTTAGGCACGGCCTTGGCTGGGCGGCATGTGCACGCACTGATCTGTGGGTTTTTGAGCCCTCGAAATATGTTACTTGCTGAAAGCAGTTCGCTATGAAATATTATGCGCTGGGCACGCATGTGTGACTAGCTAGTTGGATCTGTCAAAATATCAATGCCTTAGTTGAATGCATGAGAATGGTGCCTTGGGGTAAAACAAGGGGATCAAGTCTTGCCCCACACCGGCTAGAAAGTTGGTTCATAGGCTTCCCACAAAAACAACACCAAAATGTCTTCAGCACCCTGATGTCACTGGAACACAAAACACGTTGAATCTTATTTTGGGTATATGTTTGTTGTGTAAATGTGGTGGACAATTGGTCATGCTTTCAACAACTGATGAGGCCTTTGTCAAACTCATTCTCAGACAGATCTGAGTTTCTGTGGACTGACCAAGCTGTGGTTGACAGTACAGGTGCGGCTGTTGTCGAGGGGTTCTGTAAGGATTTTCCACCAAAGCCATGACACACCAACACATATAGGTTTGGGGATCCTCCGTGAAAGCCCTTTGCAAAAGTCTAGCCAAGGGACAATGTGCTTCTTGCAAGCCTTCACGGCGGCCTTGTATGTCTCGAGGAGCTCGGAGACACTGAGCAGCATGGCCTCCGCCTCAGGGGCAAAAGTTGAATGACAGAAGCCACTAAACCAACTCCCGCCTTCTCCCCCTGAAGCTTCTCCAGCTCATCCCGCATCGCTTTCATGCGATCAAGCGTGACCGTAATGTCCCCCAAGAGGCAGGACGTCAAGCTCTGCCCCCTGGGTCACAACAAGTGACAGAGGCATAGACACACATCGCAGGTCTAGAGATCTAGATTTGCTAGACTCAGGGTTGGGCACATTGCTCTCTTTGAGCTTGTTCTCCCACTGGCCCGCTTCTGCGCTAGCGTTTGCGATCTCCTTGAGAACCTGCCCGGGTGCGGTTGCTGGCGGGACGGTGCAGTGTGTTTTTTTTTGGCGCGCCTTCTTCTTCTTCACCTCCGTTGCGTCTTTGGCAGCCGCCTTGGGCTTGGGAGCCCCCTTGGCAGATGCCTTGGGCTTCCTCTTCTTGGGCTTGGCCTTGCTGCTGCTGGCCTTTGTGTTCTTGGGCGTGGCTGGCCTCAGCTCCACACAACAGCATGCGCAGGACCAGTCTTTGAGAGCATACTTGTGGACAAGAAGCAAAAAATTGCAGCCGAGGGGTTTCATGAGTTGGCACATAAACCCCTTACTCCCAACCCCTTTTTTGATCCTCTACTAAGCAAGGATGTATACTTGGAAACCAAGTTTCCCAAAAATACATCTCAAAAATGGGTCGCACGCACACACCCACACACACACACTCGCAACGCGACTTCTAAATTCCTTTTTTTCAAGTGTGCAAGATGCGAGACACAATTAATTGTAAAACTGTTTCACTTTAATGCTTGCACCAGCTCTTCATCCTCATACCTGTGATGGATTGGAAGGGTGCACGCAACTCCCCCACCCCAAAACTAAAAGCGAAAGTTGCATGTGCAGAGACCCAGCAGATTGGGGGTCAATTCGTGCAGCCCGATTGTTCTTATGCGGAGGCAGTCAGCCACAAGATATAACAATTGTACACAAAACGATTAATTGCTGGTTGAGTTGCCGGGCCAGCAACTCCTTCTTGGTGCGCCAGCATTTCTTCAAGCTCCTTCTGGATCTTGTCCTGTGGACCAGCCGGCTGTAGGTGCGGCTTTTCTTCCAGTCACCCTGGCTCGCGAAGAAGTCTTCGAAGAGATCGGACAAAGCTTCGCTGTCATTGCCTGCAGGCTCACTCCCACAGAGCTACATGTTTATGAGCAAGCATGACTGGGGCTACGGCGGGCCCGGGCACGCAGTGCAGCTGCATTGATCTCCGACGGAGTTGACTTGCCTCAACCACATGATAAGGTGCGGCTCACACAGCGATTTGACATGTGGCTAGATGCGCAGGCTGAGGGTTCGGCTCTTTAAGCTGCGGAGGAAGCGCATGTAGTGCTTTCGCCTCACAGCCTTTACCTTGTCAGTTAGCACGCTGAAGTCATCGCCTTCTTCCGCCACCTTGCCAGGGGCGAGCAAGGGAGCTTTGTCATTTAGGTCTGATGTGGTGGCACGGTTGAGCGCTGCCCCTACTGCATCAACTGCACTGGCCGGTGCCTGGCTGGGTGCTGTCTGTGCGGCGCCGGCTGGGGGCAGCTGTTGGGCTGGTGGCGCGGGCGGCGCAGCTGGCGGGGCTGCTGGAGGCGCAGCTGCTGGCAGGGTGGATGGAGGTGGAGCAGGTGATGGAGGGGTGGCTGCTGGTGGAGCAGCTGCTGGAGGGGTGGATGATGGTGGCGAAGCTGCTGGCGGGGTGGCTGCTGGCGGGGTGGTGGCTGCTGGCAGCGCATGCGCAGTTGGTGGCGGGGTGGCTTCTGGCGGTGCTGCAGCATTGCCTGCACTGTGCGGTGCTGCGGCAGGTGGCGCAGCATTGGTGTTTGGCCACCATGTCAGGGCAGGCACGGGCGGTTTGCTGCTTGTCCATGCCAGCGCAGGCACTGGTGGGTTGCTTACCATTGGCGGCTGTGGTGCAGGTGTGACATTGCTTGGTGGCGCAGTGGCATCACATGGCTGCACAGCACTGCCTGGCACGGTGCTGCTTGGCAGTGCGTTGGTGCTCAACGCTGCAGTGCTGATCGGCGGCGCAGCTGCATTGCTTGGTGGCGCAGCTGCATTGCTTGGTGGCGCAGCTGCATTGTTTGGCAGCGCGGCTGCGGTCTTGGGCGTGGCAGCTTCGCTAGCTGATGCGGCTGCGGCTGTGTTGCTTGGCGGCGGCGGCGATGCGGCTGCGTTGCTTCCCAGTGGCACCGGGGCGTGAGCGTGCGCAGCTGCGGCTGTGGAGGCATTGCCTGGCGGCGGTGGCGAAGGGCTGCCTGGCGTGCCTGCGTTGCTCGGCGCAGAGGTGCTGCGGGGCGGGGTTGCTGCTGGGCTGCTGTGAAGGCTCAGGGCGGGCTGGCCAGTCCCAGCTGTCTTCTGCGCCGCGCAGTCCTTCTTGTCTTTCTTGTGCTTCTTCTTCTCCTTCTTGTGTTTATTATCCTTCTTTTGCTTTTTGTGCTGGTGGTCTCTGTCGGTGGGTGCGCTGCCATCATGTGGGCGTTTGGTGCCCGGCACTGGCGGCTGCTGCGTGACCGCATCCATGGCCTGTCCACGCACGACGCACGCAAGTGTGCGTGTGTGTGTGTGTGTGTCTCAAAGCATACAGACATTTGGCGAGGCCTCCCCTGCTGACTTGTGCTCGAGCTCATCCATCACCGTGATCTGACCTGTGCGATTATGCCTTTGTGCAAGAGATGGTCTGGATGCCCTCTAGGACACTGGCTCTCAGCCACATCATGTTGCCTGTCAGGCCTGGCGCATGGCTCATTGCAAAATGGAAGCAATGCAAGTGTCATCATGAGCTGAAAGAAGGCAAAGCATTCTCGGAAAATATTGAAATGTGTGCTCGCAGGACAGTCTAGTTGCTCGATCGTGTGTGTTTCACGAGTTTTGGCAGCAACCATGGACCTTCGATTCAAAAGTGATTACAAGCCACATGGTCATCGGGGACACGCTGTGTCATAATGAAGCCTCCAGAGGATCAAGTAAGGCCCTGACCGTTCTTCCACGCTCGCCATGTCCCAGTGCCAAGGGCGCCCCCGGTCCGAATCAGCTGAATATGTAAAGTTAACGGGACAGATCACGTTCCATGGCCACACAACACGGTCAAAGGTTCCAAAATCACGGCAAGTGGCCCAAATGTCTCAAGTCTTCTTTGGGGGGGGGACAGATCACGGTCAATGGCCTAAATATCACGGTCAATCGCCCACATTTCACGGTCAATTGCCCAAATATCACGGTCAATCAAATTGTGTGTTTTCCCCACACCTAGCATCACAATGCAAGCTATGCCAGATACCCCGTGCCTTGGTGGCTCCCAGTGATCCTTTTAGGGATTAGCATGCTAGTGTTTGGAGGGGATGTCCATTCAACCCACTAAAATTTCACGTTAAACTTGTAGCACAGGAGCTGGGAACAGCCAATGCAGAAGTGCATGCACACGCGAGGCGAGCTAAGTGAACTCACGGTGAAAAGGGAACATTGGCCGGAACGTTTTGTCCCGGATCCGCTGTTCCAGAAATTCTTCAGCCTCTTTCAGATCGGCATGCAGCCAGCTGCATGGCGGGGCCTGTCCTGGCCTGCAAAGCGACGCTGCGCACTCAGTCCTGCTGAGGAAGCAGATCGAGCGAGAGGCGTGCTTGGCTCCCTCGTTGGTCATTTTCCTGGGCATGTTTGGAAAGAAACGTTTGACCACCATATTGGAAAGAGGCTGGCCTGGATCTCCTGCTGCGTTTGAATCACACGGGCCGCAAAGGCTTTTGTGTAGGCTTGGGACAGTTTGAGATCCTTTCCTCCACTCCTGAGTCTAAATTGGTTGGTCAACGTGCAGCATGGCACTCGAGCAAACCCTCAACTGTTTTTGCCAGGGCGCACCCAAAAGCGGTTGGAGGAGCCAGTCTTCAAGGTTTTCTTGACCATACACACGTTGTTCTTTTTCTGGCTCTCCTTGATCTCGGCCCGCCGCTCAGGCGTGAGCCGGTTGTGGAGGTCCGGGATTCCTGGCCTGAGGGTGCGCGTGGGCCAGGCTCCACTCAGCACTAACTGTAAGAAGACAAACAAGAAAAGAACGACAGCTTTGCACTGCTGCTTAAAGCATATTGTATATGTGGCGCAACCTCATTCGAGTCTATGTGCAAGGTTCATCCAACTGGCGCAAGTAATCAGACCAAGCGCCCAGCCAAGAACCAAACACCTGCGTTGGTTTGTACGTGAAGCTGTTGTACATGGCCATCCAACTCAGTGCAGTCAGCGCATGTCAGCGCTGGCTTCTGGCCATTCTTTAAATTTGTTGTGCTTGGAAGAGGTCTTCAGCCGTGGCAACGTTGCGAAATGTTGCGAACTTAAAGCACATCTAAGCTGCTGGCCATCGCGTAAGGTGCATCCGAATGATGCCCTCGTCGAGGTCCATCAAGTACTTGAAGTAGGGCACGTGCCGTAAGACCGACGAGCTCGGTTGCTCTACAGCCCACCACACATCTCGTGATGTGCAAAGCACACAAAGCATCGCTGCTCGCGACAGGAGCAAATTTGACTTCTGCACGCAGGGTAGGCTGGTGTCTCCCAAAATGTCGCGATTCCTCTTTGATGTTCCAAGGGATACAAATACAAGGAGGGAACATGGAACTCCCAGGAACATCAACGACCCTGCGGTCAAGCGCAAGGCCTGGCGCAGAGCGTAGATCAGCCCAGGCCTGGAGAAGCAACGCAGGGGCGTGTGTGGGGTCTCACGCAGTCACACGTCATTCATTTCGCAATCAGGCTGAATCAGGTCATATATGCTACACTCAAAGAAAAGCGAGTGTCTAATATAATCAAGTTGATTTGTGGGAATGCGTTCAACTCGTGATCAATCAAGTTCAGGCAACTTGACACTGCGTGCAAGTGTGAGTTAGTAAGGCATCGACAAGCTGCCCAGGTCGTTCACCTGGCCCTTCCGGGATTGGAAGTCATAGTGATCCCTTGGAGATGCATGCTTGTTTTCGCAATGGTTGCATGAATAGTCCGCTCGCAATTGGTAAGAAATTCTAAGTGATTGGCGAGGGCCAGCGCTTCCGACCTTCGAGGCAATCGCTTTGAGAACGCATTTTATTAACAATTGTTTGCTGGGGCTGTCACGGGCTTCCGTGTAGATCATGGCCTTGCCTGAGAAGACTTCGAACAGCCGCAAATCCTCAGCGCATCAAGGTCATTCATCGGGCTTTGGCCGGTCCCTTAGTGGCTTCGACTTGCTGAAATGACTCAGGCTAAAAGCAGCTTTCTTTTGAGCCTTGTTTGCAAACTGGGATCTACACCCTCGATGCGGAGACACCCGAAGTCTCATCGCAGTTCTGGCTGATAAAGTCGCACAAATGCAACCTTACTGTGGGCAGGGCTTACAGACACATTTGAATTTCAATGTTTCAGCTTGCAAAACACATACACATTGCTCCACTCACGTACCCAGATGCACACACAGGCAAGAGTCAACGCACCAATCCCTGACATGTGGATCATGGGTTCAACACAGGAAATGCTTGGCTGCTGGCAGCACCAGAGGCGCCCCCAATCGGAGAAGAAGTTGATGCTGCCTCCAGTTTCTACAACATTGGTAGCGGATCCATAGAGCAAGCGCTGCCTCTGAGTCAAGGCCAGCGGGTGCAGCCGGGCAGTGGGCGCAGGCATTATGCTACACTTGGCCTGCAACAGGCCCCGCCCTTTAAATTTGGAAGCCAGATGCTGCAAACAGTGACAGACTCATCCTCACGCAGGGTGAATGTTGCATGTTCTGGCGTGAGGCAACGGCCCACTAAGACGAAAAACCACACACACACACACTTTCTCCCCTGCGGCAGTCACATGTGCAATGTATGCACATAATAAGTACGCAAGTGCTCATCAGTGCCTAGCTAGCGACTGATGAGTGAACCCATCGGATGCTTTTGGCAAGCTTTTGATGCAAAGGCAATATCATTTCAGTGCACAAACTGGAGCCCATTGGACACTTTTTCGAAGTTGCAACGGGGCCTCATGATGATCGAGTGCATCAACGAGCTTTCCTGATCCTCACGAGCTCATTTCAGAGCCCACCCGGCAAGCTCACAAGCGAGCTTCCACCTGGCAAGGAGACCCACACAGGAAATACATGTTATCAGCCGTGCGTGCACTGCATTACACCAAATGCAGCTGAGTGGCCCCGCGGAGATTCCATATTTTCGCATACTGATGGATGCTCCGCCCTTGAGGTCGATGCCAATACCACGTTGCCTGGCTTCGAATTCGGCACACTTGGACTCGTGGACCCAGTAGCATATTGCCTGGCTTCGGCGCACTTGGATTCGTGAACCTTCTTGATGTAGTACGTGGTCTGACTCCTTATACGGGGACCCAGTGCGAAAGGTCAGATTATGCAATCCTTTACAGCAAAGCTTCGGATGAATGCCGATCTGAATTGCCTTGATGTCCTTGCTGAGGTGGGAAGGCGGGCCCAAGCAAAAGCTTCGGCGTCTATGGTCTTTCTTTCGCCCAATCAAATTCTGGAATCTTCATGTCCGGAAGCTTCAGGCCGTTGATATAGTCCAGCACCTACACGCAAAGCCCCAGATCCGTAACAGAGGAACAAAGCCCCAGCCAGATTTAAGTTCTGCACTCGCCGAGGGGTCAAAGTGAATACCACAGGGGCAAGAAAGATTTCATCGTGCTCCACCTTGCTTTTTTTGTGCGGCTGCTCTGAGCCTGTTGGGGCAGGTCTGGAGGCTTTGGGCTCGGAGGGCTGGGAAGGGTCTGGCTGAAGGGTCTGGCTCTCATCAGACTCTGACTCCTCAAGGCGGCGCTGCAGCTTTGCAGGAGGCACCTTAAGGCCCTTTGCCGCGGTGTTGGCAGCAGCGGTTTTCGCTGCTTTGCTCTTGGCAGCGGATTTTGCTGCAGTCTTGCTTTTTTTTTCAAACTCTCCTCCACCTTCTCACCTAGCATTTGCTTGACTGTCATCCTCACTCGTGCTTGGGCCTGGCAAGCGCAAGCTCCGACCAGACAAACAGTACTGCAATGAAAGGGTTGCCCAGCCTCCAACACACTTTCTTTTGAATCCCCTGGTGCCACCTGGAGGCATGGAATCCTGCATGGAATCAGCCACTTGCGCAGGCAGTGCTGGCTGGTTCTCAAGGAGTGGCTTGTGGTCCTGCAGCTGGAGGTTCATGGGTTGAACAGGGAGTGTACACGCCAGTCATCATGATCAAAAGCTTAGATGCCAGGAATCAACAAGGTCTAGACAACTTGCTCAAGAGGACTGATCATGAGTTGAAGGAAAACCAGCTGTCCTTGAAGGTGCCCTTGATAACCTTTTTGCCATTCTTCAGGATTTCTTCATCAGATGGTTCAACCGGATCTGCCGCCTCATGAGCAGCTGCCACTTGCTCAGGAGACCAGGGCAGCGTTTCCATCTGGTCCGGGCGCTCGGCACCCTGCCAAGGCTTGTTTGAATTGTGACTTCTTTTTGGTGAAATGAAAAATGAAGCTGAAGGGGTTGAACATATCATTTTCTTGGACAAACTCAGGGATTCATGCACCCACTTTTAAATTGCTGCTTGGGGCTAACCAAACATGAAAACGGCAGATGTAACTATAGGGAAACCAATGAAAAGGGGGGTGCGTCCTTTTGATTTGTTGGTATCATGTCTTTAGGTCGGCTTTTTGGTGGACACCGAAAGGAAAGCCGAAATCAATCAAGTGTTGCTGGGGTTTTGCAGCAGGGTGAGGCCACGACGCCAACACAAGCACGCAAGACGACATGCTGCAAGCGATCAAACTGCCATATATGGCATCAAAGGGCGCAGTCATTTGTGTATTGAAATGCCCAGCACAACGATGAGTTCGACACGCAAAGCAGCACCTAGCCTGTTCCTGATCAGGCACCCGTGCAGGCACATCCTGATCACTGTCACTTTCACTGGCAGTGTCTCCAGAGCTGGCGCTGCTACTATCGACGTTGACAGGATCGAAAATGGGCTGGTCCGCAAGCGAGTGCACTGGCTGCTCCTGCTCAGGCTGCTCCTGGTCAGCATGCACTGGCTGCTCCTGGTGCACTGGCTGCTCCTGGTCCACTGGCTGCTCCTGGTGCGGCTGGTCAGCATGCACTGGCTGCTCCTGGTGCACTGGCTGCTCCTGGTCCACTGGCTGCTCCTGGTGCGGCTGGTCAGCATGCACTGGCTGCTCCTGCTCGTGCACTGGCTGCTCACGGTCAGCATGCACTGGCTGCTCCTGGTGCGCTGGCTGCTCCTGGTTTAGTGGCTGCTCCTGGTGCGGCTGGTCAGCATGTGCTGGCTGCTCCTGCTGCTCAGCATGCACTGGCTGATCATGCACCGGCTGCTCCTGGTCGACCAGCGCTGGCTGCTCCTGCTCGGGCTGGTCAGCAACTGAACTGTCGCTGTCGCTGTCTGAGCTCGAGCTCGAGCTTGATGAGCTAGAGCTTTCCGGCGTTTCCTTTCAAGGTCCGATTGGTTAAATTTTTAAGCTCCAAAAACAGACATGTAAAGAATGTCAGGCCTGTTTCAGCGAATCTTCTTGTTGCCCAGGCTCCGGATCCGGATCCGGGCGTGCAGACAAATTTAAGGATGAGCTGGCCTGAGACCAACCCCAATCTGATTTTGGACTCATTCCACACTGTATCAAGGCTGGGGCCTTCGACAGTGGCCGAGGTCCAGAAACGCGGCGGATGATCACCTTCAGATCGTTGACCTTCTCTTGGTGCGGACCCCGCCTGGGACCGGGCTGGGAGTAACAAGTGCATGAGTGTACAAGTGACGCACCTGGCTCCAGTGGATCGCCTTTCCGTGATCAGGAAGTCCTGAACAATGCTTCTCCAATCCAGGCAGGCCTCATAAGCTTCAGCCTGGCCACAGTTATGGATCGGTTCTGGCAAAGGGGCATGTTTACCATTAGGCCTTCTTGTTCTTGCGGCTGGTTGAGAACAGAAGCATGTGGCTCTCATTGACTTCAAGGAGCGCCGCCTCGTGAAACAGGACAGCGACATTAGATAATATGTAGAAAACTTGCCTCCATCTCCTTACCAGTTGGTGCGCTCCTCCCCAAAAGTTCGTACCACTTTGTCAGTGCAACGTAATTGACCTGATCGAACAAGTGTGTGAACACCGCACAAAAGACATCGACATTGCGCACCTGGTCATCCAAGGTCGCGTGGGTGGAGTTGCCCCGCCTGAAGGAGAACATGGGCGCCTTGTCCTGGAAAGAATCGATTTTCAATGCAGAAACAACAAAAATGCAAATTACCAGTTCCAATAAATTTGCATGAAGGAATGCAAGATCTGGCCTTCTGTGAGCTCTTGATCTGCTTCAAACGCAACTCCTTCATGAAGTCCTCGTCCTTGACCACCGTCTCCAGGATCCAGTCCTAGCTTGGCAACAGATTTGGTTCCCCTTTTGCTGCAGACCAACCATGCCAGAGGGACAGCCATCATCTTCAAGTTGTTCTTGTTGTGGCGCTTGTCCGCCCATTTGAAGTCCATGGCGGCGAAGCCCGGTTTGGGGCACTGATTCTTTGGGTTGATTCTGACTAGTGCAACTCATTTTGAAGAATTTGTTCTTGGGCACCGAAAACAAGGTTGCACAGAGTTCCACCGAGGCTTCAGGGAGATGCAATGCCAGGGGCCCAATCTCCAGAAAAGGCTCTCCGAGAAACCCCAGACCTGATTTTCCTCCAAAATAAAGGGAAACCACCATTTACAAGGCAATGTTCAGGTGTATAATGTAAGGACCCCTGTTTTAGGGGCCATACTGTGGATTGACGAAATCCATTTCTCGCACCTGAAAGCCACAAATTCCTGCACTTTGGTGTGAGTCACAATCAAAACCCGGTGTTTCAGTTTCAATGGTCCACCCAACACCAAATTTTCTGCAAGGCAACCGCACCCAACTAATATATCTTAAGGCTGGGATTGTCCTCTCCCAAATTACCGGGGCTTTGATTGTGACTTATGTGAGGTGGAGTGTTTGGAAACGCACGCGGCCAGGCGGGGCCCACCTCCTGAGCCTGCGATAAGCCGACCTCGATGCAGAGGGACAACTCCCGAATCAGAAAGTGGAGATTCTTTCGCAAATCTGAAGCTGCTGGTGAGGAAACACAGGGGGGTTTGATCCAAATGTTCTTTGTATTGTTTCCTCACCAGCAACTTCACGCTTGCGAGAGGATCTCCATGCTCTGATCAGAAAAAGATTCTTGTTGGGGGCCCGGCGTTTGGCCCTGATGCGGAGCATGGCTTCCCATGAGCACTACAGTTGCAACATCACACTGACATGTGAATACACCTGACTTAAGTTGTTAGTGACCACAAACATGTGAATACACCTGACTCAAGTTGTTAGTGACCACAAACATGTGAATACACCTGACTTAAGTTGCTAGTGACATCGACCTGAATTGTAACCTCCGTGATCAAGTCTCGAATTCGAAGTGGGCTTGAGCATATGCAAGGCATGCATGTCCAACCTGCCAACTGAGCCACATTCAAAACGCAAGTGAGGGTACGGCCAGCCAGAAACAGTTGCAGCACCTTTCTGATTCTTTACATGCAGTTCTGGGTTCACAATGGTTTCAAATTTGATTGTGACTCATGGCGCTCAGAGTTCGAATGCATAGGTCTGACCACGCGACATTTTGCATGTGTGTTTCAATTTCGAGTTCATTGTTCGTGGTTCTTGAAGCTCAGGAAAAAACGCTTTGGCGAAGCTGATCAGATTATTTGTGAAGCTGCTCAGATCTATGCTTCGGTGATAGGCGATGCTGGGTCTCACCAAAGCAGTGTAGCGTGGGACACCTGCGTGGACCACGTAGCTGTCCCAGGCTACGCTGCTTTGGCGGTTATGATTGGCTGCGCGTGCGAAAAAAAGAAGGGCAAAGACACATGTGTGAAACACATGTGTTACTTTAATCCGTGCGCATGGACATTTGTAATTAGTCAATAGCGTTGACAACATTTGACGAGGAGTCTCATCCGATTGCAACACAAACGTGAACAAGTTTTACAATCTCTTGCTTCAGAAACTGTGAAAATATATATGGCTGTGCGATGGGTGAACACCAAGATAAAATGCTTGAGGTGGCAAACTTCGATCAAGTAACTGGCCTTACACTGGGTTTCATCAACCAGACAGAAGGTGACGATGCACAGATCTAGAGATGTGGATTTTTGCATGATCATGAGATTAACGATGCAGTTTTCCAGCACACACACGCCTCATGAGCTGTCGCGGTCGCGTGTTGCATCACGAGCATCGTCATTGCGAGCGTCACCACCTTGCGCATGCACATCACTCATGCATGAGGCCATCACAAAAGCTATCAAGTGCCAGACCATCTTCGCGATCATGGCGAGCGTCACCACCTTGCGCACGCACATCACTAATGCTGAGGCCATTAGAAGTCATCAAGCGCCAGACCGTGGCCATCTTCGAATTCGAGAGCATGGCGCGCGTCACCACGAGCGTCACCACCTTGCAAACGCACATCACTCATGCATGATCAGGCCATTATAATATTATCAAGCGCCAGACCATCTTCGCGATCATGGAGAGCATCACCACCTTGCGCATGCACATCACTCATGCATGCAGGCCATTATAAGTCATCAAGTGCCAGACCCTCATCGCGATCATCTTGAGATCCTGCAGTGCGAACAAGTCCCCTTATAAATTTAAATTGAGCTAGATAGTGCACACACACGACAGGCGCCAGACTCATATGCTGCCCGTTGAGACGCCAGGGGGCCCCTCCACGCATACACACATGTACATACAGCTATATGTGCTTTCAATCCGCATCCAGCCTCCAGTTCGGGTCCAGGGTCAAACTCCTGCGCGTCGGACGCATGTATGAATGTGTTCATGAACAGTACTGTGAACATCATACCCAGTCCTCTGCGGGAACCTTTTGGGCAGGGGCGTGCCGGGCGGGCAGGCCCTGTACGGGCTCACCCCCTCCCGGCCACCCCCGGAACGGGCTCGTTGGCCTGCGTGGAGGCTCCTGACCGAAAAAAAAAACAAAAACACATCCGCGACGCCGTGTGACCCTACCCTGCAGTCCAGCAAAGGCTGAGGAGAGCGGCTTCTTTCGCCCCGCTCCTGCGCAGTGCATGCACCATCACCAGTACTTGAAGCACAGCGCTGCCCACCTCATGATCAATCACCCAGCAATCCTGATGCAGTCATGTGTGTAGCGCGCGCAAGCCCCACGGCCAATCTGCCTCAGCACCACCACCACGCGCATCTGTAGAGCTGCCGCTCATGCCTGCACACGTTTAGGCAAAATGTTTGCGCAAACACGCCTTGCGCCCCTGCCTCCTCCTCCACCTGTGCCATTAAGGCCTGCCCTGTTTGGGCCACAATACGCGCGCGTGCCCACCCCACTGTGCAAAAAAAACTTGCCATGAAATTCACTGGTTGGGTGTGTAAAGGTGAAAATTGATTTTAAATGGTTACTGTATATACACATATATATGTGTGCACTGTGTTTTCACAAGTATTAGGATAAGTTTCAACACATGGTTGTGATTAAATGCAGATTTGTTTTTCGATATGTCGGTTTCAATCAATATATATTGGGGTTGGGGGCAGGGTTTGGGGGTTGGGTCTTCAAGGGCAACTCACATGTGGCCAAGTCATGGCCTCATTTGGCCTCTAGAGCTGCACGACGCGCCAAAGCGCATTGAACCACAGAGTCATGGCACCATTTGGCCTCTGCACGTTGGCCCCGCCGCATGCGAAAACATATTTTGAACAACAAAGTGATATCGTGTGATTTAAGCATCTGCCCTTTGATGCACAGTGCAGATCTTGAAAGCGAGATCGTCGTCATTCTGTTTTGACCGACGCTTCCAGAGACCACCGCACCCATCGACCGCCCCAGGTGTGTGCAAGCGAGGGTCAGGGTTACATTACATTACATTACATTACATTATATTACATTACATTACATTACATACATACATACATACATTACATACATACATACATACATACATGCATGCATACACTACAGACAGACATACATACATGCATACATACATACATTACATACATACATACATACATACATACATACATACATACATACATACATACATACATACATTACATTACATTACATACATACATACACACACATACATACATACATACATACATACGTACATACATACATTACATACATACATACATACATACATACATACATACATACATATATACATACATACATGCATACATACATACATACATTACATACATACATACATACATACATACATACATACATACATACATACATACATACATACATACATACATACATACATACATACATACATACATTACATACATTACATACATACATACATACATACATACATACATACATACATACATACATACATACATACATACATACATACATACATACATACATACATACATACATACATACATACATACATACATACATACATACATACATACATACATACATACATACATACATACATACATACATACATACATACATACATACATACATTACATACATACATACATACATACATACATACATACATACATACATACATACATACATACATACATACATACATACATACATACATACATACATACATACATACATTACATACATACATACATACATACATACATACATACATACATACATACATACATACATACATACATACATACATACATACATACATACATACATACATACATACATACATACATACATACATACATACATTTTTTACATTACCTCACATTACACTACATTACGTTACACTACATTGCATTGCATTGCATGACGATACATTACATTGGCATTACATACATACGTACGTGCGTACATACACACATACATACATGCATACATACATTACATTGTATTCCGTTACATTACATTACATTACAGTACATTACGTTACATTACATTGAATTACAATGCATACATACGTACGTACGTACCTACATGCATACATACATACATACGTGCAGACATACACACCTACATACATATATACATACATTATAAACATACCTACATACATACATGCATACATACATACATACATACATTGCATGAATGCATACATTACATTACACTACATTACATTCCATCACATCACATTACACTACATTACATTACATTCCTTTCACACATACATTACATACATAAAATGAATACATACATACATACATACACACACTTAAACTCCAGATGGAGGGTGTTAATCTTTCGAGTACAACTGGTAAGTCTCGGCTTGGATAAGGTTCTTCATGCGTAAGTTTCGGCTCGCAATGCACTCGGTTTCCCTCTAGTGTCGAAAACGTTGCAACGGGCCAAATGGACTTTGAATCACACGAGATGCACAGGTACGTCGAGGTGATCAGCCTCGATATCCGCATTTGCTGTGGCCGCTTCGTTGGACCATCGCACACAGCAAATGGATGGTGCCCCTGCAACTGATTCTGGCGTTTCCAGTGGTGACAGGGTATTCTGTCACTCCGCACACACACGCCCCTCAGTGAGGGGCGAGAAGTCTCTTTTTCAGCAGGAAGATCACATACTCAACTTCGTATCTCTATCGTTTGCCAAAATATCCACAGCGGCGAGGGGAACGCGAAACTGCCCGAAGCCGCTCAGAAGACGGGAACGAAAGATCACCACGATGTGTCGCCATAGAAGACTGGAGGAAGTTGCAAAGCAGTCGAGCGATCACCGTCAGAAATAGGGGAGGCATAGGTGAACATTTCCTCGACTCGGATTATGTCCGAATTCTGCACGTCAACAAGTGACTGATCCTGGGCTTGATGGGTGGAGAAGGACTCAAAGCGAGAAAGAATGCGTTGGTAACCTTGATGCTGCCAGTCGCGAATTGTCCACGCCTGACTGTGTTCACCCGTCCCACTTCCACTCCCGAAACGAGTTGTCTGGTAGGTCAGGTACGGCTTCTTCTGGTTGCCACAGCTGAGGTTGTCCCGGAGTATAGATCCGCACCCACTCCTGATCCTGCCAGACTGAATATTCGAGCCATGGGTGCTGCTTTGCATCCTCGATGTCCATGCCGAAGTGAGAGACAGGGCGTACCGCGGGTTCCGATCCAGCTAGCAAAGAAACAGTCACCATGTACAACCATGCACAATCAGCAACCACACAAGAAAGCACGAGCATGATAAAGCACCCTTTTGTGCCATGCTCAACACGCATCAGTCTATTCATCATTTAGCTCGAAGATAGGCTTCTCCTTGGCGGTGGAGCTGCATGGTTGGGTCGTAGGTAGATATGGATCAGAGACTCCAATAGACTCAGGTGGTTCAACTCCACGAGATGCACGTACTGGTTGGTGTTGATGGGACGCTTGACGCGCGCGATCCGACAGTTGCTGAGAGATTCCATCTTGAAGACGAGTGAGATCCTCAGTGGAGAAAGCCGCAGCATCCGATGATCTAAGAATCGCATTCAACATTTGCGGTGACATACACACAGCCGATGATTGCGTAGCCACGCTATGTTGATCAGGAAAAGACATCGAATTGAAGTCGTGAACAGCTTGAGGGGCAGCGACTCGCCGGTAGCCCTCTGTGGCCCAGTCCCTTTTGTACCAAATGCTGTTGTTGGGCTGCCCGCCTTCTTGATCAAGATTTGGGACATAGAACTCCTTCCACTCTCTGTATGTATGGGGCGGAGGCGGATCATCACGTTCGTCCTGTGGAGTCCATGATCCCGGATGAAAAATCTTGACCCATTGAGCATCTGGTTGTTGAGGATCCGGACACCTCTCCAGCCACGGCATGACAACTCAGACCCTTGATGCAAAATCGAGAGGCGCACGGCTGCGGACTACAAGCGCTGCATGTGACACAACAACAAACATGCAAGCAAACACTTTTGTAGCAAGGCGCGTCTCAGGTGTCGAAGTCACTCGCCCTCATCAAATTGAATATCATGGAAAGACGAGGACGAACATCAGCCACCATCTGAGTTCGAGGATGCCGACGAAGAGGACAGCCCAGCGTACATGAGGTCTGGTGATCCCGAAGCGAAAACTGGACGTGCAATGTTGGGGCGCGGATGGCCGAGCCGTTGATATCCTCTGGTTACCCAGTCACGATACTGCCATGTGTAAAAAGATGCATATGAGGCCGGCTGGGAAACAGAGCCCCTAGTGGTGCCTCCCGTGCTGTCACTAGGCCAATACACGTCGAAGCGGTAGAACTTGCGCCATTCCCGATAGGCGGTTGTGTCATCCGGAGCCGGTCCCAAGGTGGATTCGGCGACTGGTTGCCACGGACCAGGTACATAGACTCGAATCCATTCAACGCTTGTGCTCGCAGGGCCATTGACGATGCCGTACTCAAAATAGCGTGGTAGGGACCATCTTGCAGTGCCACATATTGTAGAATTGAACATACCAACCAGATAAGCCGCTTTGAGGCAAAAGGGAGCGGCGAAAACATGGAGAAGGAAAGCACAACACAAGTCAAGACAACCCAAGTTGATGCAGCAATCAAATCAGGCACAATCGCAACGTTTTAACCGACATGTTGCTCAAGCATCAATCCGATTCGTTCCAATCAAAATTAGGATCATAGTTCGGCGGGGGAGCAGGTTCCCGCCACGCCCCATCCGGAACTGAAGACTCCGACGAGGAAGTAATTTCTTCATTCACGAGCTCCGCCGATCCAATGGCTGGTAGTGGATTGCCAAGGCGTTGATAACCTCGTGTGTTCCAGTCTCGGTACTCCCACACGTAATATGACACATACGATATGGGCATGACATTGGGGTCCGCAGCTGTCCCCCCGGTGCTGTCTGCGGGCAAGCGCACGTCAAAGTGATATGACTTGCGCCACTCCCGATACGTGGAAGCGTAGTCCGGGGCACGTCCCAGGGTCGCTGTGGCCACAGGTTGCCACGGGCCCGGTGTGTAAATTCGAATCCACTCCACGCCTCTCTCGATGTGGTACTCAAAATAGTGCGGGTACATGATAGCCAAATGAGTCGTCACAATGCTGTTGAAAGAAAGCGCAAAGCCAAGGGATCTGCGGCGAAACACTCATGCCATGACAACCCTGACTGCAATGTGAATGTCTTGAGCAACGCAATGCAAGGCAACTTTTAAAACTGAAGGCGGGACGAATCAACAAGGTCTGTAGTGTACGACAACTATGATTCACCGCCGCTGATGTCGCACACACCTGCAATGGTAATGTCCTGGTCGGCGACGAGCACAGGGAGAAAGACACTTCCGTCCATGATGTAGAAAAGCATGACAGTAATGCTTGCAACTTGTCGATGAAGACAGTGATGGACGAGTAGCCCGTTTTGAAGGGAACACAGTGAAGGGTCGCCGAGATCTCCGCATGGCAGAAGCGGATGTTGTTCGAGAGCGTTTTGGAGAACGCGTGAGACTGCGTAGGTCCTCATCACGGAACTGGTCAGCGCTGCGTACCGAGCGGCGTGTGCGCTGAGATTTCATGGTGGCCGGGCATGACTGTCCTCGAGGAGAGGGGCTCGAGGAGGCTCGCAATGAGGGCATAAACTGTGGGTGAAGAATCACCGGTGGCGGTGGTGGTGGAGGAGGTGGAGGTGGAAGAAGTATTGGAAACCGTGGCGGGGTTGGAGGTGAAGCAGTCAATCGAACTGGTCTGTCAAGCAATGCACCAGGCCCGTGAAACTGTAACCACGTCGGCTGCGCTCCATGGGTCCAAGTTATGAATGTCTGCACATCTTGCTCCAACATGATTTGAGCAGCTCTGCCATGCATGATATCCAAGTCATCAACAACTTCCATGACAACCAACAATGCCCTCAATGTCAGAAATGTTATGAATGTCCTTCAAGTCCTCACTGCAAAGTATGCCAGCCATGTCATGCAAGCAAGTGAGAAAAGAATCATGCGATCTACCATGTCTGCAATTCAAACCATCTCGCCAACTTGCAACGCTCACGGAATGCACTGCCACCTGCCGGGGGTCTTTCGTTCTTTCGATGCAACGTGCCCTAAGCGCGAGCCTCAAGCTGCTGGTAGACCTTCCAGGCTTGCTTGACTTCCTCTGCGGGCTTCTGAAGGAAACGGCCTGGAATCCTTGTCCTTTTTCCGTCTGACCATCTCATCTAGTTCACCCTGTGTCCATGCCGTGAACGGTTCAAGATGTGCATTGCGAAGGGCAATAGTGAATTCTTGTAGAAGTTCCCGAGGCCCATGAACCACTGTGGGAGATGGACGGAACGATGAAGCACCTGGATGTGGACGAACTGAACCTTCCGAATCCGAATCAGGTGTGGTAGGCGATGCCTGTCCTGGTTCACGACCGCTGCGAGGAGGAAGGGAAGCAAGAGGTCTTGGCGGTGGTAACCGATCCAACATTGTCTCCGGACGGCGACCAGAAGTGCTGTCAGTGGCATCACGATGTGCCGCACGAGGCGGGGATAGGGCAGGTATGTACCAGGTGGAGGAAGTATCCACAGGCCGGGTTCAGATTCGAGTAGGAGTGCGAGACCGATCGGACGAGATGCGCTCTGTGATGATGCGAGGGCGCAGTCCATGCCTGGAATTCCGTGGGGCCCTGGGAGACACTCGGGTGTCGGACTGCTGGTTTCGCTCTGTCGCCAGGGCAAAGTTCAGGGTGTCCAGGGCAGTCGTTACTTGGGATGCGAGGACATTGAGTACCGCCACCAGGTTGTTCACGAACTCCACTGACAACTGCATGGCAAATGAAATCACGGCAAGGCCAACCCAAGCAAGAAAGGCTGCGGAACCGCATAAAAACTCATGTTAGCAAGACTGGTGTACATCGGTGTGCTGAGGACCTTTTGCCGCTGGTTGTCCGTCAACGGTCATATGAAAGACCAGATGGTCGGCACGCCGGCATGGCCTTGACTGCCGGCGGGGGCTTTGGCATGAAAGTGCGATGGTCAGACCAGTGTGGGCAGGGCGGCCAAGAGGACGCCTGTGGTGGCTGCGGCTGCGTGACCGACGCCGATGAGGGTCCCGGTGTCCGGATCTTCTTCTCCGTCTGCGTTCCCTGGAAGTGCTGACACTCACCGAATGAACGTGACCGGCTGGTTCCATCCGGTTGTCTGAGGTGGCCACAAGCGTGATGGGTACCGTTGGATAAGTTGGTCGGACCGATGTGGCCGGCACGGACGTGCCGATGTTGGTGGGGGTGGCAGCGGTGATTGCCCGTCAGGTGCTGGTGGCGGAGGAGGCGGCTGTGGATGCCGTTGCTGACCTTCAAGACGTTGGAGTCCAGCCACAAGAATACTGATCTGCGACGAGATGGCGTGCAGCATAAGCCGGCATTCTCGTAAAAGGTCACCATGATCCATTCCCGTGTAGAATATGGCTGGAAAGGAAGGGTGTTTCAATCAGTGGGCAACTCAAACTGCGGAAGCAGCAAGCAATGCAACAAACATGCAACAAGCAGCGCCAATACACAATCATGCAGCAACACCACACGCTTTTTTCGGAAGAGGAGCGTCATGATGGATACCACGAAAACCTGGACACAAACCACGGAGGGCCAGCGCAAAAGGAGGTGCCGGTCTGCATCGCCGAAGTCATTCACCAAAACATTCCCACGTAGCTGGGAACCGCAATCGATGAGCGGAGTTTCCACCTGCCATCTTTGGCATGAATGGAAGCAGCAATGTCGGCGTACGTGCCGCCTCGGGGTATAGTGCAATGAGGTTGGCGGAGTCTTGCAGATCCACCAATGCATATAGGGCGGTCACTGTGCACTCCCGCGAACTGGGCTGCTGCCTTGACCGCCGCGTCATGAGACTGAAGGCTGCCTCTACAGTAGAAGCCCATCGGAGGCAACCACACTTCATTCCAGTTCGTGTAGTCGCGATTGGGAAGGGGCTGCATCTGCCATTTCGAAGGTCTGATAAGCTCCTCATCTCGCAGAATGTTGATGGCAGCATGCATATTGGTATTATGGGCCCAGAAAAACGTCGAGTTCGACTGTGTGCGATGCTTATCAGGTAGCAATCGACGTGGCTCGAACGAGAAGAGGATGCCGAAGAGGTTCTTCCGGGCGTTCTTCTTGTCGGGCAAGAACTGGTGATACGTCTGTCTGGTCTTGCGAATATAGGGCCAGCCTTCTTCGCAGATGCCAAGCTGAACAATGAGTTGTGGCGGCAGGGACTCCGGGGAGATCTGGAATTGGCTGGCAATCTCCTTGACTACATGCGCCGTCCAGGGGCCTGGGTTGCCATGGGGCAATGGAGAAAATGGTAGTTCCGAGACGGACTTCACCCGCTGCTCATCTTCGATGATGTTGTGGCGATGCGGCATGAGGCTCCTGTAGACCGTCTCCCAAGATTTCTTCCACTTGTCAGGTTCAGGAAACACTAAGGTGGCAATGCAGGGCAACGTGTAGTAAAGAACACCGTCAATCAGGATGGCAATTTCCTCAATCCGGCAGCCAGTGCGGAGCGTGAAACGATGGCTGCCCAAGGCAGGTACTTGTTGGCGAACAGGGAGATGAAGCAACTCAATCTGGTTCACAGGTACCCTGAGGTGAGCAGGCGGCAGTGTCGGCGATCGAGGTCTCCTCTGATCTTCATGAGCGCGACAACCATCGCCTTTCCATTCTCCCCAGTCCTCTTCATCCTCAGACATCCCTTGTGGCCCCGGTGTGAGCTTGACCCGGGAGCGACGGGATACAGGAGAGCGGGAACGCCTCCCGATTGCATGATTGCGCACCGCTCTGACATTGGTTGATGAGCTAAGTGCTTGAACATCACGTGACGAGCTGTGCGCCTGCACATTGTGCTGATGTACAAGGCCGTGTGTCTGGACAAAGAGCTGCATCTCATTGCCATTGATGAAGTTTGGGAGGTGATCCAGCGTCACTTGGCTCGTGGTTTGGACCGTGCCGTCTGGGCGTAGTAGGCTGCTAACAACATACTCCGCCATGTTCAGGTAAGGGGCGCCGCCATGCAATGGGCCAACACCTCCGAGCCGACTGCATGCAGATACATGAATGACACAACAAAACGCCCCGACAAGCAATCGCAAGTGAACACCACAAGCAACACAGCAACAAGGCAGCATGCAGATTTTGTCGCGAGTCGTCGCCGAACATCACGAAGGAGATGCGGATCGAAACCTTTGGCTTCATAAAGGCGTTTGAGAGCGTCAAGTCCAAGTTGTTGCTGAACCGCAGGTTGAGCACCACGTATAATGAGCCACGAGCGAGAAGACCACGAAGAGTAAGTAAACATCTGATCATTGGCACTCCGAATCCCTTTAATTTGAGAGGGATGATCAGGTAGTTGTGGTGTAATAGTCCTGGACGATGAATCACATAGGTGACCCAGCACTTTGTCATCATTCTGAAACTCAAGCATCACAGCTGGTCGATAAAATTCCAGGGAAAGAAAATTGCTGAGCACCGGTGATTGCGGGGCAGAATCACGTAGCAGGATGAAGCGATTGTCGACATAACGTTCGTGCCAGATCACCCCGACATCTGGCATGCGAAAACGTAGAGAGCACATTGTCTGGTGCCAGAAGAAGTCCTCCACCGTGGCAACCAGATTGCAGAGAGGGGGTGCTGCAGGTGATCCCATAGCGACTCCCCGTTCTTGCCGGAACAAATAGCCATTGATCTTGAAGTGACTGACAAAGTCAAGGAGGTATCGAAGATCTTGCTCACGAAAGGTGCGAGGAACCTTGGTTTGACGGCGCCATTTTCCTTTGAACATACGGCGTCGATGATCTGACTTCAATTCGTACACCGACCATTGTGAGGATCGGCGGAGGCCAACTACTTGATCATAACGATGAAGAAGCACCTGTAGTGCCTGATGGAAACGCTCCGTGGGAATGGATGTGAAGAAACCGGAAAAGTCCTGAGACACCAGGTGGATGTATTCGGCGGGATCTGTCTTGGACAGCGCGTCCCAAAGCTGCTGGACAAGCTCCTGAACCGAAAGCTGACCTGGTATGTCTGGAAAGGTGACTTTGGTAAGTTCAAATATGAGGGCGCCGAAGACCGTGAGGAAGGGTGCTGCCCACGTGCGAAAGAAAGAAATGATCGGTCTTGCTTTCTGCCAGTCCTTGGTCGGTTTGGGAAGGATGCGGGCTGTAGGCAACGGTGCTTGGAGTCGAAGTCCCCACGCGTAACGCTGATGTAGGAGAGAAGGTATCGTAGTGACCACTTCTGAGCGAAAGGATGCTGCAGATTCACGACACAGCGAAAAGACTTCTCCCGAGCAAAAGGTCTTGTGCATCAGTATGGCAAACAACGAAGGACAAATCACATGTGCACGAGAGGGAAAATGATCCGCTGGAATTACAACCCACGAGGACAGAGAAACCACGGTGCGCTGTAGTGATTCGGATGTCCAGTGAGCACGATCATGAAGGTTGGAGCGATGGGCGTCAATCAACTGAGTCATAATAGGCCGTAGATCAGTAAGGAGACTGGATCCATGTACATGCCACCGGCGAGCTAGTTTGCGAAGCTGTGTGGTAAAACGCTGATGCAGCATGTCAACATCGCCAAAATATTGATCCTTCATGGACGCGGTCATGATGTCAACGTCGATGTCTGCATTGATGCGTGAGAACTCATCTACCATTACTACATGTTCATGTGCACGATGTAGGAGGTGATCATCAATGTCAGAACAGCGACACGGAAAAGATATGTCAGGAGTCCACCTGCGTTGCCATGTGCGGTAGTTGTAGATCCTGTCCCCCAAGGTAGCACTGCGAGTTTCCACCACCCGGATCTTTGGAAGAAATAGGGAGGGGAACAAGTCACGATGCGAAGCAACCCAACGTTGTAACCATGTGCCAAGCTGAGCTTTCCAATTCCGTACATGTAGAGGTGGGAGAAGTAGTTGTGTCAAAGTGCTTGGTGATTGAAGTTGTCGTTTGTGCATTACCTGGGCGAGGAGCTTCTGTGCCTTAGAACGAAAAGGCTCGTTGACGAAGACGGAGAGTCGTAGGAAGTAGTAGAGCTGAGTAGGTGGAAAAGCCGCCGACAGTAAGTCTCGCATAGCCTGGAACGACGCACCTGTGTTGGACCCCAGCTGATAAAGAGTGGAGTAATGCGCTTGAACGTCATCCAACATTTCAGGTCGTAATTGCCGTTGAAGATCCGGATGTAGTCGTCGTCGGAAACGTTTGTGTAGCCCGAGTGAGGTGGGAGATGACAACGAATGACGTCGAAGGTCAACCAGATGCTCACGGAAGCCAATTTTCCGAAGCAGTCTATGTACCCAGGGAGCATTCAAATGCGGACGTAGCAAGTATTGCCACTTGCTTTCCTGGACCCAAACCGAGGAAATGGGAAGTTTGATCTCAACCGGAATGGCACAGAAAAGCCAGTAAGTGTTGGATCGCTTCCAGTAGTGAAGTGCAGGTTCGAAGAAGGCATGGCGTCCCCGAAGTAGTTGTAGAAATTTGCGACTGCGTGAGTGTTCTCGTCGAAGAACATCCTGATCAGTTGCTCCAACGTAGTATGGAGTGTGCCATGGAGAAAGTCTGATGTAGACGCATGGTTGTTGATGGTGACCTGGATCTTGAATGAAGTCATAGAGGTCCGGGAAACGTGTCCGTAGTGAGCGAAGGTGTCTTGTGTCCGCAAAAGTGGAATGCATGATTTCACACAACAGAGACGTCTTGTAGAAGTGAAGAACCTCGAAAAACGGCGGGACATACCCATAATCTTGAGAAATGAGACGCTGCAAGAAACAGATCAATAAATAGGCAGTGCACCGGCACCTGTGAAGTTCATACCTGTTGGCCACAGTGTGATAAGACTGCGACATGGAGTGAATCGGGATCCGAAGTGCGATCCGAACCACAACTAGTACTTCCAGAATAAGGCCCAGCCAAGGTAGTCGCTCAACTGACTCATATTCATCCATTGGTATCGACGGTGGTGGAAGTCCAGGAAAGCAGTATTGCCAGCACGTAGAGAACATTGTCAATGAGTGCAGAAAGGTATCTAAGGAATGCCATTGTGCAACATCATCATAGATTCCACAGCGGCGAAGCTCAGCCAACATGGTGAACATGCAACCAATGAAATCTACAATGTGGCGGCGACAGGAATGCAAGCGGCAATTAACACCAAGCAATTGACAACGCAAGCAAAGACAAGCGCATCATCAAACAAGTGCAGAGCAAGAGGAGGACGGACAAGTTTTGAACCATTCATCAATCGTGACACAGCTGCCACTCCGGGCTCATAAGTGAACGAAGGGAACTGCTCACCCTGTGAGTAAGCGGGCTGTCACGATGAGGTGACACAGCGCCTTGTCAGTGAGCTTGGTGAGGTAGCCAGCCACAGAGCCGCCATCGCCGCAAACGTAGGCGCGCCTCCTTTTGGCATGCGTTGACGCGCCTGAAAGAGCTGGGTCGACATGGATTCCAAGGACTTGTTGCCGTTGAGACGGGATGGGTGATTGGCCCACTTGATCAATGACGCCAAAGTAGTGGTAGTGGGCGATTGCTTGAGATACAAGCGTGGCTGATCACTAGTCCATGTGTGGTACTTGATGACGTCTTCTGGCGTGCTGTGCATGGTGAGCAATTGTGACGCCGCCGGCTTGGAAGGCGGTGAAGAAAGTCCGTGAAGAGACTGAATGATTCGGGGTTGCACTGCGCCATCAAACGACTTGCCATCAAGGGCCGCTGCACTGACCGTAGGTAGGGAGCTGGTTGGTGACGAAGATTGTGTGTGATTGGCCGGTGGTGGTGTAACCAACTCTGCATCATCCTTCTGGGTTGGCACCGTAGGGGAAGTCGAAGCGCGTAGCGATGCCGAATACTGAGCCTGGAGCAACTCATGAGCTCGATTTAGATCATTGAACTTCTTGACCATGTCTTCCGTTTGGGTAGAGGGCGTGAGAGTCGCGTGGTGTTGCTGGAGAAACTGAAGCACCAAGTTGGCCAAATGGTCATGAACCTTGATACGCTGGTTGAAGTCGTCAAGGTTGAGCCCCAGTGAGCTGGCAAGGTCCTTTTCCAAAGTAAGCAGGTTGATCGACTGTGATCGTCGTAGTAGTTTGGAACAGGTACTCCAAAGCAGGGCCTCGGTGCGAGTGCGAAAGCCTTCCCACGTCACGAATCTGCCGTGAGCAAATGGTCGGAGTAGCCAGTTGGTGATGCCCCCGTGAATGACCTGAACCAGGCGAACGTCTCGGATGTCCATGCCAGACATGTCACGTAGGTTGTTGTGCGGGGTGTTGGCAACCGTCATGGGCAGGCTAAAGGAGTAGAGCTGGTTGATGTCTAGCACGCCATCTCTAGGTGTCCAGTCAACCGGTGGAGTAAGCCTGGTAGCTCAGCGAGGTGTCCAGGCGATGGTGAAGCTTGGGAAGAAGTAACCGGTGGTGGCATCACGGACGTCATGAACTTCGCTGGCGTGGGCTCTGGAGGAACCGGCATCATGTAGTTGACCGGTGAATGATGGAACTGCTGCGTAGGGTTTGGAATCGATTGATAATTGCCTGGCATCACCGGAAAATTGCTGTTGGAGTTGTAGCCCGAATTGTGTTGCCAGGAAACCAAGTTGTTCCAATCCATGCCCTCCGAGACCTGATTGTCATTGTGTTCACGTCGGCGTGCTTTGCGAGATTGAGGGGAAGGACTCCGATCCCGTCTGCGCCGAGTTCTGGATCTGTCACGATCATCCCGTCGAGACATGGTGGCACAACAAACTCAAAACCGCGACACCTCAATCTTGAGAGAATCGAATCCGACAAGATGCAAGTCAACGCAAGTTCAAGCCAAGCACAGATCAACACGCGGCCATGCAGCCAACAGCAGCAATTGTGAGACTTAGCTATGATCTGACGGCTGTCTTCCCTTTAGTGAAACCTCGTTCCTGATTAAATCTGAAATTCCGCTGTTCTATGATAAGCACGTTGAGGTCAAATTTTCCGACAGAGTCGGCCCGGGGTCACACGATGGGTACACCCGAGGATTCCCCACGAATGGGGTGTACACACTTAAACTCCAGATGGAGGGTGCTAATCTTTCGAGTACAACTGGTAAGTCTCGGCTTGGATAAGGTTCTTCATGCGTAAGTTTCGGCTCGCAATGCACTCGGTTTCCCTCTAGTGTCGAAAACGTTACAAGGTTCAACATGAAGCACACACAGCGAGAGAAACAACGGGCCAAATGGACTTTGAATCACGCGAGATGCACAGGTACGTCGAGGTGATCAGCCTCGATATCCGCATTTGCTGTGGCCGCTTCGTTGGACCATCGCACACAGCAAATGGATGGTCCCCCTGCAACTGATTCTGGCGTTTCCAGTGGTGACAGGGTATTCTGTCACTCCGCACACACACACATACATACATACATACATACATACATACATACATGCATG